>JASANG010003755.1:0-352018 GCA_030248215.1 Enoplolaimus lenunculus
AAAAAGCCCTGTTATAGTTCACTTCAAGAATGCAATCGCGTATGTTATTTAGCTTGGCATTTTTATTCGGGTATGCAATTCGAAAGTATTTAATGACTGTTTTCCATGCTAAGTATAAAAGCAAGTCGTGTCATTTTGAAGCGAGAAATTTTATAATCAAAACAAAACAATTGAGATGGTCACCTGACCGTGCTAAATATAATGAAAAATTTTGTATTGGTGACGCCTGGACTTTGTTGAAATCTCCTTAAGCTTGGAACTATATGTTTTTTGCATTTCACCAAAATCTTTTCCAGCTTTCTCAACAACCAATGAGGCAAAGTACGAGATTTATTTATAAAACCTTTTACCTTTAACAAATTTGTAATTCATTGATGACTATTTTAATAAGATTAATTAATGTCTGAGTTTCACTATAAGGTCTAGTATCCAGAAGATCCGTTTCAGACTCTGAATTTTGCACTGAAATTTGACTTAGGTCTACTTGAAACGTTAGGTCAGAAAACAATCAACGTTTCAAATGAAATATTTTCTTTGACGTTCGTCTACAACAATCATCCGTTGTGCTTGTCTATTGCTGGAAGTTTTGAGGTTAACGAACATAGCTAAGCTAGAATACATATCTCTTGCAGACAAATTTTCCCAAACTATCGCAATGGCATAATGTTTTAGCATTTAGTTATCAAGTTCAAAAAAGCGCATTTGTGGTTGTATTGTTCCACGATATAGCTTGTTTTCAGAGTGTTTGCTCGTACCGCTACCTTTCTAATGTTCAGCGTTGCCTTATCGTGTGCGCTATTATTTGAATCCGGTTTTCTCAGATATATTTTTACATACTAATATTTTTACGACGGCTTAGTAGTCGAAATAATGGTGGTTCAATAAAGCCAGCTTAGTTTTCCATATTAACAAACTGATAGAACCCCTTACACCTGTATTTTTTCTATTTTGTATGTGGCTCAGTGTGCACGTCATGAAATCAATGCCGTATTGCCGGATTCCATCAGTATTCCTGCAAAAAGAAATTTAAAGATGTAGGAACAGGAAGTTTTAAGGTTTTATCATTTTTTTTGGCAAATTATATTTAATCATTTGATTGATGGAAACTGCGTTTGAAAAATTGTGAGATACGCGGTGTTGCTTGTATATTTGAAAAGTGTAATGTTAACACATACAGACTAATGCACATATAGAACCAGAGGAAATTATGATATAGGCCGTGTGGTGCATTGAGTAGCGTGCTTGACTCGCAAGCGAGAGGTCCGAGGTTCGATTCCCAGCGTGGCCATATCTTTCGGAGAAATTATTGGAAAAACCAATTATACGTATTCGCCGAACTTCGGGGAAAGGGGTCGTCCCGACCTTGCAGTTCTGATATGGAGGTCCCACCGAGATGGGCGCTCTAAATTGCAGGCCCATGGATTCGGAGAAGTTTTTGGTTCGCGGTCCGGGGCGACCGCCTAAAGAAGGGGGAATGTGAGTATACGCGGTGTAGCTTGTGTATGTGCCGAGTGTGTAATGTTAAGACATACATATTCGTGCACATATAGCACCAGAGGAAATTATGATATCGTCTGCGTGGTGTAATGGTAGCGCGCTTGACTCGCGAGCGAAAGGTTCGAGGTTCGATTCCAGGCATGGCCATATCTTTCGGGGGCATTATTGGAAAACCCAAATATATTCGCAGTACTTCGATGGAAAGTGGTCTTCCTGACCGTGCAGTTCTTACAGTTGTTATGTCGATGTGTGTGTTTTTGCAATTATTTCAATTTTGTTAATAAACTATTAGTTCTGATGTTTTCCGCGCAACTTGATGGTGAAATAGTAAAATTCGCTTATGGCATTTGTTAGATATCTATCTGAAAAGTCCAATACTAATTTAGTGATGAAAAGTATTTCAAATTTCAGTTCCTGTTCTGGTAAAACTTACTGCCAGTTGGAACCACAGTGGTATTGGTAGAGTTGTAGCTTTGCTTGCCCAAGCTGCATGCTCTGTTTCTAACGCAATTCAGTTCCTGTAGGCGCGGTTCCGCTGAACTGGAGACCTATTTACCAGTGGTATACGGTTGTTAGTAGTTTCAGATAATAATGACAATAGATTTATTTAAATGTGATTTAGTATATCCGTTTTCGTAGACAGGCATGCCGGGAGAACAAAGTCCAACTGTTCTCACCGCGCAAATTGAAAAGCCAACTCACTACACGTAAGTATTCTAGATATTCTGAACGTTGCACAACTAATTGTCCATAGGTTTTTATCTGGTTATGGGTGTTAGGATACCTGAAACAAAAATGTCTGAACATTTAACGGGGCCTGGTGTGTTAAAACATAGGCCAGCTAGAAACCAATTGCCATGATATTTTGTACTTGGTCAGGAACCAAAATATATGTACTAGGTTAATGTAATATATGAAACTACAACTATGTTTTATTTTTGATTCCATGTATATTTTCAAACCGACTATAAAACACTAAAGACAAATGAGCGTAACCAAATTTATGAATGATTTTTCGTTTTGTTATTTTTTCAACAGAAAACTCGCAAAAAACTACATTTTTAGGCTGAAACCTATTTAAATTCAAACTTATTTTATTTTTATATCCTTCAGTGATACGTAGTTTTCATTGTCGCCAACCTTGTTTTAAACCGAGAGTAGCTCTTAACTGTTTGGAACCAACACGAGTTTACGTGCGGATACTGTTTCAAACGGGTGGGAACGGATATTAGTGTATCGGATACCGGATGTAGCCTGAAATTTCTATTTTTGCTTTTATGAATTTCTGGACCATCGCCGTAAATATCCGGTTCCGGTAGGTTTATACCGGAACTGGTTACGGTACCGTATCCGTGTACCTGGTCTTTTCCTGTACTGGTGATAACTATTTTAAAGCAGATATAATATAAAAGAACGCCTAATAACAATAAAGTATTTCAATTTATATTGCTATGTATAGGAAAGTGTGATCGCAGAGGAAAAGCTTATATATGCTCTTGTTTCAGTTACCTCAAAGAGTTTAGAGTTGAGGCCTGTCAGCAATTTAAACAACATCAATGTACACAACATCGACCGTATACTTGTTTTCATTGGCACTTTCCAAATCAACGACGCAGGCGTCCATTGCGCCGCAAAGACGGCACGTTTAATTATAGTCCTGATATCTACTGTACAAAGTACGACGAAAACACGGGTACATGTCCGGAAAACGATGAGTAAGTAGTTTAAGGGATGGCGCCAAAAAGCGCATCTTCAAAAGCTTAATCAAATTACGTATATAAATGAATGTTGTTGGGGCTTTGATTTGCAGTTATTGTTTCCGTTTTATTCAGAAATAACCCCAGTAGACCTGAAATTACCAATCTGTATTTGTGATATTAGTTTCTCTTTTTTTCAGTTGTCCGTTTTTGCATCGTGTTGCGGGCGACGTGGAACGCAAGTATCATCTTCGCTACTATAAAACGTGCCTATGCGTCCACAGCACTGATGCCAAAGGTCACTGTGTCAAAAATGGACCGCATTGTGCCTTTGCTCATGGTCCGTCAGATCTCAGGCCACCGGTACACGATATCAGGGAGCAGCAGGTATGTTCATGAATCAGCACCAGCATAATTTTGAGATGAAGCTTGTCTTTGACTGTATTTTGAGATTTTGGTTGTAAATCTTAAATGTCTTGACAACTACTAATAATATATATTTGAAGTCTATTCTAAATTTCGCACAGGTACCTGCAAATTTTAACGCTAGTGGTGAAGTATTTGGGTGAAATTGGTAATATTAAGTAAGGATTTTTGTGGAAAATCTGGTAATGCATGCTATATTTGTATTTATACCATGGTTCGAAATCATTGATTTTGCTAATACGCACATCATCACATTAGTTTCCCGCTTTTTTCAGCTACTTGTAAACAAAAAATGTATAGACATCTACAATTTCCAGATTTTTAAAGCATAAGTCACACTTGTTTTAACGTTGTGTATAAATTGAAGTTGAAGTACGGTACCGGCGTAAACCGTAAATTTTTGCACCTTTCTTTACAAAACATGTACCTGTACAATTCGATATCCGGCTCCAGCAAACCGACATCCGGCTTTGGCATTCTATTCTAGATAAAGGGTTATTCTTAGCAATTTTATGTGTTTTGTTTCATAAATTTTAGAACCATGTTCAGATTTCTGTTAAGGAAAGTTCCGGGTCCGAGACCACCTTTTGTCTTTGTCAAATTTTGGGTCCCAGTCATTGTATTATCTTTGGGGTTTTGAGTTTGAAAAATTTCGGGTGTCGGTTGGGGTTTGTGTTTGTGAAATTTTAGGTTGGGAAACTCTAATATTGCTGAATTGGTACTTATAGAGATTTCAACTAGCTTCTTCACTTGCCCGCAAGTGCAATCGCAGCAAGATGTTAAAGACTTTTATTTGTAAATGCTGTTTTTGAAATTCGGACCATCACAGTAAATATTCGGTATCCGGTAGGGTTATGCCGGATCCGGATATTCGGTCGCACCTTAATTTACGGTTGCACATGCGCAGAGATGGGCTGTCTCGGCAAGTCTCGGGATTTGGCTGAGACCAAAGAGGAGAAAAAACAATAAGTAATCACAAAAATGTTCCTTCGATCGCAGCTGTGGTCCGGAAGTACTTGCGGCATGGTTGTGCAGCGATTAGGGAAACAGAACGACCATTACAGTTGCCCAAATTTCTATTTTTATGTTAAAAAATTATTCAGTCTATTCGGTTAACCCGTGATCAAAAACAACACTGCGGCTCTGAATTAGGGATTGTATGAGAGTGTGTAGAGAAAGTGTGATTTGTTCCTAGCCTTTTCGAAGGGTATGGCGACAGTAGCCAAGAGAACAAAAAAGTAAAAAAAATAAATTTTGGTGACGATTTATTACTTTAATTTTATGAAACGGCAATTCAGAGCAGATAAAAATATTCAAAACTTTTGTTAAAAGTTAAAATTGACCGAGACCGATACCAAAAGTCTCGGTCTTGCTGTTTTGACCGAGACCGCCCATTCCTGCACATGCGAGAAAAGTCACGCAGAAATATGTACATCAATTTTCAGCAAAATGGTAGTCTTTTGGGAGCTGGCGATCCAATGCTTGAAAGCAATCGAACATGTTTTGTTGTCGAGGAACCTGTTTGGCAAGGTGAGTGTTAGATATATTAGTAACAGCTGTAGACTTGTAGCACGGTTTTGCGTCATCCGAGATATAAACGCACGGTGTTGCGATGCGTTAGGTGTGTAGCACGAATGAACTAAATATCTGTCCCCTGATCTGAGAACATAAATTTCCGCCAACTCTTGTAAAACATCGCATATGCTTCGGCAGGTTTTTTTAGTTTCCATCTCACCCATTGTTGCCCTTATAGCCACCGTTTTTGAAGTCTACGAAGTTGAGTTAGTGGTGAACAGATGTGTTCTCATACCCATTCTTTTCCTGCAAAGAAATTTCAGCTTGGTCTCATTGCCCAACGTGCTCCTATGAGTACTACCTTTATGGGGAAATGGGGAAAGCTAGATGTCTTGGGAGACTGTGTTTGATTCGAGCAGACTACGTGCCGGAACTAGCATAAGCAAACTTTGGAGCCCGAAAAAATTTATATGTTCAATGTTCACACAACAACCATGGTGTAGTATATATGTAGTAGGCCAATCTGCTGTTCAGGTGCATTGCTTGGCCTAGGCCAACTTGCTATTTTATATAACACTTAGCAGTTTCGCGTAGCCTAAACTGCCATTTACCTTATAGACCAATCAGATTTGATTATTTGGACAGACGCAATGTCGTTAACCAATCAGCGTTGGTTATACTTTACTGTTGTTTGGCTAAGCATCCCAATCGCTATTTAGCCTAGGCCAAACTGTCAACTGCGTATTGTGCGTTGTTTCTTGTGCGATACCCTTCTTAAAGTTTCTGTTATTTTTACATGTTTAGTGATAATAAGGCGGCATTGTTAACTTATTATACGTATATAAACAGTTCCAAGACACTCCCCTTTTGCGCTCCTTCGTTTCTAACCCCTTTCGTTGTTAAGCATATTTTTCTGTTTTCTTTATATCTTAATTGTCTGTGGTTACGTATGTTTGTTAAATGTTTACCTTCAATATTTGAACCGTTTTCGCTGCAAAATGTGTCCTGAAACCTACCCTGCCGCGTTCCACCTGAAAAAATTGATTCCTTTCAGAGCGCAGAAACCGGAATTTTTATGGTGTTGTGTCAAATCATGTAACCAATGATAAATTTTGTAAGTGCTAAATTATAACTCGAACTTCATACCTTTAATATCGTTCAGTTTAGTTAATATTTAATTGTTAAATAAAAATACATGATATATGTGGTGAGTGATTTTGTACGCGTGATAAAAACGAAAAACATATCGTGTAAACTCATTTAAGGGACGTGTATAATTAATGAGTTTATTATCAAATTCTGGCTCCTGTTCCGGCAAAACTTATTCTCTGTTGGAACCCTATAATACTTTACTCCAAGTTTGCAAATATTTAATTGGTGTATGTCAATGTGCAATCGGAATTCCGGTTCAAAGCGAGTTCCGATTCCGATTGTACAATCAATCGGAATCGGAACTTCTACATTTTAATTTTAGGCCTACTTGTTGTGATATGTTGTATAAAAATTATGCGTCAGTTATCTATCGAATTGTTTTCGATAAGTCAACTTATGAATAATTGATTGTAGTTTAGCTTTATAGAGCCAAAAATTATTGCCAAATTGTTCATGAGACGTTTTTGAGAATTTTTGTCAGCCAACAGACACCCTAAATCATTATTATTGTTATATACTACTTGTTAATACAAATTATTCGTATAGCCACAAATTTTGTAGTCCCGGTTCCGCTATAAATTTGCTGTTCCGATTCCGGTATCATCCAGTTCCGCTTTGCACCCTGATGTATGTATATACGTACACGTATATATCATTTTTTTGTTTGTTTTTGTTTTAAAAATTATACTATTCAGTTGTGTTCAAGCCCACATGTTTTTAATGCTTGAAATACCAGGTAATACGCAATACGCATATACACATATTATTTTCTTTACAGCTATGATATTTTAGCATTTTTTCAAGTTTCACCTCTTGCGTGTGTGGATAAAACAAGTTCGAACATCAAAGTTTGATGTTGTTGGTTGGAATGCCCTGTGCCCCTGTGGGGTATGATGATATGTGTGTGCGGTATTTTAACGATTTGTGTACGTGTAACGCCGTACTGATTTTTAAACTTGGTATTCGAAATGTTCAAGCTGAATTGAAACTTGAAGAAGACGGCTTTATTAACTGCATCTCTCCTTCAGTCTTGTGTTACAACTGCAGACAGAGTTTAAAGTTTCTACTGTTTAAGAGGAAAATCCTAATTAGTTTGCACCAATTCTTGTGTGTGTCCCGAGAGAAAATCTCATCTCAGTTTGGAGATGGCTGAACTGTGAAGAAAATCGAGTTTGAGCTATGTGGTTTCGCCTATTTACGGATACCTTCACCCCATTCTAAGTTGCCGAACCCAATGTTAATATTTATTACAAGATCCAAATGTCAACTAGAATGCTCTTCAGCTAAATACATGAACATTAATTCTTCTATTAAACACTGGTAAACGTTTTTCGCGTCTAAAAACAAAATGGAATTTAAAACATTTAAAATTCTGGTTCCGGATGAACTTTCGATCCGAATCAAAAACGACGCTGTTTGCAGATTGAATTTTGAACTGGAATTTGGTGTTGAAGATTCTTTGGACGTCCTTACTGTATGTATGCGTACCTTACCAGAAAGCCATGCAATATTTCAGGCTGGGTTAATGACCGGAAAACTAACGGTTTTTCCTTCGAGGTTGGACTACAAAGGACAAAAAATTGATACAATAAGTGTATGGTTTTCGGTCCAAGATAGATTTTTCACGCAGTCACACTCTTCCCGATTTGGCGAAATGTAATATTCCACCAACCGACGTGATTTTAGGTTTTAGCTCATCTTTTAAGTAAGGATATACCGGTTAATCGGCGCTCGTTGGTAATAGCATAACTTTTTTGTGAATATCAACCTGGGTTTTGCGAAAAGTTGCTCATTTTTAGCGGATACTTTTTGTATACTTCGCAATGAGTTGGAGAATGATTATCAAATTTACTTATTTCCATATACGATGTGCAGGGTGCAACCGAAATGCCGGTTCCGGTTCCGACATTTTTTCACCTTCCGGTTCCGGTAAATTGTAATTCCGGTTGCACCCTGACGATGTGTAATGTAGTAATCGTTGAAGTTGTTTAAAACTAAAGGATTGTGTATATTTTGTGTGCCAGACAAATAAAATCAACCAATCAACGTAAATGTGTTGCTTTGGGTTTGCCTTTAATTCTGGCAATGCGATTTGATTTTGTTGTGTTTTGTACGTATGGCATTTGTTCCATCAAAGTGAACCATTTAATACAGTGATATTATTTTGTTTGTTTGTTTGGGTTTTTGCAATGTTTTTTTGTTTACAAGCATTTTTTATTGTTTACAGTGATGTGTATTGGTTTATTTGTATATAATCTATTTTTAAGCATATGATAATGATGATGATAAGGGTTGTCCAAATATTATAGACACATACAAACACACACACAATGAATACAGTGTTGTTTTCACAAACACCACCCAAATCAGCTCAACTAAAGCCTATGCTGGCTCTCTGGCCGGTTGGTACCGAGTAGTACCAGGGTTATATGATATTTGTGTATTTGGACAGACATATTTATTATGTTGTAGATATTCATGTATCTATGTATGTATGTATGTATGTATGTATGTATTTATATTGTGTAACTGTGGATGTTTTCTGTTCTGTTTGTGAGTACCTGAACCTGATAGGCATTTAGTCAGAGTTTCAAATTGATGTGGGTCGTCTGAAAACAGAGAATTTTAAAGTCTGTTCACGTTATGAAACTTTACTTACGGATTTTATTGTCCGAGTATATTTGTGGGTGTTAAAATGATTAAATTACGTCATTTCAATGGCTTACAATAACTTTAGTTCATGAATTGCAGTGAGGTATGTATATGAACCCCCAGATGTCCGCTTCTGTTGACTGGTGGGTGATGCTTGCGTGTTATATAACACAGTACGTAAAGCGTGTGTGTGTCTATGTACACCACAGTCTATGGTACTTTTGTTTACATCGTCGTCAACATTGGTTTGATTTGTTGATATCTTAGTATTATTACAGCCAATATTGTGGTTGTGGTCCCGTATCCAACTAAGTCTGTCTTGCCAACTTGAACACAACAGTTAATTTTTATATTAGGGATGTGCCGATATCAAAATTTTTGCCGATGCCAATAGCAATGCTGATTCCAACTTTAGTACACTATGCTTAATAAGCAGATAAAGTACTACATTACGTTATTATATCAAGGCTTAAACGCTAACCATCACAAACGATTATAATTTTATAAAACGGTTAATTTCAATTAGTTTTTTCAAACACAAACGCAAGTGAGATACCAGTTTTCCTGGGCAGACACACTATTGTGCTTTTGGATATGCAATTGATAGCATTTCAACTGACTGTGATGTGCAAAAAGTATTGGCAAAGAATCGGCAATTTTTTTAGCAGTGCCGATGTCGATGCCGATACTCACGGAAACTGCCGATTATTACCGATGCCGATTAATCGGCACATGCCTATTTTATATTAACTGACTTTCGTAAACGTTGACTGATTAGACTTATAAATCAAGAAATCAAATGCTGTTATAACCAAAAAGTATACATGTATAATTCAGGGTGCAACCGGAATTCCGGTTCCGGTTCCGGCATTTTTTCACCTTCCGGTTCCGGTTCCGGTAAATCTTTATTGGATTTAAAAATTCTGGTGTTATAATTTGGCCGTTTTCTTAACTTTGCTAATTTTTAATAATGTCTTTTGAAAGCCACTTGTACTCCCAATATAAGCCATTGATGGTGGATTTCAGTTCAGTCGACAACGAAAATCTAAAATACAACAAAGAAAATAAATACCTATGTTCGACTAAGGTTGTTTCACAAATAATAGAGCAAAAAATAAGATTAAAATGAAATTTTTGGTGAGATGCATTTTTCACTTTGCGGTTCCGGTTCCGGTAAAATTTTCAAATTCCGGTTCCGGTAAATTGTAATTTCGGTTGCACCCTGGTATAATTGTGTCGGCATCGTTGCCATGTTTAGCGCCTGTAATGCACTCACGGGTAATCACACATACAGTTATTTTTGTAAAAAAATAAGATTCAGTCAAAAATAATTTTGCTCAGGTGATATAGCTCTTACCCAATTTTGTCCAGATTTAAAGATAACATTCAGCAGGTATAAAGATTTTGGTAATGGTTTAAGATTAAGGTTTAAGTAATTGGTTTTCCGTAGCTTAAGCCTGTGACGGAATGGGAGAAACCGGAATTTTTGTTTGTACGGCACTTTCATAATATGTCATATGTTCGTTAGGCGATAAGGTTCGCAACGTTATTAATAATAAATAACGACGTACATACGTGTAGGTATTAAGAAATTACTTGATGTCGATGGCATTTAGAAAATACTTGTAAGCTGAATAGTAGTAGTGGTAATACGCGATAAACTCTGTCAAATAAGTAGAAGTTGTTAATGTTTTATGAGCCGCGTTGGTTCAGCATACGTATATATATTTTTGTGGTTGATAGCTTAAGAGCTGTGCATATATGTATGTATGTTATACATACGTATTGTGATAATGGAGGAACTGTATAATTTTTGTTCATAAAAACCGTATATTATTATTATTATAACAACTGCTTGTAAACGTTATAGATTTGAAATGATTGATATTAAACATCAAGTTGTTACTGACTTGAGTTGGCCCGACCCGGGATTCAAGACGCCTGTGCCTGGGTACCGGTTGTTCCATTTCGCAATTTTGTTACTGAAAACTGTTTTACGAGTAAAAGTCAATATAGTAAACGTGAGTAAAATATGCGTGTATATGACAGAGCTGCGGCAACATATCTTACGAAACTTGTGGAAGGACGTCGAAAAACAGTTACAGGACTTTTTGAATATATCCTGATGGATCCTTGACTATAAATAACCAGCGGCGGCGTAGTTGGGATTACATTTTGACAAACGATAATTAGCTTACAATGCCATTGTTTTTACCTTTCGGTGGTTCCAGATTTGTCTAAATTGTGTTGTTATAAAACTGTTGTTGTTGTTTTCTTGTTTGTTATTTCGAAATGGTTAATATATCTCATGTGTCTTTAACCCTTTGTAATACTTCACTGTGAATAAGTTTGTCGATTGTTCGCAAATACGCTTTTAAATGAGGTTGTTTATAGCCAATTTGAAATGATACATACTGGCTACACACAACCCTGTTTGGTGTGCATTGGTATTACGTACACGTATGTATATTCCCGATATAATACATTATCGTATTATTGGCTTTGGCCGTTTGCCAGAACTAAAACTGAGAATACATATGATGATGATGATGATTGTTTTGATGTTTTTCAAAAACAAACGAAAACAAAAACAGTCGTTTTTTGGCAGCCTGCGAGTTATTAAAGTGTAATAATACGCGTAGTTGGTGGACGACGTATGATGATGTATATGCATATAAAATTAAGAGTCTATAGTAACCACATGGGCGCCAGGGGGTAACGCTGTCGGCCTTGGGCACCATGTGGAGTGGGGAAGCCCAAAGCATTGATTTTTGAAAGGTTATTTCGTGGGTAATGGTGATTTAAGCTATTCAATATATGCATGCAGTCAAAGTATACACATACGTATGAACATCTTCTCTGTTTGACATTGCATAATTGGTGGAGTAAAGCATTTTTGAACAGGAATTCTGTTCTATTCGCATATAATGGCTTTGCGGTGTAAATTGAAAAATGATAAATAAGGCCATTGTCTTTAAATTTGAAACGTATTCTTTTAGTTTAACATGAGACAATTGAATTTTTCAAAAGGAGAACGCAAAAACATTTAGGTACGGAATATGGATGCCCGTAAGAATTTAGTAAAAAATGTTCATTTTATAGCTTTCGACGCGCTGAGTTCAACGGTGCCATTTTCAGCGCTGCAGGGTCAGCGGTTCAATAGTTATGGCCGTTTAAACTTTAGCTTTTTACCATATAAAAACATGTACACAAACAGCAATCAAATTTGGTGTAAGGAATAAACCTGTTTAAGCTTATATTTTACAAACATGTCGATGATGGATACTTTCTGGTTCCAATCTGTGCGTGTTTTCACTATAATTTCCGAGGGCCATAACTTCTAAACCGTTGATGATGCAGCTATAAAATGGTATCGTTCAATTCAGCTTGTCGAGATATACGGGATGGACCAGTTTTTATCAAAATCCTAAGGGGGGGGGTCCAAATTCCGTACCTCCGACTACATATATAGATATACGTACGTGTATATATTATTGACAGCTGAATGTGATGCAAGTGTTTGTACGTACTTGCGGTAAGCAAACAAGCAGTACACAGAAAGATGTTATGTTTGTATCGAACGCGTAAGTTTCGTAGAGACAGGATGCGACTTTAAAAACCAGTCATTGACTTTATCAGCTGGATTTAAGCACAAAGAAACTAAAGTAAAATATGTATTGAGGAAACGAAGAAGAGGCTGAACAAAATATGCTGCATTTCGTGGACACAAACAGAGAAACTCACACACAGGGAGCGAGAGAGCGAAATGTTTCGTGTTAAGAGATTATTGGATGGCAACACGAGATATTACAGAGTACAGACGTATGTTTACTGTGGATATTTGTGAATGTATTTAATTGTAATGTAAAGTATATTGCATCCACATACGTAAATGTTATGTTGTATTTTGTGAAAGTTTCATAAAATAGCTGGATAGGCAGGCAGGCAAGCAGGTAGGAAGAAGAAGGTACGGAGAAAAATATTTTGTGGGATGTTTGGATTAAGTTTTCATTTAAAAAATTTACGATATCATTTTGTATGAATCGAGCTGTGTCTGCTTTATAAACATATACATAAGTCCTTGCAACTCCATCACTTAATGGTTATACTGATTTGGATGCTATCCTTCTTCTGTTCGTCATATCACCAGGTTGGCCCATCTTAGATGTCGTGGACCTTGAGCTAAATTGGGAGACATGGAGGCTTGCGTATCGACTGGGAAGCTTAGGCTTACAGTTTAGTTCTGTGACTTTGGCTGATGCTTAGTAAGCATACCAGGTATCTATCATGGTTTACAGCATACGGCACAACACACGTCACTAACAAAATGTTAAATTTTGAAGATTTACAAAATTTTAGACAAGTAATATACGTATTTGATATAACTAACGTGTTTGACAAGTGTTTTCACAGTTTCGTACTTTATCCGAATAAAGCTTAAAATACTGTGTGTATATACTGCTGGCTGCTAATATGTTGAAGCTTATTATAATAAAGTATGTATTATGTTTGGTACATATGTGCTGTAGCCAGGGTGCAACCGGAATTACAATTTACCGGAACCGGAACCGGAAGGTGAATAAATGTCGGAACCGGAATTCCGGTTGCACCCTGGCTGTAGCAGTTACTAATTTAGTCTTAAGTATCAACTTTAAAGTCTTGTTTGCGAGGCCGCTGTAAAAGCGACCTGCTGGCGGTGCGAAATTGTATGTTTTTACTGAATTGTGTCGTTGCATTGAGATAGTGAGTATTGCAATTTGAACAGCCCGTTTTCAACCAAACGTACTTACCGCAATAGCTGAACTTTAACCAGGGATGGGCGGTGATCTTAGCGAGCGAAACCGAAATTCAACATAAGTCTCGGTCCATTTCTTTCACCAAACATTTAACATTTAGGAATGGCGGCACAATAAATGCGCAACGCTTGAAAACTTTTATAAAACTTCAATTAATTATAACACACGTAGCACATATATGAAAATGAACCCAAGCGGATTATATGCGACCGTCACTGCCAATATTAATGAAATCATTGCTTGATGATCAAGTCTGTACAAAGATGATTCATTTTGCTGTGCAATTAATTTATGTACTTGTTTACTTCCACATCCTGATGGCAGTAAGCGCTTAAGCGTAACGTAAACGTAAGCTTAAGCCAGCCATCCATGTCGTCATAATGTAATAAAATAATTACTTTAGGGATTAAAACAATCATACTGTATTGACCCGAATAAGAGGGTGTGGGGTAATAAGAGGGGCCCCATTTTGAGTCCCAATCAATTGGAGTCCGTATCCCTAATAAGCGTCCCTAAGCGGATAGCGTCCCAAAACCCTAATTAGTGTCCATAAATGTCAATTATCCCTGATTGTAGCGCATAAATGACTCTGAGGCCAAATAATTTGAATTCAAAACTTAAAAGCGTACTTAAATTTTAAACTACAATAATAAGTACAACCTTGCATTATCGTTCAAGCTATTGACACAACACAAATAAACGTTTAACTCAACGGATAATAGCAGTACCGGATATATATCAGTAACGAAGGGCGGCGGAGCGTAGGTTAAAAATAAATAACAGTCCGTAACCGTTTAACAAGGGGGGGTACCCTCTAGAGAGAGCAAATAAATATCAGTCCCCCTCTTATTCGGGTCACTACAGTAGTATGGATGGAGGTAAACAAGTACGTATGTACGCGACTCAGGTATAAATACATTTACTCCCAAAATACGAGCATTACATTACTGCTTCCTTTGCATTACATTACTGCTTCCTTTGTTTCATCAATTGAAATAAGCTCAACTAAAAGCAATTGTTTATTGCTTTTTCGCGTCTTTTGTCATGATTTGTAAACTACCGAGAGTCAATGAAAACAAGACCGAAACGTCTGATCCCTGACTTTAATTAGTTATGGGCGGTCGGATAAAATACATTCATTATCCGTATATTCAGTGACCCTATCATTAGTTTTAAGCTATACGTATGTTGTCTACGAATAAATGTTTCTTTCACTTATCTGTTAAGTTTGGTCTTCAAGCATGTTTTTGGTTTTTGGTTTTTGGAGCGATTTAGGATCCATTAAGATACGTAATGCGTCAATGGGTCTCCCTCATGGATGGCTAATAATTTCGGCCCAATATTTGTCTTAAAAATATATAGTAATGTACCTAAAGCGTGTATTTTGTCACATTCAACATCATCACTGCCAATCTCGCTCCGCGCCAAAGACGCCCCAACGTGGGGTGAGAATAGCCACAAAGAGTTTTCTCGAAATTTGACAATTGTAGATTGATTGAAGTATAGAGGAAAATACTTATTTCCATCGAATAAAGCGTCAAAAGAAGTATACGTATATCATATAAACCAGTGTTATTGGTTCTATCATACACACATGTTAAAATTTGTAGGTTGTTAAATTCCAACAACGGCCATAGTCATCCCACTTTAGAATAATACTTGGACGTACGTTGACGTTACGCAAGTACACAGATGTACAGGTTGTGTCATTTTGTTGCTTCTTGGTCAACCGATGCTGTTGGTTGTAACGAATTTCAATATTTGGTTTTAATTTTTATGCACACAGTTTAAACAACAATTGTTTGGTTTTGACTTTTAACATTTTTACATAATTTTGTATCAAACAATTGTTGTTGTTGATACGCGAACAGTCTCATTTGAAGGCAGTTAAACATGCTAAGTACTCGATAGGTGAAAAATATTACGATGGGCATGTGGGGATTTCGCATGACTTACAATTGAACTTTGGCGAAATTTTATGGAAACCAAAAAATCATTGTATATATATTGATTGTGGGCCCCTGCCAATTTAGGTTAAGCATCCTGGGTTTGCCGCGTTTGGCTGGCTCCGTGTTCACCAACGACGAGTCGTTTTATTTTTCAGTGTTGGAATGTCAAAATTCATTTACGTGTGTGTATGTGTTGTGTTGTGGCGGATACATAACTGAAAATTGTGACATTTCACTGAAATGACTGCTGTTTTATACGTAATTTTTTAATCTGTTGAATGAATATGCAAACGAACGCCGTAAAGCATAGAAACAACGTTTCATAACTGAACGGAATAGTGGAATTATGTTATTAATAAGGTTATACGTGTGACCTTGTATTTGTATACGTATATATACAACGCTGGAAAACAACCATTTCATTCACCTCGGTTGTTAGTTCGTTTATCAATGATATCCAATCCATATAATAAATACAGACAAGGGATGGAGTTGGATGAATTGTTAGTTTCTGTACAATAATGGTCTCTGACGCCTATTATAATTGTTTGCGTAGGTACATGTTTATGTCTGCTTGTAATGATAGTTTCATACGAGAATTGTAGTTGAATATTCAACAGGACAATGAAGCATGTAAGCATGTATGAGACATGCTTGTCATAGTGCATATGCAACAAATGCATGCACATTGTGTTGTATGCTTGCTGGCAGCATACGTACGGTCGACACAGAGTCGACGAAAAATGCAGTTGCAGGGGCGGGCTACGTGGCACAATGGTAGAGTGTTCGCTTGAAGATCCGAAGGAGAACCTTGGGGCCTTTAACAATTGAGATTTTTCGAAATCGAAAAGATTGAAATTTAATTCCATTTAATGTTCCTATTTGCTTGTAAAATGTAGTTCCTACTCTGTAATCCTGTTAACCAACGATATTTTTAACGTGTTGTATGTACACTCGACTGCGGTGTGTTATAAATTGTGCAAGATCTTTTATTATATCGAATAAGTTTGTTTCGTTGCTGGATATCCTATAAGCCAATTGACCCATGTATAAAACAGGGCCGGAACAGTAGTATAAGCATATGCCTAAGCCTAGGCCTAAGCGTCAGGATGAGCCTATTCCTAAGCTTAAGCGTAAGCATAAGCAAAGAAATTGGTCTAAAGGTTAAACTGACTCTATTATAGCCTCTTCGGAAAACGATCCGGCCCTGTTGTATCCATGGGTCAGCCAATTGATTGATGCCTTTACTTGTGTTACATGATGCATCCTTGCACAATTAACATTTGACCCACAAATATGATCACAATGATTTTATTAGCATCAGAAGTTGTACTTGACACAACATTGATGTGCCTTTACTCGACGATATTGGCTGGATAATGAATGCACACGAGCGTTCAAATATACTCACGTTTGTACAGTGATCGGTTGATGGATGGATGGATCAAAAGCAAACACCGTATTTTGTGTAGAAATATTTTTAGCCGTAAAATACATTTTGTAGTAGAAATTTGGTGTTATTTTTAAATGCTTGAAGAAACACAGACGAGACTTATCGATGTTGTTGGAGTTGTTGTTGTTGTTGTTGTTGTTGTTGTTGTTGTTGTTGTTGTTGTTGTTGTTGTTGTTGTTGTTGTTGTTGTTGTTGTTGTTGTTGTTGTTGTTGTTGTTGTTGTTGTTGTTGTTGTTGTTGTTGTTGTTGTTGTTGTTGTTGTTGTTGTTGTTGTTGTTGTTGTTGTTGTTGTTGTTGTTGTTGTTGTTGTTGTTGTTGTTGTTGTTGTTGTTGTTGTTGTTGTTGTTGTTGTTGTTGTTGTTGTTGTTGTTGTTGTTGTTGTTGGAGTTGTTGTTGTTGTTGTTGTTGTTGTTGTTGTTGTTGTTGTTGTTGTTGTTGTTGTTGGAGTTGTTGTTGTTGTTGTTGGAGTTGTTGTTGTTGTTGTTGTTGTTGTTATTGTTGTTGTTGTTGTCGAAGTATATATTTCTATTTGTGCGTTTTTTAATAAATTTTGGTGTAAACAAAAAAGATTTTTTATGTACACCGCCTTAAATACTCTTGTATGCTTACTTATGCTGTAGGCAATAATTGAGTATTGTACGTAATATCAATAGATTGAGGGACTTTGTGACTGCTGTAAATGGATGCACTTCACGAGTTGCTACGGGTTTAAGAGTAAACAGTGTATGCAAGAGGGTTGACTGGGATTTTGGAAGGTGGGGGCAACGTTCTGTATAGATTTCGAAGTGGGGTGGTTGTGTTGCACATTGATACCGGGTCTAAAACCCGTGGAACACAAATCTTAAAGTAGGATCGTTTTATTACCTGTAATTCTACCCTGATGGCTACGATTTTGAGTATACAACGAAACGCTAAAGTTTTGCACAAAACTGAGACTGTAACGCAACTTCTGTTGGGAACAGTAAATCAGTGTACATTGATAGGAATTCAATGAAAACTGGTCAACTGTGTAGGTTTTTGACGCGTTGAGTTCAGCACTCAGCAGTACTATTTTGATTGTTGCTAAGCTAACGGTTCAAGAGTTATGGTTTACAAGTATGCGTAATGCGAACATTCGCAGATTTGAAGAGAACGTATTTTAATATGTACATATATTCGTAAAATATATGCTTTATCAGGTTAATTCGTTGTTCAAAATTTTAAGCAGGGTGCAAAGCGGAACTGGATTATGCCGGAATCGGAACAGCAAATTTATACTGGAATCGGAATCCGAACTGCAAAATTTGTGACTATACGAATAATTTGTATTAAACAATTAAAAGGTGGTAATTCCGATTGCGATTGATTGTGCAATCGGAATCGGAATTGAAACTCGTTTTGAATCGGAATTGTAATCGGGATCGGAATTCGGATTGCGCCCTGATTTTAAGGTATGTTGTACGTGTTTTATATTAGTAAATGTGGCTAAAATTTAAAGCCGCACAACATTTCGATCCAGGGACCCTGCACAGCTTCTTTTGATGGATCATCTGTTATGGTTCCGCTGGAATTTTGTATCCTGTCGAATCCCAAAAGTCCATTCGTCGTGCGATAGCGGAATGTTTGCGGTTGAGTTGTTTCCGGTATCTCGACGATTCGTATGTTGCCCATCATTACGCGTACGCGTAAGATTATATTTTGGAGTTTGTTGGCATTTTGGTCCTCCGGATATGTGTCATACGACGAATTGTCTGTCGTAGATTCGTTATCGCCAGCCTTTGGCAGAACAATTTTAGTTTCATTGGTTGAATTCAGAGGCATTGTTTTGTGACCTGTTTAAAGTTGAACTGAACTGATGTTAACTTGAGTACTTGTGTGTCTATTATTAACCCTTTAACTCATAGAGTCTACTATGAGCAACTAAATACAATAATGGACGAGCAATATATACGCACTGTGAGCAGTGTTTAACAGTTATAACATATATGCGCAGTGCAAAGCGTCAAGCTCCTATGGCTCAGTGGTCATCGTAAACGCCTCCCACCCGTGAGACTGGGGCTCGAATCTTACCTTGAAATTACATGACATATAAAATTGAAAATATTCATGTGAGAAAGAGTTAATTCGCCTGTGTATGCGACGGCATCAGTATATATTGTGTTTGATATATCCGTTTATAAAATCAATTTTTTTAACATTAAAGATAATTTTACTTTACGAAAATACTCACAATCTATATTTACGTATCAACTGAGTCTTTGCGTGTGTTTATTGTGTGGTTGAAATTTTAACCCATCAGACTATGCGATATTGAAACATACATACTCTTTGAGACTTGGCAGGGTTCAGTCAGGCCAAAGGCGAGAGCCAGCCATTATAGTTTCTGGGGTCAAAGCCTTTTGGAATTTTAACAAAGAGGTGTTGCTATTTGTTACTTTTTAAGTTTGTAACACAAGACACCGTTTCGAAATCTGTAGGCATCGAACGTATTCCGTCCATCCATCCAAAATTCTCGTTACACTTAATCGATTGAGGTCTGTGGCCAGTACACAAAAGTCTCTGAATGAGGCGTTTCCAATATTAAGTGAAATAATTTGCGAACGAGAAGCCAAATGCTGATATTAAATGTCATGTTTTGTGCTTATCTGGCCGGATATTCGGTATTCCGGATGGAGCAAACTCGTAGCCTTGACGCCATTATTCGATCTGCCAATGACTCAGCGGCGTACAGTGGAGTAGTCGGATTAATGCGAACAAAAACACAAGAAATCACCGTTGTAGGGCCTGCCATCTTAATGTATAAATTTGACTGCTGGTTGAATGAAAGTACATGGTTGAATCGAACTTGTATGTGTTATTTTTCCCCTGAATTAAATCTGTATTTGGACGGACAATTGATGAGCAATATTTGTCAAAGTATTATAAACTCATCATAGGTTGGGTTTGTGTTGGCTTTGTGTGTAGAAACGATGTTGGTAATAAAGTGAATTGAATGGTCTCCAGCTTGTCGGAAGAAGCGATAACATATATTCGTATAGCACTAAGGTTTTGTACGTTGTTCGCCCGTATCTTCAGGAGGATTATGTACGCTCAGAAATGGACTGAGGTTTGTGAAAATGTTCTGCTAAGCATAAGCTTACGTATAGCGTTTTGCTTATGCTCTTATCTGGGTCTTCGGCGAAGCGTTAACGAAGAGGCAGTTGCCCTTTTCGGTACAAATACGTAATTCTCGCCTGGAAACAATTTTTTCCTCGTGTCATAAAAGTTTCCTTGCCTGATTGCTGGTTCTACAAATATTTTGTGGTTCCGGGATTGTAAACTTGTGTTCTGGTTCCGGGATTGTAAACTTGTGTTCTGGTTCCGGGATTGTAAACTTGTGTTCTGGTTCCGGGATTGTAAACTTGTGTTCTGGTTCCGGGATTGTAAACTTGTGTTCTGGTTCCGGGATTGTAAACTTGAGTTGTTTGTGCACAAAAGACGCCATTTTATCATTATACACCCATGTTTTTACATACCGTATGTATGTTGTAATGTTTCATTGTACAAAAATTATTTTCAATATTTTCGTTATTTAACAATTTTTTATGCATTTTTCGCAGTATTTCAGATGCCATTAAATCATGTGATGAGGTATACATACGTACGTACTTGTTTATAACTGGTGTTGCTAGTCGTTCAAGACATATGTGGACATTTATTTTTTCCGTTACGAGTACAACTTTTGCTGCTTGTTTTTTTTGTTGTATATTTTAATTTGAATTGGCCCCTGAGGTTGTTTTTTTGAGTATTTTACGAGCGAAATGTTGTCAGGGCTGTGGCTACGATTTTCGAAGAATCCATTTCTCACTGTACGCCACTGAGGACCGACCCAGTGACGCAATCTGGATTTTCAGTAGAGTGTGGAATGGTAGCCAGGGTGCAACTGAAATTACAATTTACCGGAACCTGAATGGGAAACAAATTACCTTAAACTGAACCAGAATTTGAAAAAATTACCGGAAATGGAACCGAAATTTCAAAAGTTCCCGGAAACGCAACCGGAATTTGAGAAAATTACCGGAAACGGAACCGTAAAATAAAAAATACATGCCACCGAAAAAATCATTTTAATTTTCTTTTTTTGCAATATTCAAACTGGTGGCGCCAGTGGTGGGTGTGCAAATGTTCGGTAACGATTACGGAAGAATAATATTTAATGCATTTATGGCGCTGACAAAGTTGTATAGGTCTACCAGTGCCACACAAATATATATTGATTTAGCTGAATTTTTTTGGTTGTCAGCCGAAACGGAAAGTGTCGGCCTCCGACATCCGGTTACATCTGTAAGACAAACATAAGATTCAATGACACTTCCAATCTTGTTCAACATAGGTATTTTGTGTACTGTTTCAGATTCGATGTTATAAAACGTTTGAAAGGTTTTGCAATGGTCAAAATTAACAGTAATTTTTATACCAGCTTAACTAATAGATTTTGCAGAGTCACCACTTGGTGTGAGACCCATCCAGGAGGTACGGATGTACTCGCCTCGACGTTGAGTGTTGCTGACGCAGTTATTCACGGGTGTAAATGAAGGACAAAATGCAAACATTTAATTAATATATTTCATGCTTAAATTGTGTTTGGCTTATCCAGCACCGGCATTTCCGTCAAAACTTTTTTGGATCCGTCCGAGGACGCAGTTTTATTACGGATGATTGTTTTTGTTTGGTTGTTTTCTATTTATGTATGTATTGTACTGTACTGTGTGTCGATTACAATTTATTGTTTTGTTTTCATAATATCATAACACCGTACGTCATCATCATCATCAATATCAGTAGTCAGTCATATCATCATTGATATAAACAAAACTCGTTTTGAAAAATTGAAAAAATTCCAGCTGACAGACAATCAGTAAATAACGAACAAGGCTTTTTTACCGAAAACTTAAAATTTAGTCCGATTGTATCATATTGGTAGACTCGCTTAGCGAACAGGTAATTTGGCATTAACTAAATATGACTGTTACATATGCAATTGTCGATATTTGACAAACCAAAAACTGACGCAAGCAAAATACACAAATCTGTTAACCTTCAAAATATCACCAAACACGAATTTGTTTTTTCAAATCAGGATTGTTGACATCCAAAGCCGCAAATGCTGATGTGATTGTGGAAAGTTTTTTCGCGCAGTTAATAAAAAACATTTTAAAAAACGCATAAATCTGTATTGCTGACGCTTTCCTGGATTGGATTTGTTTTAAAATTGCAATCATATTTTAAATTTGTAATTTTGATCAAATCTCAGTTCGAAATTAAATTTTCTGTTGTGACAATGAATGAGTTTGGCGTTGCGTTCGCTCTACACATTAATTTGTTTAACATAATTCATTTCATTGTTTTAGACACAAACTTTGTCCTTGCAAACTATAAAACCGATACTTGTAAGAAGCCGCCACGGCTGTGTCGACAAGGCTACGCCTGTCCTTACTATCATAACAACAAAGATCGGCGGCGAGCGCCGGCAACATTTAAATACAGGTGAGACGAAATTTGTGTTAATATTTCAACTCGAATTGACATCATTTGTCATTTAGCAGGTTAACAAATGTTTTAAGCATATGTTACTAGCGGTGGTTCCAGTGGGTGTGTATATATATGTACCCCCGCCAGTTCTGTTGTGTTGAAAATTTAGCCATAATTAATAGCTCATGTGTGAGTCGTGTATTTTGTAACCCAATAGGTGGTAACCGTGAAAATATGCCAAGGTTACAACACGAATTCAAAGGTTTTGTGGTATCGGCAGAATTGTACACTTTTAAAACATAGAAAAATTTACTAAAAATAAGCAGTCTTATTAAAAGTGTAAAATTTCACAACGCATTATATGTTAACTTGTATATATGATGTCTGTTCAGGTCTACACCGTGTCCAAGTGTCAAACATGCGGATGAATGGGGAGACCCGGAAGTGTGCGAAGCCGGTGATACGTGCAGTTATTGTCATACACGCACTGAGCAACAATTTCATCCAGAGGTAAAATGAAATATATCAAAATGATTTATTATTATTATTATTATTTATTATTTATTATTATTATTATTGTAGTTTTCACCATTTAAAACCATTCAGTGACCTGCTTTTGTTGGGACGATGTTCCATTGTAATTTTAGTTGAATAATTTTGTAGTGTTTGTACGTCAGTAAATCAGCAAGATGTCACGAAAAATGCAGAGTATGAGTGGCCATATGTTTGTTGATAAAGTTGGTGACCCTGGCTGTGGCAACGTGCTAGTAGGCGAATTACCCCGTACCACCACGACGCCGTATACAAATTGTGCAGGAAAAAATTTTCTGAACTGTGACTCTGTTTGACATCGATGTGGTAGCCGTTATTCCGCTAGGATTGCAGATCCCACGACGCGTTTTCTTGAAATCTGGCTGGCTATTTCCACGTCGTACTACGCATGTAATTTGTTTTTTGCTGAATCCTGTTAGATGTATAATGGCCTTTAATTTGCTGAAATTTGGCGTATTTGTTTGCTTGCACTGTTTATGCGCGTAGTTCAATTTATTTATATTGAATCATTGTTAATTTTACTATTTTAGATTTACAAATCATCAAAATGCAACGATATGATGCAACATGGCTATTGTCCACGAGGTCCATTCTGTGCTTTTGCACATACTGACTGTAGGTTTATAAGCTTTTTTGAAAATGGTGTCATTTAGCTTTCCATGTTGTCGGTAACGTCTTGGAAATTTTTTAAGGGTTTTATGTACTTGCATGCAGTATATTTATTTTATGTGGATTGCGCGCGAGTTATTTTATTTTTCAAAACTCTAATGAGTTCTTGAATATTATATTGTGCGTTTGCTCTCAGCTGATATTGCAAAAATTTCTGAACGAAACGAGCAGATAAATCAGTCAACTGCGGGAAAATTTTTTTGTCATTGGAGTTTTTACTTTCGAACGATAAAACAAGCGTTTTCAGTTTTAGAAGAAAAGGTTTTTGCTAAAAGTAAACGGTAAAATTTTCGTTTCAAATTGTTCTGAGAATTTTGCTTGCATAACTGGATCCGAGGTTTACAGAGTCATTTCAGTAGTCTGCAGAGCATTGTTATGTTTATCATTTTTCAGTGGAAATAGGTGCGGATCGAGATTCAGCGATCAAAAGCGGTACTTCATTGGCGGCGAGTTTAGCAGCTTCAAAAAGCAATGGCACTCATGCGGTGAACGGAACTACAATCGGATCCGGTAATAGTCCACCGTTAACTCAGATTGACGAACAGGAGGTAATAAATGTTTGTAGAATTATTCATTTTGAGTATTGCTTATAGTGAAAATGTACTTTATATATGTCCGGTATTTGATTATTATCAGGACTCGTTCAAAGTACATATTAATGTAAAATTTCGTTTGTTGTAAGGACTGTTTAGTTATGCATCTTATATTGAAGTTACAATAACATAGAAACGAAATGTATTTGGTATTTGATCTTTGATCTTTTTTTCTTTGATGTTTTTTGATTAATAAATCTTGAATAATTTAGTCGTTGAAATCTTTAAATTTAACGCAACTATGATATTATGCGTTAAAGCGATTTGTTTGTTCTTTTAGGTTCGTGAAAATGGCATTTGCAGCACAGGAGATGTCGTTGGAAACGTGGACAAGAATAGTTTAATGCACTGTGAAAGCCAGCAATCTGGTAATTTTCTTTCTTTTTTGCCATGTTGCGGTTGTGTAAAGAATCACACGGTAAATAATGTTTGCATTTGTTTGAAAAAGTTTTGGTATCCGAAAGTATATAAATGACGAGACATAATATCACGCCTATGGCCCTGGAACGGATCAATGCTATTCGCCGTTTCTTTTATGAAATAGATTGTTTGCTTGGTTGGTTGTTGGTTGGTTTATCGGCATCGGCAAAAATTTTGGTATCGGCACAACCCTAATTGATTTGTTTGTGTTTATATCGCACACCCCACGTGTGGCACTGCTACTGTCTGACTATGACAAAAGAAGGTACAATTGTTTTGTTGAAAAAATAGGATGATCAGAAACTGAATAATGAAATAATACAATCGTCTAACGATGAGGTTTATATCTTTATTTTTGTTTTGTAGTCGGAAACGATACCAGCGGTGCACCGGTTCGATCATACAGTGGTAGTGTGACTGCGCCTGTTGTTGCAACAACTACAGGTGTTTCAAGACAACATTCAGTGTCAGTATCATTTAGCAATAATAACAATAATGTACAGCAGCATGGAGGGAACACGGGCGGTGTCGGGGCTACGTCAACTGGCATATCTTATTCGGTAGGTTCATTTTCATTGACTTGACTTGGTGTAGATTTAGTGAAGCAGGATAATGTATTAGCAGTGTAATATGTTGTAACTCTTGCTAGAATGCTTTTGTTGAGTCTCGGTAATTCCAAACCGGGGCCAAAACGCCAAAACCAAATCACCGACAGAATTTACTCCAAAACCAAATCACCGACTGAATTTACTCAAAACCAAATCAGCGACTGAATTTGAAAACATATCTTCGCCTCATAAAAAATTGTTTTACATCTGAAACCTGGTTATAAATTATTTTGTAGTCTAAGCGAATGTAAATTTGGTTAGAAAAACATCTTCCTACAAAGCAAAAATTATCGCGTTACCTAAACACGTAGAAAATTCAACAAAATTATTAAAAACCTCAAATATTTATGTTTTGTCAAATTCGAAAAATCGCTGTCGGTTACGGCTCCATACTTTTTAGCCTCATTTGTTTTGGGTTTTGTTTAAGAGTGTTCTTAAACAGCGACATCCAAGCGCTCCGGCCGGAAGCAAGGCGGGCACCGGTGCAACAGCAATCGTATCAGCTCCAATTGCTGTAGGAATGAATAATTTTTCATCGGGGACCAATGACGCTGTAATGTGTAACGAAGCCGGAGTACCACAGTCTTCAAATGCGAACAACAATAATAATAATAATAATACTAATAATAACGGTGGTAGTTTTGCTGGCGACACTATTATGGCGCATTCTACAGCAGGGCAGGTCGCTAGCTGTGGAAGTGGTGGTGGCGGTGTAATTGTCCAACAAACTGTTACGTCAACAGTTTTAGATAACGGGCCGAATATAGCTGGTGTAACTAGCGCCGAATCTGGTAGCAAAGGTGGCGGCCGATTCCGTGGTACCAGTGGAAGCGGTGGAAGTAGCAGTAGTGGATTCGGAACAGGAAGTGATGATTTATCATCGACGAGTTTTCCGACAGCAATCGGCGCCGAACGAAACGTGTTTGCGTCTGCCAGTGGCGGCACACAGGTATAGTCTTTGGCTTTTGTGCAACTGTTCAGTTGAGGATTCAAAAGTTTCTAAATGAGGGGGTCATGTCAGGTATTGTGCTGGGAAAACTCACGAACGAAGAAAGCGAGAAGCCTAACCCTATTTTAGTACTAACCCTTCCACAAAATCTTGGACTTGATTCCTTTTTTGGTTTTGCCTAGGCGGGATGCCACTGTTTTTAATATTATCTTTTCCTTTGGTTCTCATTACCGACAATTAGCGGACAATAAACCTTGCATAATTGGCAAGACCCGCGTGATAGATTTTGTGAGTTAATCTACTGATGCCTCTTAATGGTGTCCGTAATTAATAAAAATACATGATAAATTATATATAATTAATTAACGGTGCAGCATTATTTATATGTAAGCCGAGGCGACTGTTTCGGAGTGTATTCAAACTATTGCCATGTCTTGCCGTCTTATCATAGTTTTTGATTTATTTGAAGGGCTCGCGTCATTGGTCAAGTGATGGCTCAGCTGTTGAGTTGGCAAATGCATTAGCAGCAGGAGGAGACAACAACGAAGCGAGTCGCATCAAAACTAGTCTGTATTTTCAGCATGAAATGGGTTAGTGTAAAACGTGTTTTCATATTGCCTATATCTAATTTTATCGCATTTTGTACTGAAAACGTGTATATTATCAAAGATTTTTATTAACCACTCGTCATGGGAACTGATATCTCGAATTAAAACTGTAAATGTCCGAACGGAGAAATAATCATATAATTTAATATTTTAGTTTTTAGACTGTATCATTGGTAGCTTCCAATCTAAAGTTTTCTGTCCCTGTTTACACTGCAGTTTAATTTTAACCAGTCACAAATCAAACTAAATTTTAGAAGTTGCCCAAAGGAGCAATTTTTTTGCATTATTATCATAATTGTTTTAGGATGCTCGATTGGTGACAATACAGGTCTTGGTGGTACGGCCCCGGTTGTTGGTGAAGCAGGGACAAATGTTCAACAACAAGTAGGCGATTCTACGCCGTCTGCAAATTCTGAGAAACACCAATGTGAATTGTCTGCAGCGGCTGTCGCGTGTATCAACAGCAGTGGAGACAGTCAAGCTAGAGCGTTAACACAAGCAGTCGTTGGTATTACGGCAGGGCTAAGCGCAAGTAACGAAGCTAGGAACACCAGTGCAAGCGCTTTAATCGAACTGAAAGATCAGGGTGTGTCGCATAGAATAACAACAACAGGCGATATTTCCGTTGCTCGAAGTGGTGATGGTGGTATGGGTGGTGTTCTAGATGACGTAATATCGTTACCGATGCCAATTCAGCAACAACGATCAACGGTGGAAAGTGTTGTAGGTAAGCAAAATGAAACTAAGGTCAAGTACTTTGTAGAATTTTCAAGTTAATTCTGGCTTCCAAAGACTGAATTGAGAAATTGTGTTTTTGAAAAGCTTTGACCCAATAAACGTGATAATCCTTCGAGGTTTTAAAATCACAGGTTAATATTTAACGTTGAGATGCGCCGTACACGTATTTTGGACAGCGTTTCAACATTACTTTGTTTACAATAGTTTTTAGAACATAAACTTGATTGTTGTAAGAAAAGAAAATTTTTGTATGCACATTTTAGTGCATTCGCTAACTTTTGCGCATTACGCAAAATCTGCTGACTGGTATATTGTATTACTACTTACAGGCAACGTAATGGATGATTTCACGTTAGATGAATTGTCGCTTGCTGCATTGGGGCACGATAAAGATGATCCTGAAAGCCTGGCTAGCTCTCTCAGTCAATACACTGCCTCGAGTAAGCTCGTTTAGTCAAGTGTGCGGCCCTGTTGTTTCTTCTTGGCATTTTGTGTACTTTGTAGACGGACAGCAGATCGGTTTGAGCTGCGAGAATAAGTTGTTTTTAAGGTTTTAGTGAATACAAGAAACCTTGCAACAAAGGAGTCGCTGAAAGTTTGCTGAGTCAACATTTAATTATTAGGGTTTTGAAACTTTACTTAAGAACGACAAAATGAGTTTTTCGATGGCATGTATTTTTCATTTTCAGGTTCCGTTTCCGGTAAATTGTAATTCCGGTTGCACCCTGCCAGCCAATGTATCATATGCACAGCTGGAACTCGGTCACCAATATTTTTTCCTTGCGCAGGCGTATTCCACAATAAATTCAATACACTGTGTCACACACAGTTTTCACAATGTGCAAACGTTTTGTGCATATGAAATGAACGGGTAAGTACATACGTGAATTTGAATTTTCAGGTTTATACGGCTCGTCGGCGCCAGTGACAATACCTAGTTCACAACGTCACGCGTCGACCGGATGCGGAAATTTTGCAGGCGGCGGAAGCGGAAATGGCTTAGGTGCAACTGGAAAGTTTAGCGAATCACCGTCGCTTTTGCGACAAGGCTCGAGCGGCGGCAATCCGGGTAGCTATGGTTACGCGAATAGTGCTGAGAACCAGGTTTGTGCTCTGCTTAAGCAAAAATCGGCGTTGCGCAGTTAGTGGCGGAAATCAATTGTATCAGTCATGGAAACTTTCGAGAATGCCAGTATTATTGATATTGTACACGCTCGTTTTGTTTTGATTGATTAGTTTTGGGTTGTGATTGCACAAAATTGTATGTGGTGTAGTCTGATTGTCGCATCCCTGAAAACACTGGTGAAGGCAAAAATATACAGAAAACCCTTGAAGAGCGCAGTCGACGTTGAAAATAACGGTAGGAACCCGAGCATTCTAGTGACTGTTCTTGTCCCGAAATGGTTTTGATTTCAGTTTTTGGTGGCTAGGCCGATGTGTCTCCATTGGCTTCACCAGTAACTGTGGAATTGAGTTTTGCAATTCTGGGATTCACATCTTATACCTTATAGGTTATATTCTTAGTTTCAAACTGTTGTTGTTGCATCCAATAAACTGGCTGTTTTGTGTGCTTTTTAGAATTCAATGTTCCGAATGAGCGGAAGCTTTAGTCAGTCGTTGTTTAGTGGATTTATGTCGCCAGACACAAATGTGGCTTCTGATTTTCCGAATTCTAGTATTTTATCAGGTACATCGTGTTTATTACTCATTCTGATAGAACTCGAAGATCACGTAAAAGTTTGATGAGATTTGCAAACCACATACTGGAAAGGTCAAACGGATCATCGACATTGCTTATGACCTTAAGTTCTAATTTAAATTAGTTCAGTTATCTTTGGATTATGCTGCCGTGTTTATATACTTTTGTTCAAACATAAGTTATACAGTCGTGTAACTTTGTTATTTTTAGTTCCTTTTTGAGAGTAGTATTTGTGCAAAACTTTTTATTCTCGTAGTGTTTCTGAAGATTTTAATGGCATTGTTAATGGCTTAACGGTCATTTTTCATAACGTTAAATATTTCACACACCATAGACGATTGAAACAGAGTTCATAAGCAGTCTTATAAATTATTATCATTATTATTTCATGTATTGTGTTTAGGTAATGGCACCAGTTCTGTGGACTCATGTAATAATATATTAGCCGAAATTCAGCTGTGTAAAGATTTGCAGCAACTGCAAAGCAAACTAAAGTATTACGAAGATAATTGGGCAAAGGTGTGCTGTGTAAGTTATACGAATATATTTCTTAGTCATGAATAATTAATTACAATTATTTTAATTCTATTAGCGGTTGCTCATGTAGTCATGGCTTTATACCGTGGTTTTTTGCCAATGTTTGGGCCTTTCCAAACTTGGCGGTATCCCTATTTTGTTACTTCTTCCTGGTTTTGTTTTTATTACAAAATGTCGAAATAATCTGTCTTTGGGCAATTTCTGATTAAGAAACGTTGCAGTAGAACTGTTCGAAGAGATTGTACAAGCAAAATTAAAAATTCAATTGTTTTGATTTGGTTTACAGCCATCCTGAAGCATTTTCTACACAATAAATTTTTAGATCAGACATGAATTGCACAAAAATAATTAAGCATTTTAGGGTAAACTAAAATTGAATAAGTTTTTTTTCAGGCAATTGAAGCGTATCGTAAGAAACTTGATGACCAGACTCGACGCGCAGACGAAGCAGATCGTGAAAAACATATAGCTTGTCAACAAAGAGATGAGGTAAACATAGTTTAGTGGTTATTTGATAACTTTAAATGCGTGATTGAATTTTGGAGCGTGAAGTGTACTGCTGGATTGTAAATCTTGTGATTATATAATTATTGCTAACAAATGGTCATTTTGTATTGAGTAAAATGTTAAACTCGTTTTAGGCTTGCGCCCGCGCCGCAGCAATGCAACACGAAATTAGTCGTTTGCAACAGTTTATGCGCAGCAACAACAACAACATTGATAATTTGATTAATAACAGCCTGCATGAGCAATCTCACTCGTATTTGCGGAATTTATTGGATCGGATTGAGCAGGTATTATAAGCGCAGTTATGTTATATTTGTTTCTTCTGTACTCTTATTTCATACAGGGGAAGCTGGCACGCGGTTAATAGTTTAAGGTCTGCTTCAGGTGCGCTGTAGTTTGGACATTTATGCACTTGCCCCCATATTTAAGATTGAGGCTTAATCTTAGGTCAGCTTTGTGTAATGTCTAAAGCCGAACCGTAAATGTCGGCGGAAAGTGTACAAAAGCCGTAGTTTGCGTTGCTAATTGCCGGATGATGCGTGTGCCGTGTGGGTTTTTTCGTTTTGGTATATTTAATCGCGAATTTGTCGTCCAGACGAACAATATTGTTTTAAGTTTGGCTTATGTTGAGTCATGTTGTTGATTAAGCTGACAATATTATATGAATATTTTTGTCGCAGAAATTACCGCAAAATGGACCAGCTGGACGTGGTATGCTTTCGACCGGGGCGTCTATATCTGGTGCGGCGCATTCACAACATCTTACTGCGTCGTCGTCATCTCCCGGAAACACTGCTGCTGGGTTGGCTTTAGCGGCCGCCGCTGCAAGTAATGCAGCTGCAGCTGGTAAAAGTGTCAACAATGTTGGAATGCCTGCTGGTAGCTGCTCACCATCAACAGCAGCACTTTTAGCAGCAGCTGCTGCATCGCAAAACTACCCTCACCATTCTGGTACCCCCACCGTTGGAGCTATCAGCGGTAACGGTAATAATGCCGGTAGTATTAGCCAGTTAGCTGCAGCAGCTGCTGCGGCTAATTTTGTCGTACCTCCGCCGTTGAGCAACAATAGCACCAGCGGCGGAGGAGGACCGATTTGTGCGCGATGCGGCCGTCAAACTGGCGCAGGCAATTCGGATGGCGGCGGCAACGGCCGTGTCAACCCGATCCTACCTTCGATGGCCGCGGCCGGTGGTGGACATTGCCCAATTTGTAGCCCAGGAAGCTCACCAGATAAGGCAAGTGGAGCGATGTAAGAATATCGTGAAGAAAATGACTTGTTTCAAATAGATGTATTTTGCAAGCAAAGTATATGATTGTTATTGTTGTTTTGGTTGTTTCGTTGGTTTATATGAACGTATGTAGAAACAACACAGATTACGGGCCTTATTCTCCAATGCGTATAGCATCTACTACCACTTAGCTATAATTTTTCACACTGACGAACTCGGACAATGGCGTAACACCAAAATTGACATAGAAGTTGGGTAAGTGAAATGTGAACAATCAGGCAAGAATAGTTATCACTCAGGCGTTATACGGTAATAATTTTTGTTTGGTATAGAAACGTATTGGGTTTGGTTCGTAAATTGGATTTTAGCTTATGTTTGTGTACATAATGTTATTATGTGAAGCAATTCGCCACATATGTCTGTATTAGGATATCATCTTGGTACAGTAAATCGTATAATTATTGTTTAATAATTGCGTATATATTGTACAGTTTTTACTTATGTGTTTAAATTACATAAAGGTTGTTGTTGTGTTTGAAGTAGACGTTTATATTTCTGTAGGTAACGGTGTATAGTGAACGTGAAGTAGATATTATGCTTCGGGTCCACAGTCAAACACAGATGGCTCACATGACATTTTCCTCTTACATTTAAAGCTTAGGCTTATGAAAGCCTTTACTTTTTACACGAGTGCCGCCCCCCAATGAAAATTTCAATTAAGTTTGAGTGTTATATATTATTAATATTCTGAATTTAGCGTCAGCGTAATCTCTAAACGTTATCCGTCATAGTTGAATTCTGCATCAGTTGTTATACTGTGACTTAGGGTGTATATTATTGAATAATACGTATTCTGTATTATATTTTATATGCTATTACGGTTTACTTTTTACGCCGTTTGGACTACGTTAGCTTTTTGGGGGGTATCGGTGGTTTCATGTATACATTACGTATCTATCATATATTATTGCTTTAGCTACTATTTTTCGCATTGTATTGTTTAATTTGTGCTTGTGTTGATTTCGGGTACGTTAAAAATTTGACTTTGAACTGCAGGTTTTGGTATGTACGACACATTCGAATACAGCTACAATCAGTAACTACGTTCAAGAATATTAGTTGGAATTAACGTCTAAAACGGGCCCAACGGACAAAATATTTTCATAAGCTACAGCAGCTTCAAGGTTTCCAATGCGCATATATGTATCTATGCCAGGGTGCAACCGGAATTACAATTTACCGGAACCGGAACCGGAATTTGAAAATTTTACCGGAACCGGAACCAGAAAATGAAAAATGCATTTCACCAAAAATTTCATTTTAATCTTATTTTTTGCTCTATTATTTGTGAAATAACCTTAGTCGAACATAGGTATTTATTTTATTTGTTGTATTTTAGATTTTCATCATCGACTGAAGTGAAATCCACCATCAATGGCTTATATTCGGAGTACAAGTGGCTTTCAAAAGAGATTCTTAAAAATTAGCAAAGTTAAGAAAACGGCCAAATTATAATACCGGAATTTTTAAATCCGGTAAAAATTTACCGGAACCGGAAGGTGAAAAAATGCCGGAACCGGAACCGGAATTCCGGTTGCACCCTGATCTATGCATATCAGGATTCAACCGGAACTCCTGCAAAAAATTCAGTTCTTGTTCCGGCAAAATTTAGTTCGTGTTGAAACCGAGGTAGATAATTATAATGCAAACAAACGATTTATATGTGAAAATTGGTTGATAAAACCAAGGTTTGTGTACAGCGGTGCCTCATACACTTTATCAGTAATTTTCTTACTGAACCGGTCTGTAATCCGTCCCATGGTAGGATGCAAAGCGGAACTGGATTATATCGGAATCGGAACAGCAAATTTTGTGACTATACGGATGATTTTTATTAACAAAGTGTAATATTGTCAATAATTTTTGTGGCTCTGTAAATCTAAACTACAATCAATTATTGATAAGTTAACTTATCGAAAACAATTTAATAGATGAATAATGCAGAATATTTATACAACATATCACAACGAATAGGCGTAAAAAATTAAAAGGTGGTAATTCCGATTGCGATTGATTGTGCAATCGGAATCGGAATCGAAACTCGTTTTGAATCGGAATTTTAATCGGAATTCCGATTGCACCCTGTCCCATGGGTTTTTATTTATTGCTGTTACAAATTGAAATTACTGGGTTATTTTGCGTTATCACTGATCAATTATTAACGATGGCAGGGTTTTTAACAGTCTTAAATATTGAAAATTTTAGAACATTATCATCATCGTCATACGTATACGTATTTATCCAATTGGTCTTGTTTATTGTGCATGTTGCTTTCTTTGTATATTTACTGCAAAAAATGTGTATATAACAAAGTGATGCTGCATGAAATCATATCTGTCTGTAGTAAAAGTGTGTTTTTAATACGTAATTCAATGCTTTTTTTGGCTTTGTTATTGTCATCATTCGATAACTGTTTCAGGTGCTGGTGGTAAATCATATTTTCAGTAAGAAGTTGTGGATATGATGTATAGTACTGGTCAAGATTCCTATTTGTACCTTTGGTTTAAAATGTATCATGATAATTCGTCACCCATCAATTCGTTGTATAGATTCATTTAAGGTTCATAGAACGAGCGCATAACCATGGTGTGCGGCTAAACGAGCTGTATATAATAACCGTCGCGTATAACTGTCACTCAACGTACAACAGTAAATAGATTTTACCGGAATAAAGACTAAATTTTTGCTTGAAACAGAAAAGAACAGAAACAAAGATTTTACTATCATTTTTCGTCTGCAACGTTGAAATATTTTTTCGTTTTTAGGAAATTAGCAAAAAAAGTGTCATGCAGCATTCACATTTCATTTTGACCGTTTTAATTATCAGGAACAAATAATCGTCAGATGTTCAATAGCGACTTATTAATAAAATCAAGAGTGGATGATGTCCACCTTGCAAAAGAGTGTGCAACTGCTTGGGCTGTGCATGGTACTAAATGTACCAGCACGCGTTTCATTTTTGTTCGACCGCCATCCTCAATCAGGGGGTGTAAGCAAGAGATTAACAATAAAGTATGCTTCAGTACACCTACCCCCCTTAAACAAGGTGGTGGGTTACAATTTGCTCCTAGCATTACTACGATATAAAACTGTATACAGATTTTTTGCAAAATTTAAAATATTGACCTACTGACTGCATTTTGGGTAAAGGCAGACCAGAGAAACTGGAATGGAAATTTTTGTACAAATTTAATTGAGGAATTTTGAACTGACTTGTGAAGGTGTTGTGTATATATACGATTTTTAATTATGTTAAACTTTCTTTTCAGATAAATTTTTGTTTAGCATAGTTTACTGTATAACATCTGGTTTAGATTATCTTTTTTTTCTATGTTTATAGCAGCAGCACTGTAACGATGCAGTGTAAATTAATGTTTTTTGGTTCAAATAACAGACTCTAAAGTGTTTGACTTAAAATTTGCGTTGTAGGTACACCGGTTAGAAGGGTTTATTTGCTTTATATGGACAACGAAAACATCATTAATGATGATTAAGCCTAAAGACATACAAGCGTTTTCAGAATCAGTGCCAGTTCATTGAAAGTATAAAGCGTCGAAATATGTGGAAAGACGACAAAAATAGGATATTACAACTGTAGTAGCAGCTGGGCTTTCGTAGCTACGATCATTAGTCGAAAATGTTTTGAACGCAGAAAATTAAAATACTTTACCGTTGTTTGTGTTCTTCTTAATTAAAACATTATTTACAAGACTGAATCGTGTGATTTTAGTCCACTCGTACGCATGTCGATATGCGACTGAGTGCGTATTTGATCAAAACTGTGAATAAGTACATTCTGGTATTTTTATATCCAAAATCTTACTAGACGTTCAATATCTGGGCCGCTTACTGCCAGGGTGCGACCGGATGTGAAAAACAACCGAATTTTGCGGTAACCGGAGCTGAAAGTGAATGAAGATTGCGTAATAAAAATAATGCTGAATGTGCACTTTAACAATTATTTGCAAACGGGGCCAGGGGGCTCAACCCCCCCCCCACCTAGAAAATTTTCAACCTTCCGGGTAAATCGTTGAAACCAATTGTATGCCCCTCCTGAAAATATTTCAGCCCCGCTAGCATGGGGAGCTGACTACGGACCTGTCTGCAAAGTGTTTTTGAGTATTTTAGTTTTTATGTTTCTTTTTGAAAAATTTTTACAGTTTAATGTTGCCAAATCAAAACTGTTTCATAGTGACAAACTCACTGAAGGAAAAATTTAATTACCAAATTGCCAGAACTGGCGGTGGGACTTAAATGAGTGAACAGGGAACAAAATTCGGTTTTAAACAAGAATCAAATTCCATTATTGAGTTCCAGTGTCATTATGGGTTTTTTTGTTTAATTCTATGCATCCTTTGCGTTTACGTACTTATATATAATGTATATATATAATTTTTGTAAATATCCAATTTAGTCGTCATACTTACATGTTTAAATTTAGATTGATCAAACTCGTTCATTCAGTTGTATCAGTGGACAAAGTTTAACTTGGAGAGACAGACCACTGGTGGACTCATGAAAGATTGTTTCGGGGTTGAAAAAATGTCTGCACAGTATTTCATTTCTATGCTCTACACGATTTGTTTGAACTGGTATTATAGTTAATTCAGGTGTCAGCAGCTCATTTCAGGGCAGCGGTCATTTTCAGAAAGCCAACCATTGTAAGATCGACTTGGATCTGCTACTACGGTTGCCCGCAACAATTTCATGATTTTTATGGCATATCCGCGATAGTTTAAGTGTCTGGTAAAAAGCGTTTTCACACATCTGGTGGTAGCAGTGTTGATTGTACTGGTGTTTGATAATCTTGATATCCGTTTAACTGTCTCTAATTTGGATGCGGCGCTAAGCATTTTAATGTTGTACTGGAAAGTTTCTTGATGCCATTATCTACTTTAACGTTCACGATTTTCCCCTTATCCTGACGGTAGGTTGTTTCAGACCTTGAGGCATTGTCTGCACACTGGTATCTGACCAGTGTAACGTTGCAGGTTTTTTCTAATGGCCAAACGTTGTTTCGTATTCTACTGGCAGGTGACAGTCTAATCATTGTTTTTACTGTAAAAAAATAAAAAAACATTTGACTTTAAGGCGCTTGCACCTTTTATGTTTAGAAAGACTTACGTTTGCGTAGCAGCCCTTCCTTCATCTTAAATATAAAACCGGTGTACACGAGCCGAATTTGTTCAAATTCTCCGTATTGTTTGCTTATGCACTGCTTATTTCAAAAATACGTTTCGGCTGCTCGCATGCGTATATTTGATTAATTTAACGGCGTTCACTAATGGATAATTTGTATACAAAACTGTACAAGATGAATACTGTCAATCATCAATGAACGTAGATTTCGTTCAGTTTTGGTTTGTACATATTATTATATTGTTCATTATGTACGTAAATGTTTTACTGTTTCCTAATGCTTAGAATATCGAATTGTATGCAAATTGGATTCATTCATTCATTCATTCATTCATTTAATGGTCATGGTGGATTTGGAGTTTTGTGCTGTTCACCCACGAATTTGTCAATGCTTAAGCAGTATTATCATTTGTATTTGCGAGTCTATCAAATTGCTATATTACATGCTTTTAAACTAAAATTTGGACCTTTGTCAAGTATTTGAACCTGTCCACTGAGAGACAGGTTGACTGTAGGACTTGGTAAGCATAGGATTAGGGTTATGCTTATGCTCATTATTCAGGTCCTTATAGTTTACCAACTTTGGAAAAACAGCTTTTGGATCAAATAAATGGTGCCTCTTTGATGTTTGTAATTGATGGATTCGTTCCGCATTACAAGGGAGTTGGAGACCGTGGGAGCTTATAATAGTTTCGTTCAAGATTAAATTAAATATATGAACGGTATTTACTGCATGTGACATAGTTATTATTCAACTGATATTGTAACTGGATACTGTTCCACTACATTTGTGTTTGACCACATTTCAGTATTCTCAGATGACAGGTGTAACCAAAACACTGTGGACATCCAACGTTTGCAATCCCAATACGTTCTGATATATTTTGTTTTTATGCTATACATTGAGTACAAAACTATTAAGGGCTACAATATATTTCAGATTTAAATTAAAGCATGAAAGTCAGAACACCGAAGTAATGGCTTTCATCATAGGAAAACTGATCACAAATATTTTGAATTTTTGTCATTGCAGCTGTATACGATCTATACCCACCAGGCAGGCTGCAGCTGGATACCAAAAAATACCGGAGCTGAGTGTGTGATAAATAAGCCACTGTGTACTTAGAATACTAAAACCGGATATTAATTTTTAGCGCAGCGGGATATCCGGTTGCACGCTGGTTTACTTGGTCGTTACAAATTTGGTCTCATGTACAGAACAGGGCCGGATCGTTTTCAGGAGTGGCTATAATTGAGTCAGTTTAAGGTTTAGACTACTTTTTTGCTTAGACTTAGGCTTAGGAATATGCTTATAATACTGTTCCGGTCCTGTTCTATACATGGGACCAAATTTGAACGACATACGTTAGGCGCGGAGTATGTTTGTAAATATATATTATCTTATTCAGTTTGGTCTTTGGTATAAATGAATTTACGAGACATTTATCGTAATTGCACGCTCATGTTGATTATTGTGGGTATGGTATATATTGACAGCGGAAGTACTTCAATTGCAGTTGTAATATGCTTACTGCGAGATCTATAAAAATTGTTCATTAAACGTTATATAGTGCGAAATGATTTTGAGCGATAAGGAGCTATCAAACCCAAAGGTGTAACACAAAGATGTGCCGAGCAATCAACTTCGATACTGCGGCGCTTGTGCGGAGTTTTGGCGTCGGAAGTGCAAAAACATTTTTTACTTGCGCTAATTAGTCAGTCTGTTCAGCAAACTCAATTGTCTTGCGAATGTGTTAAAGAAACTAAAAATAAAGTGAACCGTTTTCATAAAAGTTTATAACCGTTTTATGTTAATTCGTTAGTTTTATAGCTTAAGATTTAAATAAATACGGAGAATTCCCATAAATTAAGACAGCTTTTGTAATGATACAATGGTGTAATCTTCTTGAGCATCATTTGAAAAAATCAATCGGCAAAAATTTTGGTATCGGAACAACAGGACCAAAAATCGCCGTACAAACAGTCATGACCTACGACGCTCGCACGTTTTCATTGGTAGAGATCGAACAACTGCTCCCCATACAGCTTGTATTTATGCAACCATAGAGTGATCGCTTAGGCCTATGTAAAGATCAGGGGCGGAACGTTTTTCTGTGGAAATGCAATAGAGCATTTTGGTATATATCGGGGTATGGTTGATGGCAGGATTTTGGGATTTCGGGATATGGTGGCAGGTAGGATTTTGGGATTTTGGGGTATGGTCGTAGGTGGAATGCTCCAAAAGGCTTAACACCTAGCCTTAACGTAAACCTACGCCTATTTCCTAAACCTAAGCCTAAGTACAAGCATCAGATTTAGCTCATGGTATTTTAGAATCTAATCCATGTTTAAGCCAAAGCCTACTTAAAGGTTAAGACTAAGCCTATGCCATTTACAGTCTAATTTATGCTTACCAAAGCCTAGTACTAAGCCAAAAGCCTTTACCTAAGCCCATGCTTAATGCTAAGCCTAAACCTAAGCCTAAGATTTAGCCTTACGTTCGTTTATGATTTAATCTCTGTTTCAAACCAAAGCCTATTTCTAAAGTCTCTGCCTAAGCATGTGCCATAAGCCTAAACCTAAGCCCAGGTCTAAGCCTAAGCTTAAGCCTATTAAGCCTTATGCCAATACGTTCCTAAGCGAAACGTTTTTTTCGATACACGAGTACGGCAACGTGAATCTCTCACAAACCCTGCTACAAAGACAACGTAAACACACAGTTTCTATGCTGGATTTGTAAGCGCAGTCTTTTTGAGCTACAACGCCAATATTAAACATTTTCCACCCGTACATTTTGCAGCGATGTGAAGATTGCAGAAGCAAAATGCAATATAATTGCAAACTTTAAGCTAGAAAATAAACTTAGTGCTACGCTACTTCTGCTCTAGGAGCCGTTTGTCAAGCATATACACAACAAGAATGCCATTTTTGAGGTAACAGACTTCAAGTTTGTAAGGGCGAAAATTATAAAACGTTCAAACGGTTTTGTATACAGTCGACACCAAAAATTTTTAGCAAATGTTTAATTTAAAGCATAGAAAGGCATGGGCCTTATTGTATCTGAACTGAGTTGTTGCTATGTGTACATCTTTTAATTGGGGTTTAGTGAACGTTAAACAGCCTATGCTAAACATTCGCTACGTCTTGAACGACTCGGCTTCGCGGTAACAGTGTTCTGGCAAGTTATTCAGTCTTGTTTCTTTCTTCAAGTTTGTTCAAATTTTATTGGTCGGACGCCTTTGGTTTTTTAATAATTTCTAGTTTGTAGCGAAATTTAGCGATTTTTTTGAAAAGCGCAACTGCCTTTGCTGATGCCGGTTTAACATTTTTCCATCGATGTTTGAAATATTGCAGATGCGTCTGCGTGTAAAACTGAGGAAGGAATTTTGATTTCAGAGACGTTTTACTTTATGTTGTTTAATGTATTAATTTTGATGTGAGCGCAACCAAATATTGCCTGTATCCAAGGCGACAGAGGATTTGCTATGTGAACTTTTGAATTAACAGCCCGTATTCTCAAATGTGAGTAGCACCTATCACCAATTGATAATAGCCCCTGTAACTTTGGAACCAGTGCATGGTAAATTTCGAAATTCAGCACATTGTTCGCGTTTGATTTGCCCCACATCTGTGCCGAGTTTGAGGTCTGCACCTGCAGATGTTCGTCAGTTTGAAAACCTATCGCTAATTGATGATAGATGCTATACGCATTTGAGAATACGGGTCAAAGTTTGAAATCACAATGTTTTTGTTTATTAATAAATACTGTACTCCAGACAAAGTCTCATTTAGAAAATTTTCACATATCTGGAGCTGAAAGCTGATATGCGACAGTCATTTATTTTGGGATCAAATTTTGATTTTAGTGAAATTCTATTTGCACGTTGATGTCATCGGCCAATCTGCTGTTCTCGCCAATTACTAGTTTGCCGAGGCCAAATTGGTATTACACAGAATAGGGTATTGGCCTACACCAAATCGAAACAGGCCTGAATAGTAGTTTATCCTTCAACACCGGTTCTTACGTCTTATTGTTATACCTTTTGGTACCAGGGGACAACTGGGCCGTGAGAAACATAGTTTTATACGCAACTTGTGGTGCTACAATCCCTCGCAGTGTGTTTTACATAGCGAATTGTGTGCTTAGATTCTAGACTATATTTTTTGCTTAGGTTTAGGCTTAAATTTACTATTACACTGTTTTCAACACTTCCGTGGCTGGAAAGCGCTGTTTATTCCTAAGATAAACCTTGACTGTTGCTTTTTTCAGCATATTTGGTTAATTTAATATTAAACCCATACTTCGAACGCAGTGGTGCAGTGACATTCGCTTGATTACTGTCTGACGCTTAAAGGTTAACTCAGGGTGCGCAGGACATTTCTTTATAAAGAAACGCTAAAATGGTAAGAAATGTTGCTTCTTGTTTCGTTTCCTACCCATAAATTACCCTCGTTCATTACACCTGAGCCAACGATTTAGCCTAAACTTGAGAAGAAGTCTAAACTTAAGCGTAAACCTAAGCCTAAGACTAAGCCTTTGCCATGAGCCTAAGAAAGTATGCTCTTATTGTAATATAAGCACTGCGGAGTTTAAAGTTTCATTAAATTCATAATAATGTGCAATGCCAGAGCAGCCAGGGATGGGGGCTTCCCACAAATTCCATGGTGGGAGGCCCCATACTCGCGAGCCAAGCAATCGAGAAACCAGACGCATTTTAAAACTTGAGCGGTTTTTGTTTCAACCGGTTAGGGTGGGGGCCCCTTAAGGGATGGGCTCCCAAATAGGGGTTTGGGGGTGGCTGCTCCGACCGTGTTAATGTGATAAAACGTGTAAAAGTATTGAAAAGTTTTGGTTGTTGTTGCGAATGTATCAAATACATCAGATGTAAGAAAAACACCCGCAAGCGTAGTAAGTATCATCCGGAATCAATCCAGTGGTTTGACTGTTTGTTAAGATATTACAAGGATGTCTTCAATTGAGAAGCAATAGAGATGACATTAAATAGCATCCAAATTGTATACCTAAAAGGTCTTTTATATTAAACCAGTTCGAGATGATTAGCAATAAATTCAAAGAGGTTCAATTTTGGTCACAAAGTTTACAATCAACTCCATTTCCACATTTATAATTACTAATTTCAACATTTAAGTTTAATTTGGTATTTTTATATTATTTTATGTTTTCAGGCTGCAACGTTCGATCAGAAACAGGTCCAGGAATTCAAAGAGGTCCGTTGTCATAACTGCAGTTTGCTCATGTTTTGTTTTCTGTACTAAGTTACATTATTAAGAGCCGTTTATGAGGGACTGCCATTATGTTGTTTAAAGCAACTGCCGATGCTTCTAACAGCCCATGTATAGAACAGGGTCGGATTTTTTTTCGGAGGGGCTGTAATATGGGCAGTTGAAGCGTTTGACCAAATTTTTTGCTTAGGCTTAGGCTTATGCTTAGGCTCAAGCTTGCTCATCCTTACGCTTAGGCGTAGGCTTAGGATTAGGAATATGCTTATACTACTGTTCCGGACCTGTTGTATTCATGGACCCTTCTAACCAATGATTGTTCGCACTAAACATTACTCGGCTATAATACTTTTGCGCCGTTGGCTCTGCACCAACATACAACCGGATTTCGGCCTCCGGCCCCGGCTGCAGCAGAAAATCGGGCTCCGGCTCCGGTAGAATTTTTGCCGGAGATTCCGGCAATTTCAGTAGTAAAATTTTGCATGACTTTGCAAAATTTATCTGTTTTGCGCGTTTCGTTTTACTCCTGCTCCGACAAATTTCGTTGACCTCTGCCTCCGGCTCCGGTATTTTTCACCTCCGGTTGTACCCTGCTCTGCAGAGCTAAAATTACAACTGCTAATTTCTGCGCGTCAACATGTGTACTGATTATGGACACATTTCCTTCATTTTCTACTGAGATCCAGATTCGGTGGATGGCTCAACCAAGTAAACTCAGAAATACCCAACACATGAGAAAAGTATGAAAATTTTTTAAATTAGAAACATTTGTTAGCAGAAAAGTTGCTTACTTTTAATATTCAGGCGTTCACAATTATGGATCAAAACAAAGACGGTGTTGTCGACAAAAATGACCTCAGAGGATTGTACGCTTCACTGGGTAAATATTAATGTTCTGAGTCACTTTTTCATGTATTTTTCGATCCAACTTCAAATCTGCAATCAATTGCTCATTCTCTTCAATGTAACCGGGAAGTTAACTGGCATCGCTAAATTTTCTGAAGATGAAAATTCAATTTCAAGTCGTCTCAAGTCGAAATACTGGCAGATATCAGGTTTTTCCCTAATTGACTCACAATTCGTCACCCGATAACTCATTGACCGAGAATTGCATGCACAAATATCGTCGACTTGGAACATTTGTCGTCCATCATAATGCGTTGGCATAGGCTCATGATTAGGCGTACAATTATTCTCAAACTTAGGCTTACAATTTATTACACCGTAGAGTGACAAACTGTCCGAAGTCGAATTGTACTGTATAGTTCCTTCGGTATCAGATGCTGTCCGAAACATATGAACCCCAACGGCTCTGATCCCTGATTCTGTGGGGAAGTTAGCAAACCGACGATTTATAAAATATTCTAATTTTTACTGGGTTTCAGATGGACAAAACTAAGTTGTATTTCTGCTGGCTGGGTTTGCGGACGCCGTATAAGCAGCAGATTTGGTTAAAATTCAAATAATTTTTAATTTTTCAATTACGACGTATACAAAAACTGCGTTGTTTTTAATTTTAATGAAGTAAATCCATATTGAAAAGCATAAAATTTGTACGCCAGCTTCAACAGATATTGAAACCCTAAGCTTAAACCACTTGAAATTAATATTTTTAGGTCAAATGATTGACGATGCAACCGTTGATGCGATGCTCAAAGAGTCGCCTGGTCCATTGAATTTTACAAATTTCCTCCAAATGTTCGGATCCCGTCTGACAGGTAAGCAAAGTTTATTTCTAATTTTGAATGAACCTTCAATCCTAAGATTTAAACATTCAGAGGACCACCGAGGTAATGATTTCTTTGTTCGACTCTCAGTTTAACCGAAAAATTGCTTCTTTACCCACGGCCCATTTTTACCTGCATTATTTTCTGCGTTCGAAGTAAGTTTGTCCATTTTTCCAGTTTTGCGTTATCGCTTGACTTCGGTGCAGATCACAATAAAGTTTATTTGCAGTTGGCATTGCGGAACCGGAGTTTAAAACACCCATCTGAATGTTAACGTTTTAGCTTTTTTTGGACAATCTCAGCAATCAAATACGTCAAAAATTATATTAATGCTAGGTTCACGTTACGAGTTGTGCATTTTGTACCAATTTTTTCACCAACCCATAACCGGTAAAAGTAGTATAAGGGTGATATGCCAAGCATAAGGGATATGCGCACCCATACGATTGGCCATTATAGAATTCATGTTGTGGTGTTGTTGAAACAACTTCGGTTTGGTGGTACTAGAATTTCCGAAGTATTAAAAAATACAAGTTCTTAGGACAAGATTCGATTTGAGGGTTAGACCGCAGGGCCAATGTAAAGATCAGGGGCGGAACGTTTTTCGGTGGGATTACTACAATAGAGTAAGCTTAAGGTTTAGACTAATTTTTTGCCTGGCTTAGGCTTAGGTTTAGGGTTAGGCTTAAGAATGTGCTCATTCTTACGGTTAGGCTTAGGCTTAGGCTTAGGCTTACGAATATGCTTATAGTACTGTTCCGTCCATATTCTTTACATTGGTTGACCGCAGTAACAGAAACACTCAAATTCAGTTTAGTTTGCGTGCGAAACACGTAATTTTTTCGACATTTTTCACAAAACAGGCCAAAAATTATGCAAATCTTGGACTGCAGATTGTACCTGTAACAACTGCCATTCAAAATCACAGACAATTCCCTCAACAGAACAGTTTTTATAAAATACGAATTATCAGTGAAGAATTGACTGGAAAATCTAGACAGCAAAGACTTACACAGAAACGGAATCAAATTTGCTACGGGATTATAGTCACACCTCTGCTTGTATTCTGATTCCTATGGCAAAACCAAACCACATATAAATAAAACTATATGTTCGTCGTTTGTTTACTCAAATTTCTGGTGGGTAAAGAATCACAAATTTTCAACCACAGTTTGAAATTGTTTACGTGCGAGTATAAATGTCTCAGCTGGGCCGTTCTTACTCGCGGCTGCCAGAGGGTGTCGTGCAACGGTATTCGGAGTGCACACATGCCCGCTCCTGGTTTTACACTGTTTTGTTTGTACAAAAACACGACGGTAGCCAGCTCGACTTGCTAAGGTGTGTGAATACCAGTTCAGAATAGCAAATTGGTGGTTTTACAACATTTACCTGTGGGGCAAATTCTTCTCTATTGCAGGGGGTGAAATTATTTTAAGTCAAGTGGAGCGTAAGCCCGTCGCCGTCATTTGTTTGGGTATGAGTTGGAACAAAAGTCATGGCTCATCTTCACTGGCGCTTGCTTGCACAGCTCATGAGTGAAACTATAATTTTGAAAATGAGGTTTTTTCTATATAAATTTCAAAAAACTTTTTAATGTTACTAACCGTAAAAGCATCTAAAAATCCCTATACAAAAATTCAAAAAAGGGGTTTGAGCACTAGACCCCCTAATCACGACTTTGCTTGTATTCGGAATCGTTTAATATTAGGAACAGATCCAGATGATGCCATTCTCAACGCGTTTAAAACGTTTGATACGCGAGACACCGGATACATGCCTGAAGATCAGTGAGTTCAAATTTAAAATTGTAATTTTTACTTTTTAATACAAGAATGTATTTAAATTCGTCACCAAAAATATTTGTGTTTAGGACCCCGATTCTCAAATGTGCATAGCCCACATATCACCAGTTGCCGTACTTTTCAAATCGTCGAATGGTGAGGTTAGAAATTTAGCACAATTTTCGTTTTCCACTTTTTGCTATTTTTGTACTAATTTTTACATTCGAAATTGCAAAAGTTTGTCATTTTTTAACCAAACTCTAAGTAGTGATAGATGCTATTTGTATTCGATAATACGGTCGTAGATTTTAAAACAATTGTAATTGTAAATCAGCGGTTGGCTGATGTTTATGAATTTAGAAATTGTTTCATTTGTATTAGAATTTGGTCCAATCTATGGTATTCATTATAATGGCTGTTTGTATGATGTTGTATTCAACGAAATACCACAGCGTTTTTAAATTGAGCGTAAGAAATATTCTACAAATGTTAAATATGAAACATTGATGTTGATTTTGTCTTACCAGGAATAGATGACCCCTCTTAGAACAGTTTTCAACTTAGTAAAAATTGTGTTGTACACTTTATATCCTGCCAATTCCCCCTCTTAAACAGGGGTGTCAAATGTATTACATATTAATACATATGATATTGAGCCCCTAAAATGATTTGCAAAAACACAACGAGAGCTGGTGCAATTTATTCCACGCGAAATCAGACGATTGCTCACTCTTGTAGGAAGAGCGATCATTCACTCTTGGTTATACCAAAAATCAATAATGACTCTTCAGACAAGAGTGTGCAACTGGTTAAATTATTTATAACAACGAATGTTCCTGCGCATTTTGCAATTTTGCCAAATGCCCCTGAGTTTAGGCCAGGACGAACATTAGATATATACGCAACACACTAAAGGCCTATTCACGCGTGCAAGTTTTTGCAGCAAAAACTTGCACGTGCAGCTTACATGTGAAAGTTTGGTCACAAAGCAGAATAGCAGTTCTTGCAGCTGCGAATTAGTCATTAGAATTCATGGGATTGAAACTAATTCGCACGTGTGAACGCCGTCGCAAATCGCTCGAATTTCTTGCACTTGCATTTTCATTAGCCAATCAGAAGACATGCCGCTGAGCGCCTTTTGAATTAATTCAGACTTATTGAATTTATTCAAGAAGTGTGAATTAATTCAAATATCTAACTTGCTAAATTTTTAAGCATTAAAAATAAAGATTGCATCGCGATGAAAACTTGTTCAAGTCAAAAAATTTCGAGTATAGCCTTCTTTGCGCATGAATGTTTCTTTACAACTGAAACTTGCAGCGGCAAGTTTTTGAAAAAATCATTCAAAGAACTTGCAGCTGCAAGTTATTCATGATTAATATATACGAAAAATTGATTCGTAGGTATGAATAATCCTGCATGTCGGATTCATTTATCATTCATTGGCTAAACTGATAGATTATAGGTTATGTTTGATGTTTATTGCAGTGGTGTGCAAATTATTCACATAAATTCATGTCAAGATACAGAATGAAAGTTATGATTGTTTACAAATACTTGCAGCTGCAAGTATTTCGTGCAAGTTGCAGCTGCAAGTTATATGTCTGGGGTGTCAAACATGCACCCTTTATCGTTTAATTTAGGGGTATTCATTTGATAGAGACCCCGTTCTAAACAATGGGATTGCCGGCCAAAAACACAGCACCCGGTGGTACATTTTGCAGCATGCGAGACCCCAAGAGTTGCACACCTTGTCATTATTCACTCTTGGTTCTACCAAAAAAGGTCAATTTCATCTTACAGAAAAATATACAACCAAATACGTTCGTTTTACAAAGAAATTCACTCAGCAGGGGAACAGGAGTCGATGGTTCAGTTGACTGGTTCTGTCCACTTCCACTGTTAAACATTTAATTTTATTTTATTTATCAGTTGTTTCAAAAATAACAAAAAATTTCTATTTTAAGTTTTATTTCAAAAAATTTTTAAAAATAATTTTATAAAAAAATTCTTTCATTCTGGACTTCTATAAAAAGACTAATTATTTCGCTGCGTTTTAACAGTCAATCAAGTATTCGTTTAAATGATGCTTCTGATGGTAATTGACCCTTCAAGATGGTGAGGGTCGAGCTAAAACGCAACGAGCGCAGGTAACTGCAATAGAACGTGAGTTTTACTGCATTGCTGATTGCAATTATCGTCGAGTTTTAATTATTTCTGATACCTGTGTTATAAAATATTTTAGATTCTTGAAGGTCCTGAAAAGCAAACGGGGACAACCCTTCAACGATAAAGAAGTGAGTTGTCATTGTGGCTTTATATTGGACACTGATGCAGTCATTGCTCAACAGCAGTGGCGGGTGAATCGCGAAATCGGTAGCAGGGATCAACAAATATTTCTATACTTTGATGAATACACATTGTGGTTTCCACAAAGATTAGATTTAGATTCAGTGACGGGCTTGAACCTAAGCAAAAAAATTTAGTCTAAATCCTAAATGCTACTCTGTTATAATCCTGGGCGAAAGTGGGACGTCCAGAAAAGTAACACAGGCCGGCGGATTGGTTTAAACAGACAATTTGACTGTCAAACTTTATTGTGGACCCTATTTAACTTAAGAAAAACACTAAACCTTAATGTACATTTGGCAATATTGGAGTCGCGCTATAATTGTCACACGGTGCCGTCTGTCGCTGTGCTGTTTCGTGCTCAAATCACTCACTGTACGATGCTGTACGGTGATGGATGGCGACTAAATTAACAAAAAATGTTTGAAATCCGTCTTTGACAATCCTTTTGTCAAATAAACCAGCTCAAGAAAAGTAATTTTGATTCTAGAAAACTTTATTAGAAACCCAAACAAATGCAGTTTGGCAGAATGTCAATTATTTACAAAAAACATAAATTCTGAATTCGGTATTGGAGACATAAAGTGTTTTTAAAACTGGTTAGGCTTTAAAGTCTTAAATTCAAAATCATGTACAACGAGCTGGTTACGCGCGGCTTGATGTGTTATCTATCGTAATGCAACCTTCACAATAACATGCGTACACTTCAAAAATGGTGAGTCAAATTGACTCTCTCCAAAGTAGTCTCTACAGGACTACACAAACTGCATCAAATTCCACTCCGCCAGAGGTAAACGTGTGCGTCAGTGAGTCGAAATTGATTCTGGCGGAGACGAATTTTGACTCAATTTGTGTAGACCCGAAAAGCATATTTCGCAGAGAGTCACTTTGACTCGCCATTTTTTAAGTGTTGATACACCAGGGAACTTTGTAGGGAAATTGGAAAGAGTAAACTGAAGCTTTGTTAGCTTATGCCAACTCAGCGTTGAGATATGTCCAACTCGGTTCAGCTGTCGTCAAAAATCTCCTCAAGCAATATTTTGTATAAACGGGAAAATTGGGTAAAATTTAACAATCTGCAGTTGCCACAGCTACTTTAAAAGTTGTCTACTGAGCCTCGTTTATACATCCCACCCCAATACGAAAGTTGTCGTCATGGTTTCAACGGCCAATGTTACTTTAAACGGCGTAACTGTAGATTAAGCGTATTCCAAAGCCTAAGCCTAAGCCTAAGCAAAAAATGTAATCTAGGATGTAAACCTACTCTTTCATAGACCCACCAGAAACCTGGATGCCACTTAAAGTAACATGAGCCGTTTCAACGACCAAACTTATTTAAGTGTAAAGTATTATATTTAAGATGGAAGCAATGAAAGCTGGAAAACCACCAATTGAAGGTGGCAAAGTTGACATTCAAGCGTTGGTTAAACTTGTAACAACTGGAGCTGCTGAAGATTTGGCCAGCGTTTGAACGATTTGATCCAACGGAATTTGACTGCTGAAACTAAGATGACCACAACTGTATTTAAGTTTTAAAAAGTAACATTTTTCAATTTATGTATTTCAGTCATAATTTTGTATCTGTGTTTCAAATGCCCTGCGCACCTGTTTTGCTGTGAATGTTGTTGTGTCGAACCCGTATTCAAAGGGGCAATTGGACTTCCCCGCACCCCTCGAAAAAGTTTGTTCCTAAACTTCGTCCCATAAAACGTTTAGCCATGATTGTAAGCTTGTTATTCCAGCAGCAGGCATCTCCTAAAATTACTTCGCTTCCATGCACGTGGATTTGACTACGGCCCAGTGTTGTGTTCATCTGTGACGTTAAATGACGCTTCTTAATTAGGGGTTTAAGTTTAGATGCACCTCTGGTGTCACGACGATTACATTTCCAACAAAGGATAACTTAAAATAGAAGGACTGGTTTGGCATCCAGCGGAGCGAATGAGAAAATTTTTAATTCTAAAATTTAAGTTTATTCTAAAAACAAATTCGAATGCCGTTTTTTTCGGTTGGAAATTTCGCAAAGACACTTCTGTGTCCCACGGTTGTATTTGACGCTGGAACGTTAATTAACTTTGTGTTGTAAGTACCAGCCGTTGGTATGAACTACTGGTCATAATTTAAGCTCACATTTCATTGTTGAAAAAAGACTGCGCCAAAGTGAGTTGAACAAACAAATCAAAGTATGAACGAAATTTTGAAAAAATTACTAAAAATACTCTCATAAGACGGCTATTAAATGAGCGTCATTACTGTGTTGTTTCTAAAATAGAAGCGATACTTTTTTGGGGCCATTTATAGAACAGGACCGGATCGTTTTCCAGCGGTGCTTTAATAGAAAATATTTAAGCATTAGACTAACTTTTTGTTTAGGCTTAGGGTGAGGCTTAGGAATATTCTTGTCGTTACGCTTAGCTTTAGGCTTAGGCTTTGGTTTAAGAATATGCTTATTCTACTGTTCCGGCCCTGTTCTATGCATGGGCCCTTGTTGGAATATGGCGATAAAAGTTTCTGTTACGGTTCGAAATAAGCATTGAAAATTGTAGAAAAAATTGTCTTCTTAACTTTTGAATTTTTCTAAGCAAAAGAGATTTTTTTAGTTTAGTCATTTTTTCAGTTCAGAAACTCAAACAAAATATCAAACGGTGCGATTATAATTTTGAAATATTTTGATTTGTATTTTATGTTTCTAAATATTTTCAACAGTCATGCAAAATTACTTGCGAATACAAACAGGGTCTTTGAAGCTGCCAACGCCAACAGGAATCAAAACCAAAATTTTGTATCAAAAATTTGCTCCAAAATTGCGTTTAATCGTCAAATTTGAACAGCGCCAAATATGCGTTTTTTGAATCTGTGTAATTAAATTCTGGCAAATTTTGTTGCTAAACCTCAGTTGAACGTTTGTTTCTTGGAATGGCTTCGGATGAATTTTCGATGAACAGTTTCCTATCGATTCTTTTGCCAGATTTTATTACATGTTGATATCACAAAATCATTGTACCGTTTTTATAGAGTTTTCTTTGTGCTGATTAGTTTTATTTGTAATTTCCATTCTAAAATACACATTTATTATTTATCGCAGACGTGTAAAATTAAACCTGGCTAGCATTTATTCGAACTTTCAATCAGTTTTCTTTGGAATCAAAGCCTTATACGCCGATGTTTATTGTTTTGTTTCAATGTCCAAAAGTTACTCAATAGAATTCATTTTACTAAAAACCTGGAGTTGTAATCTATTGTAATAGTTTTTATTGCCGGCGCTAGCGTAAAAATTGGCAATGATTCGCTTCTTAATAATTAATGATGTAATGATGTAACTCGTACAGTCTATGGCTTATGTAGAGTCTTTCAATTATTTCCATCTTAGCTGGTCTTTGCTCAGTGAAATGGTTTGATTTTGAAAATTTTTGCACAAGAACTACTTCAGCGCTCAGCCATCAATATGAGACGGCGTCAAATCAATGATTTGACCATAATTCACAAAATATTGCACCTGATAGAAAAAATGAACACCATTCGGTTCAGCTTAGTAAGTTGTGTTGAATCGCATTTCATTTTGAAAAACTTTCGACAAATAATAACTTTACAGTCCAAAATGGACAAAAAATGGAATTTCTAAAAATTAAAATTTAGGACTGCATTCCTCTGCTGAGGTTTTGAGGAGCTCAAATATGCGAAAATATTTAAAATACCATTTTTAGCCAAATCCGGCTGTGAAAGATAACAGAAAGCTTATTTGTGACGCTGTTCTATGCGTTAATGGCGGCCCATGTTACTTTAAAGGGCGTCCATGTTTCTTGTAGAATATAATAATAATATAATAATAATAATAATACTGTAGTGACCCGAACAAGAGATGATAGTACGAGGGGATTCCCATTTTGAGTCAAAATCAATAGGAGTCCGTATCCCTAACAAGAGTCCGTTAGTAGATAGAGTCCCTAAACACAAATGAGAGTTCATAAATGTCAATTATCTGTAATTGTAGCGCATGAATGACTCTAGGACCAAATAAAGTAGTGTTCGAAACTTTAAAGTATAATAAACTTTGAAAGTACATTCCAAGATATAATCTTGCACTATCGCTCAAACCTTTAATGCAAGGCAAAAAACGTTTAATTCTGCGGATAGTTGCAATACCGGATATATATGAGTAACGAATAGTGGCGGATGGCGGATTAAAAATAAACAGTCCGTAACTGAATAACATGGGGTACCCTCTCGAGAGGCCAAATAAATATCAGTCTCCCCTCTCATTCGGGTCACTACAGTAATAATGTTAATAATAGTGCAAACTTAAATACACTTTGACTCAACCTAAGCGTTTGAAACAATTTTATGCGAAAGTACACTCGCAGTTCAGAACCACCAGAAAAGTAAGCAATATTCCTGAAATTTGCCGTGAGACATTTTAAATCCGAATGCACAGGACAACCGGTGCCATCCAATGTGTGGCTATAATTGGTTCAATTACTGTAATATTTCATGGAAAATAAAAACGCTTTTCCCGATATTTTTATCTTTGACAGATTTTTTAAGCATAAATCAGCAAGAAATGCGAGCAACAACAAAAAATTTCATGTAAACACATTTCACTTATTCTTTCAACGATGAAACTGTGTTCAGCTTAATATCTTTGACTGATTTTGAGCGTAATTTTGTTTAATAATGAGTATAAAAGCTAAGTAAGGTAGAATTAGAATATTAATGATATAACAGGTGTACTAAGTACCATTACTAATTACAAAAGTACACAATATACTTTAGGTCAGACAAGAGTATCCAGAGAGGTGCTGTAAAACAATTAACCCAGCTCTCATATTACGTTTTTAGCTTCTCTTACACACTCATCTGTCTAAACAGTCATCATCATTGTTTCTTTAAAGTCTCAAAAACATCGTCACGGGTTCGAAATACTGGGTAAAGATTTGCATTTTGCCAGTTTTGCCAATTTTGTAATTGGGTACGTTGCTGCACCTGAAATCAAGGTGGAATTCAATAGTCAATGATTCAGACTGACCTCCCGTGCCAGAGATAAAAATGCGGCATCTTCGATACTCTTCATATGTTTTTAGCATCGGACGAGCTTTACTTATATAAGGCGACCCAAGAGGGCTGTACGGGACCCCGTGGGAAAGCTGGAGCAACGACGGCGTGTGCAATGCAATTTTACAGTGTGCAGGGCCGGCGAAAGCGGTTCCACCCTCTGTGCTTGACGGTCGTATACGTAAAGTTTACAAATGTATCGATATTTGGTATAAAACCTTTTTAACCCTAAGTTTACCCTGAAAATAACCGAAAATCAATAAATATCAACAGTTTCTGAGCAATGCAGATGTATTTAATGCTCAACGACGCATAGAAACCCCCCGCAATGACATATAGCGAGTAAAGCCGTATTCACACGTGCAAGTTTTTGCGGAGAGAACTCACAGCTGCAACTTGCACGAAAGACTTCCAGATGCAAGTATGTGCAAGAAAGCATCAATTTCGTTCTGAATCTTGATTTAAAAATACAAATAATTGGCAGACTACGGCAATAAATATTAAACATATAAAAGTATATATTTCCAACCAATCCAATCAAAGATAACAAAATTAATTCAACTTTGCAACGCCATTCATACATATGAATTAATGTCTTGCACACATTTGTCGTGCATTATTTGCAGCTGCAAGTTCTCTGAATGAAATACTGTTCAGCGTTTGTCAAAACGGTAAACATCGATATGAATTGTTTTCAAAGCCTAAATTAGACACAATTCTAAAAACGCTATCATTTGTGCGTTTTGCTCATCAGTCGGAAAACTGCCAAATAGGAAGTTGTTAATTTCATCAACTGTTACGTATATCCTATCCCGTTCTTAAACTACGACATTTTCAAACGTCCAGCAAATTCATTACAGCTAAAAACACCAGGCACAAGCCGGGATTTCAAGCGATTTTTCGTCAAAAAACGGTAAAACCGTCCGCTGATGTTGGTTTTGTCCGCTAATTACCACCAACCATTCGAACAAGTTTCCTCCTACAATTAAGCCAGCAGGGGTCGAACGAAATTGTTTTATCGAATGTCGTCAAATCTTTTCAAAAGCTTTGAAAGTTATTAATCAGATTGCAGTCTGATGCCAAATGACGATGTTGTTTTTAAAATCAAACAAAGAGTAGGCGGGGTTACTGTAAAAGATAACCAAATTTAAAACGACTTTACTTTTATCACCAATTATTATTTTGCTGACGCCAATTGAATTACAGATTTGTAAAAAAAAGTTTGTGGTTTTGTGCCACAGAGAAGTTTCGTTGAAACATTTTAAAACTTTTCGTTTGAATGCTGGTTCAAGTAACGGTTGAACGACAGGAAGACGAAGAAGAATGAGAAGAAATTTACTAAGGCCGATATGAAATTCGTTGGGCTGTCCTGCACCGTGGGATATAATTGAAATCCATTCGATTCCAAAATTGACTCCACTATTAATTATTTTTTCAATATTATTTCTCTTATTGCAGAATTCTTTTTTGGAACTGGTTCCGATATGATGTATATGTAATGTTTACAACATTCAACAGCTACCGATATTAGTCTTAATGCTCTGTCAGCAAATTTTGTCCAAATGTCATAAAGTCCCGTCAGGCTTTTAATAAACCTCAAATTTAAAACATTTTTTCTGGGAACAGCAAGGTTTTCTGACAAGGACGCAAACGCTTCGTGGCGTAGGCAGAGAGTTTCGCTGATCCGTTTTTGAACGGAACTCAAAATAAATGTTTATGTCATATTCAACTTGTGTGGACGTGGAACGCAACAAAATCGCCCGTAAATCTTGCTGGATAACATCGGCGCGTTTTTGTGACTTTACCCCATTTCCACACGAATGTTTTCAATTTCATATGAGATGCAATTTCAAGAATTCTATCTCAAATCTGACGATGGAGAGGCGTTTACTGAGCTGTTGGAGCTTGTCACTCGAGTCCCAGGGTGTTTTCACACTTTGTTGGAGATTTTTCACTACGCATATATCAGAATTGTTGAACGCTGCTCACAGTGTCTGTATAGCTCGTATATGCTCATGAATGGGTTAACTTTAATCTTATGCTCATGAATGGGTTAACCTTAATCTTGGGCTTTGCAGGCTTAGTGTAACCTTGTGAGAATGCAGTTGCGTCTGGTCTGAAAAGTCTCAATTTACATGGCCGCGGCACTGTTTAGCCTTCAAAAACAAATGTCATCCGTCAAACACCGCATTTACAGAAAATCAATAATTGACAATTCTCCTACAAAAGCGTGTTTAAAGACTACTTAAACGGAAGTGTTTGTAGTTAAAGCAGACATGGTTTTATGTTCGTTCATCTTTGCCTGAATATGATTTAATAGAAGCTTTAAAGTTTTTCTCACCATTTCTCATGATATCACAGCGTTTGCATCATTTTTATCTCAAAAAAGTGTATTTCCGTCATTCGTTAGTGTGAATACCGCATTATTAGTGAAGATTGCTAGAAAAGTATGATCTTTGTGCATGTAATAAGATTGTTCGTAAAGGAGGTTTATGTATTATTCCGAGAGTTTGCAATGCAACTTTGTCTAAAATATTTTCTATAGTGATTGTCACATGTTATGCGGGGTTCACGTTATAACTGGGGCAACCTGGAACATGTTCTGTCCCTACTGCAATAACGGGTAACATTTTGTCTACTTGTCGATCCGCTATCAAATTCAAAATATTCAAATTGTCTGCTATCCTAATGTGACATTCACTGTTTATACAGCTGTATCATGTGAAGTTTGTAAGTAATATTCTTCGTCAGTATCATTTGACATGTTTGAAATTGTCTGCAAGGCTGCGGTAAACTAGCCCGAATGTCCTGTAGAATATCATATAAAACTAAAATTTGAATAGAAACTTACAGTATTCGAAATCACTTTGAGCTACATTATCTAACTCTTCAGTATATTTTTGGTGCGCTTAAATTACATTTTCCTGCATAATATCATGTGATATTCGGTAGAATTTCAGAATATCATATGGTATTCGCATAAATGTCCCTGAGTATCATACGACAAATGACTATTTGTATACGATGATCGGGTGAGATCAGTGATTTGTAAGCCAATGTCATGTGACATTCACTACTTGACATGCATTTGTCAATTAAAATTTCAAGTTGATAAGTGACAAAATGTTTTATAAATTATCTGTAAAATTTTCAAGTTTAAGCTTTGTTCGATAATATAAAACAGAATTAGAATTGGATTTCAAAAAACTTTTCTTTATGAAATCATTTTAGCGTTAAATAATAATAATAAATTGTGATCCTGTCCTACTTTTATTCGAGATGGATCAGCGAAAAGTGACATTATCAGAACAAACATCGATCTCAGATCACTGCGGTACTTTAAAACCAGCCGGTTCGTTGGCCGTTGGCACAAGAATATCGCGATGTCGCCTGAGTCTGTGCCTCGTTTATTTGGTATTAGGCACCGCCGTATTAGTGAATCAGTTTGAACCAGCAAATGCATCGATTGCAATTGGGCGTCAAGGTAAAGTGGAAATGGAAACGGAAGCCGGTAAAGATGCTCAAATTGATATATTTCGACCTGGAAAGCGGGATCATAGTTTGGGAATGTCACGACCGGCGGCATCATCAAACAGCGGAGGTCGTCGGCCTGTTTTGATATATGGATTAATGGTACCGCACGGTATGAACAATGCATTTAGTCAACGTGACAACAATAACGTTGGATCGACGCCGACGGCCGGGTGGGTTCGAGCGCGACGTGTGTATGCGAATAATGGTTTGTTTTTATTTTTGAAAAACAAATCCGCTGCATGGAGCTTGAGTTTCGTCCCTCGCAAAGAGACCCAGGGATTGGCCATCTCTATTGTTAGGGCGGGTACCAACTTTACAACAATGCAGAAGCTAATAATGTAAGAGTTAAGACAATTCAAAAGGAATTTTATTTTTTAAGTTGGCCAGGGATGGGAGTCTCAATGAAGAAGTTGAGACTGACACTCCCATCCCTGTAGTTGGCTAAACTTTTTAAAGCTTTGACACTGGTATTTGACAAAAATTTTGATTTTTTTAAAAAACAGTGTTGAATATTACACCCTCAGCGTAATTCAATTCCCCTGTTTTGGCAATACTTATTTTTGATCTTTTAGTGCATTAAACTAAGAAGAATTTACATTTCGAATATTTTTGTTTTCAATCCGTATAAGTTTCTAGGCATCATTTCTCATGTTTTTTATGGCCGTCCCGGTTTCTGGCGGGTCTGTAAAAGAATAGGCTAACGTTCTAAGCTACATTTTTTTGCTTTGGCTTTAGGCTTTGGAATACGCTTAATCTATTGTTACGGTCCTAAAAGTAACATTGGACAAAACGTTTCTTGGAGGGAAAAATATTATGATGGATCCCGTTGGACCCGTTTGGCTACTGGTAAAATCTAATTTTAAGGCTTTAAAAAGTCACACAATCAGTTTTTCAGACAGAATATTTTTGTCGCTACGCTCTCTCTGAAATACATTCCTGGACGTTGTACTGTTCACAAATGAATTCTGGCTACATTCGTGTCATTAATATGTTTTTTAATATTTCCAGCTGATTTTGATTATGTCGTGCCATCTCAACCAGGCGAACGATTGAATATGGCCGATGCTGAATACTATTGACGAACAGTGCTTCCATGTGACATTCGCTATTCACTGAAACACCATGACGTCATAAAACCCTAAAATACTCTCAAACTCTTTGAAAGTTTCTTGTATTCAAGATATGAGTATGGATTTGTAAGCTTAAAATATTCAAAATTTGTTTTTGACTTTCGGGATTCGTCAAAAGTTGGCTAACAAATTTTTGATGTCAAACAATAAATAAATTAATTTTTTGAAATGAAATACATTCATTAATTGACCGTAAATAAATTGGCAAAATTTTAAAACTGCTGGCTGCGTGAGTGCTTTGACTGTGCAGGGGGTCAAAATGACTAAACTGAATTCATCGCAATGTTTCTGTGTGCTTTTCATTAAACGCTACCATGATGCTGTATGCATTTACTCAATAAACTCATCCGGTGATCACAATTCGTTATTTGTAAGGAGTATCCGGATGCTGTTTTCGGTAAAATCGGCGTCCGTTTCCGGTATAGAAATAACAGAAATTTGGACAGTTTTGCGCTCAAAATTAGTTGCATGCCTCCAACTGCGTTGGCAGGAAAATAACCATCTTTGAAAGGTTTATACTTCAATATGCGTTTTCCGCGTCCGTTTTTTTACTATCCGTTTACATTTACACCATGGCTATTTGACAAAATTTATTTGCTTTGAAATAAATGTTGAAGAAAAATGTTTAATTGTCATAGGTTTGTAAGTTTTTAGATCAGGGGCCGAACGTTTTTCTGTTGGACTAGAATAGAATAAGCTTAAGGTTTAGACTAATTTTTTCGCGTGGTTTAGGCTTAGGCTTAGGCTTACGCTGCTCATAATACTGTTCCGCCGCTGTTCTTTACATTGGCCGAAGATCTGAATTGAAATTTGGGTGTGAAATAAGCAGTGACTTCTGATGAAATGAAATATGCACAAAACGGCAAAATGCGTCAGTTTGCTTTAAAATACCGGGTGCTTGATAATCGACCAGACTTTATATTTGCTAATTAATACTGGCCAAAGTTCGCCAAAGTTTTAAAATTAAACATTTCAAAATCAGCTAATGCCTAAAATCGTATCATTCATAAAAATTTGAAAATCACTCGCCAGGCATTGTGGTTTGCTTCAATTGTAAACTTCAACAATTACGTCATGGCTAAAACTTTAAAGGCGCCGCTATTAAAATGATTTCTGTATTCAAATGATAAATTAACATTCTGAAGGAATAATCAGTTTGCTTTTTTTAGTTTTAACTTTTCAAAATACAGATATTGAATTCAATTGGCAAAACCCAAGCATTTATACAACAACTAATATGTATTAAAAATGGCCAAGCGCAGAAGCACAACTGCAAAACGTTGCTTAAAGTTTATCAACATTAATTCGTTCCGGCAGTCAATCGCACTATTTTTGCGGCGTAAAGTTTCAACTGTGAGAAATTTACAATTTGACAAAACATTTTCAAGCTTTTTTATCACCTGCTCGGACTTTGGCGATGTCCCAACAGATTCGACCCGAACGGAGCCAAAAGCAATTTACATATGGGGTCTTAAAGACAAAGTAACCCAAATATTAGCGATGGTTCACTATTGAAACACTGTCTTTGAAATAATTTTGAATCAGAGAGGCGGATCCAACCCCCCCTTGTTGAGACACCAATATCAGACCACAATGATAAAGTCTGTCACACACACAAACTCAGCGCAGCATAGCTCAAGCAACAAACGAGTGGCATTTTTGGATTATTTCACGTGTATCTGGGATACGTTTCAAATACTGCAGTTAAACTAAAACGATGCCGAGAGTCGCGTATGTCGTTGTGGTAAACACGCGATAGAAACATGTGCATTTGTACATTTTTTGTCAAAAATACTGTTTTTAGTCGCCGTTTTTAGTTTGAGTTTGAATTTCAACTCGAATGAGTAAAAAACACAGCAAAACTTTGGGAAGCACAATTGTTTCAAAGTATGGTTTATTTCGGTTGAGTTGGCTTTGAACTCAATGGCTGATTCGGGTTGAGTCGCTTTGAACTGGATGGCTTATTTTGGTCATGTTGGCTTTGAACTGGATGGCTGATTTTGGTTGAGTTGGCTTTGAATTGAATATCGTTTTCATTTTCGATTATATGTTTAGTAGCAGAAAGGCATTTCGATATTGGTTTTAAATCTAAAATTGCCAGCTTAAAATCTGAAGATGCGGTTATTCTATTGCGAATATTTTGTAAGAAATCGAAATTTCGTAGAAACTGTAGTCAAAATGGTTTGAATAAAATATATACGCATTTAAAATGACAGGAAAATGAAAAATAATTGGCTGACTACATTTAACCTGAAACTAAACATTGGTATCCATTTAACGCTTTTTCCTTCGATCTGGGGCCCATGTAAAAATCAGAGGCGGAACGTTTTTCTGTCGAACTGCAATAGAGTAAGTTCAAACTTTGGATAATTTGTTGCTTAGGCTTAGATTTAGGAATATGTTTATACTACTGTTACGGACGTGTTCTATACATAAGCCGGTTTTGGAAACAAGGAGCAGTCCAAGTATGAGCCACAGATGAAACTTTTCCTATCCTAACGTTGTCCGCGAATTGTATTTGTTAAATGAAAATATATACAGGTTAAACTATAGAAAATACAGAAATTTATATAAATATACACGACATACATACATATATATGCATCTATATATGTACATATAGATGTATATATATTTGTACAAATTGCGCATTAAAGGCATGGACTGACAAATTTTTGTCGCAATATGCCATATACGAACAAAACTGCATCAGTTTGAAGAGTTTTTCAAAACGAAAGGTAAAATATTCGAATTTATAATATAATATTCAAGGCCGTCCGTCTGGATTTCTCGTTTTAGAAGGCCATCTTAGAGACACCGCATTGACATGAAATTGTTGCTTGCAAGTGCGGCCGGCCAACCACTACAAAAATATTGTGTATTTGTTAACACGCGAAAATCAGTCTTATTTTGATGTTGTGTATAGAAGAGAAGATGCTGCGTATTTACAAAATGATATTTTTCGCCACCGCAATTCGAAACCATTGCACCTCGCTTGTGTTATTTGAATTCATTATAATCAGAACGAAGGGAAACCAGGTAATTTATCCAAGTGATATTTGTGAAAGTAAAGTAAATTTGTTGTTAAAGTTGTTCATTTTCTATATTTGACATTGCAAAAATGTTGTTAATATTTAAGTTTCGCTTAAATAAATATTATTTGAACGAGCAAAACGTGAATGACGGTTTTAGCGATTCAAATTTACGACCACGCTGCAGTGTTAATATTTGACTGCAACCGAAATGAATATTTGTTTTGTCAAATTTGTCAACGCTACGAAGTCAAAATTTTGATCATAACGGTGAACTTTGCGAAAATTGTAATAAATTTATGAAAAATACGGCTCAACTCACGTTTACCATTTTTAGAAAAACATTTTTGGAAATTTGCTGTCATTTTAGCACAAGAATACGGAATTTTTAATATTGCGATGTAAACAACTGTTAACTGCACTGAGTCTCGGGACTGAATTTGATTATTGAAATTTTATTTAATTTTCAAAGTTTAAATGCTTACAACAGGCAGATGCATCGAGATTTTACAGAAGGAACATGAAAAATTGTCATACAAAAATTAATTTTTGTTCAAATTTAGAAAATATGCAAATTTTTGTTTATTTTCCGTTTTGTGTCGGTATTTTGTGTGCTTTTAACTGGCCAAATGCGAAATCTGTTGGTTTTGCTGAACGTCAGCCCTTCAATTACCCGCCTGTGTTAATTATAGAAACCAGTTCACTAAGCTTAAGCTGAAATCCAACAAACGCTAAGCCGTCACTTGAGCATAGTCCCAATCTAAAGTGTCAGACTAAAGCCTCTCAAACACTGAATCTCCGATCGGGTTGTCTGCCTGCGGACAAGTCCCTATAATTAATAAAAGCCCAACTTCTGTATATATTATTGGAAACTTTTGGACAAATCAAGATTATAACATGCGAGTATTTCGAAACAGTTTCGATGTTTAACTTTTTGCGTTAAAAAATATTTTCTCAGTAATTGACAGCCGCGTCATCCCGGGAGACCTGCCATTAATACAAGAAATAACTTTGCCGACTGTTAATTTGAAAACGGATGCGTCCACAGTCGCAGTTGCGGGTAAAATATTTTAAAAGTTGATAAACGCCAGTTTGTCTTAACCGCAGTTATGTTTATGGTGTTTTACTGTATTTCAACAAATCTTAATTTTGATGAAAAGTTATTGTTAACCAAACAATATATTTGTTACAGTTTCCATTGAAAATCCATTCTATTTAACTCTGTAGTCAGACTGGGCAGCGGGACTCAGCTCACCTTAAAAACACGTTGATTCTCTATTAGAAATGTTTAAGTTGCGCTTGTAAAGTCACTTGAAATCGTTTCACCCGTTAGCTGCCCTGCGCTGTGCCTGAGTGTATTTGTAAACGATTATGTTAGTTGGCTCTGTTTCAGTAAGCAGGAAGTGTTTCAAATTCACCAAAAACTATAAAAAACCCGATTGTTCCTTCCAATCAGTAGACATCAAACGTTCTTATATCAGCAGATATAAAAAATTCAATCGATACCTGGTACTAAAGTTTGAGAGTCAGCGGTCTTTAACGCCCCCACGTTAACCTGATGTGGTTTCATTTTTCATCATTAAACAGCCCTGCAACTGCCAACCACAGGTGCAGCCCCAGGCAGCAACGCAAGTGTAACCCCTTTTACAGGCGTTTGAAAATAGAACAAATGTTATATCAGGGGTAAATATTTAGTTACGCAGTCTGTGACGCATTTAGAACACTCCACCCCAGACCAAAATCGTTGCTGTGCCCATGAAACTTGTAGGATCACAACGTTTTCACCGCATTGTGTTGTTGTAATGTGTCTGGTGTAAAAAAATGTGTGTTGTCTGCTGAAAATTATCGCTACAGCTTCAGCAAAATAAATCAAAAATTGTACCATCATTTAACAGCGAAACGGGGGTTTGGGTCGTGTTTGCTGCGCCAATGAAAATGTTCATTGTTTTGATTTTTCGTTACACTTTATATGACAAGCATAGAAGAGCTTGGCTTATACACTTTATCATAATTGCTCCAGGGGTAATTTATTCGTATGCGCCTGAGTGGGTCGTTGTGACACTGTCATAAATGTTGCGATCAGGGTCGAATCAACACCCCGCGAGCACAATTCGCCCTGTATGATACGGGAGCTCCCCGGCCACCCCCCGTATAATCAAATACTTCTATCAATTTATTCAAGTATACGACTCTAACAAATATGGTTAGAACTTTTAGCGAGTGCCCGTCGTTCAGCAAACCTTGTCTGCCAACAGGTGTTGTCTGATACAAGGCCCCTTGCAGAATTTCCAACGTCTCTTTCTTTTCGTTACCATTCGACAAACTTTCTAAATTCACAAAAATCAGGGTTATACCACGACCCCCTCTGGCTACATCCGTGTGTAATGATTGGCTTACAAGATGCAGACTGATCTTCAGGTGCGTGTTTTACAAATGCTTTTCCGAATCTCTGTGGTTAAACTATAATTGGTCGATTCCGACAACTCAACGCTCGTCTTCGCATTTAACTCAGTTTCAGCATTTGTGATTTTAACATTTTTTCACAACCCCAGATTGAAACCACCAGTCAAATTTGTCAATCTGACATTATCTTTAACTACAGATGTATGCTTCACATCGACCTGCAGTATCATGAAATATCAGTGACCCTACAGAAACAGTCAACCCTGGACAGCTTTTTTCGGAAACTTTTTGTTTTTCTTTGGAAATAAGACGCCGTCAAAATTGTGCCTTCGAACATTGTTTCAGTGACCACCAATCGTCATGGTTAAATGTTATCAGGATGCTGTATGTTCAGTCAGCTTATTGGACCGGTATACAGTAGCACCTTAAAATTGGTATATATGTTTTCCCTTATATTTATCCTAAGGTTATATCTTAATTTTGACCCCAATCTTAGGCTGAAACTTTAGACTTTGGCTTAAGATAGAAAACTATTGCGGTTGTATTTTCGTTTGATTCGCTGTCAATGACGTATTATAATTTGTTTGACATGGGCCAATCATAATTTTAAAAGGCGGACAGGCAAGATAATGCATGATAAGTTGGGTACACATCCTGGTTCCTGGTAACATGTAAACGTCTCAATTTGATGCGTAAAATGTGGCCGAAGATCAACATTTCCGGGTGGACCCTTTATTTCAGTGATACTGGATCCGGTATTGGCTATTTTTGCGCATCTAATTCTTCAGTATTTTTCACCACCGGATACCCCCAAGCGATTAGTAAAGCTTTGTTCAATTATATACAAGTAAAAAAACTAAATATTACAGATTTTATTACGCCTCCCACGCGACGACAACTGTTTCTGCCGATTGGCTGGTAAGAGTTTGCGTCGCATCTTTTCCACCGTTGTCCAATTCGCTTCCGATGCTGTAAAGTTTTTAATACAAAATTTCGTCTCTATTTTTCATAAACTTTTATTTTTTGGTACAAATTTGTTGCAAAAACATTTTCGTAATTGTGTACTTTTACGTAGGCAGCGTCCTGCCACACAAACGAATTATTAACAAATAGGGAAAACTTATAAAGGGAATTTAAACCACTTCGTAAACGAGTTATCAGGCGACAAGTGCAAGTTGCATGAATAGAACCAAACCATTATATTTGCCATTACATAAACGTCATATATGGTTTCAGTCAAGTTTAATAGATAACCTAATATCAATTTGCCAGAATGATTATTAATAAAAAAAGAATACGAAGTTTCAAAGCGATTGCAGACTACGACCTGTGTTGACATAATATTTACCAATTGATAACTTATATAAATAATCATGATCAAACCTTAAACCTTTAATACTGGGTTAGAAATGTTCATGATATGGAGGCGAGATTGATGGAGGTCAGCCGTTATTGATTGGGACCACTTAATAAATTATTACACTGATTTAAGATTAATTCGTTAATAAAGGTTACTTACATTGAACATTAATACTGCGGACTGCAATTACACTGTAAATTTCAGTGAGTTAATTTTAACTCAGAATGAGTTGAATCACTCAGTCTGAGTTAGGACTATCAGAACTCAGAATTTTGAGTTGATTCAATTCATTCTGAGTTAATTAACTAACTCGCCCAGAGTCAACTCAACTCAGAGTGAGAATTAACTCAACTCAGTGTGAGTTAATGCTTATTGTTATTAACTCAGAATTTACTAACTCGCTTGCTGAGTTGATAAATCAACTCATTGGAATTTACAGTGTACCCGGTGGTGTTATGCCCAGGCTGAAACATTTTATCGAAGCATACAAATTCACGGAAATTTTTCTTGCCACCTCTACCTGTGTTCTTACCTATTGTACAAAATATTCTTAGATTTTGAGGAGCAAAACCATACGAGCCGGCCTGGAGCGACCACGTTTCGATAAATTTTTTGGTCATTTCAGGGGGCGGGGAGTTTGTGCCTCAATTTATTTAAGCGAAACGCCACATGACACAGTGAAATTTTTTGAAACATTCTATAATGTTGATCTAAACTATACATCAGAAGATAATAATACAGCAAAAATCGAACAATTAGCGAACGTCGAATAAATTATTGTCGCTTGGACTTTGGAACCGTCCTGCCAAAAGCTTAAATCGATTTAGAACCTTTATAGAAGCGGGTGTGGTCAAAAATATGATGGGATAATGCGGTCAGAAGATTGGTGACGCAGCTGTGTAATGGTGATTTCTAGACGTTTTAGCTTTAACAAGACTTCATGTAAACAACGATTTACGTTTACTTACATTGCAATTATATTAATAAATAACATTATATTAATACTGGTCATTGGATTGCAATTGTTCGCAAATCGCAATACAATGTTTAATGCCGGATTAGCAACAAAGCTGAAGTAAAAACATTAACACCAGATCACTGTGAATTGTTGTTTTCCAAAGGCTGTTTGTTCTACTACCACACAATCTGCTGCATAATTTTCGTGAAAATCTCCATATTTGGTATATCTATGTCGTAGGTCAATCTGCTATTCTGGCTAATTAATAATTCGCCTACGCCAATTTGCTATTTTGCGAAATAGCAGTTTCGCCTAGGATAAACTGCTATTAAACTAATAGACCAATCAGATTTGAATATATGGACAGTCGCAACACCGTTAACCAATCAGCGTTAGTTTTACATCACTGTTGTTTTGCTACATGTTACAATCGCTATTTGGCCTAGGCCGATATGCTATTTGCTCAGAATAGCAGATTGGCCTACGATATATACTCTATTCTTAATTTAGAAAATCTTATCAACGCATACTATACTATTAATAAAATTTGCAATTATAACATATAAACTAAACTATAAAACAGCAGTTAAAATTGTGAAACCACGTTTCCATACACTTTGGATGATTGGGGGTCAAGTCCATGTCGATAAGTGTCTGCTTCAAAAGTGGACTGGGTGTCCGGCTTTGTCGGCGAGACCCAAGGCAGATCATGACTAGATCCACACTCATCCAGTTTGGGAAACACAAACGGACGCGCAATTGCCACAGTGCAGCGGTTTGTTTGATGCGAATAGAACAAATTCAACTCAGAGCATAACTCGAGTGTCTGTGATCTGTTTACACCGTATAGAAATGTTATTATCATGGTTAATGAAATCAACTGGTAAATCAATTTGGAAACTATTTAAAACCAACGACTGACGTTATATCTTCATTATTAAAGCTGGAATACCCTACATACGTATTTTGGGCAGCGTTTCAGCTATTGTATTGATTGTTTTATACATATATGAACAAGATACTGCAAATATATGCAAATTACAAAACATTGTCAAAATTTTTTTGACGAATATTTTAGGGTTGCAAATTTGTAACTACGTTGACCGTTTATATTAAGTCCAATGTTAAGGTGTATATTGTATTCCAGTATCAAATCACTATATATAATGGCAAACAGTACTGAAGTAACAGCTTTCGATATTTCTCATGTGTAGATGCACCATTGCGAATATAAGGACTTGTTATTCTCCTGACGAGTCCAATTATTAATGCATGGTTTTAATTTGTGTACGCAATGTGGAAATTCTCACCAGCAATAGACGACGACTTTTGCTATTTGAAAAACAGCCAACTTGAGTTGGTTAAACATTCTTACAGGAGATGTGCAATCAGTCAGGGAGTCTAAAGTCAAGATTTGTCCATTTTCAAAATAACATTTTTGTAATATTTTAATTTGAATAAACTTTACACTGTATGTTTTCATTTTTATACTGTGTGTATAATATACTTGTTTAATTTTTGCCAAATATTTCTGCTTTACTCGAATATATTCGAAGTTCATTCTGGTTTGGCAACTGTGATATTATATGAAACCGGAGAAGTGATTTTAGTCAGGTTTATATTCTGTTAATGAGAAATACGCACAAGTTTACCTCAGCCAGATGTTGTGAAAATTGTATAAAAAATATGTTATTTTAGGCGTTAAAACTGAGATTTTGTCACAATCAAATCAATATTCAGCGGTTTAGTTTTACTTGATCCCATAACAAAAACTTCTGTGATTCTGTGTTATATGCAGGGTACCAACAACGTTACCCACCGGTTTTGTAGCGTTCAATAGTGATATTTTCAAAATATTTCAAAATTGTTTACAAATTTCAAAGTGGGTTTCGTTACAAAAAATCGTCTTCCTGAATGATGCTTAAGATGACGGAATATTGGATAAAATAACAATGTGTAGCAGAATATCAATCATTTTTTTCGGTGTTCCTTTAGCTTGCGCTGCGTTCCACCAAGAATGTCAAAAATAAATAATATTTTTCTGATGCTTGAACTTGTTATGGTCTTCTATTCATGGTTGAATTTTGAAAAAATATTTCCTATTTCAATTGTCCCGATTTCGGATCTTTTCGCATGCGTCATAATTTAAGCCAAATTTCGATTTTTCGAGGGTCTAAAAAGCGTGGCAGCAACACCTCTGCACCTCAAAGATGCCACATACACATCGAATACTCAAAACGTTTTTAAAATCGGACCAGTTTTGGGCGAACTGAAACTGGGGCGAAACTCTAAGGAAAAGTCCGAATATTAAAGTTGATATTTAATCAGATGGTTTTTAACCAAAGGCATCAACAGAATTTAATTTACGGTGACATTCCACTAAATTTGTATGGAATATATTTCGTACATCTTCGCTCTTGTAAATTCGACTGGTTTTCGTAATAAAATTCCGGCGCCGCGTTTTTGGCCGACCCCCTTGTTTAAAGGGAGGATCGGTCACATACAATAACCCTAAATTAAACTATAAGCGGATCCATATTTGACGCCGCATACATAAAGTACCATGGTTCGCACCGGTTGTTCCCCCTGTAAATAAAGGGCAGGTTGGGCAAAGCCGCAACGCCTGCCGCGTACATTCGTTTCTACACAGAATGTCCCCAGTTGCACACTCTTGTTAAATAGCGATTATCCAGTCTTGATGAACCGGATTATAACCGAGAAAAACGTTTAAATTACACAGATATTTCAGACACAACATACAAACATTAACCACTGGCATGTATTACTTGTCAATCATATTAACACTTTTCTGTTACACTGCAGTTGCAATTAATGAAAATCGCATCTGCAACATTCCTAGTGATTTCTGGTGTGACTCCGTCGAAATGGCTCAACTTTGTGGTGTTGAAAATTACTGTTCAAAATATAATCGCACTGTTTGGGGTCAAAAAATTCAACTGACTCTTTTGTACGAAACGTTGTGTCCAGACTGTCAACATTTTATGAAACGAACCATTTCAGTGTTACATCGATATTTGAAAGTAAACAATTTTGAGTGAAACCAAATTTTGTAGTCAAATTTAACAAACAATCACTTATATTTTGTAAACGCCATGAATGAATGTTGTTTTATTTATTGCTCAACCGTCGGCCAATGTTACTTTTAGGGCCGTCCCGGTTTCTGGAGGGTCTGTAAAAGAGTAGGCTTACATTCTAGACATTTTTTGCTTAGGCATAGGCTTATTAACCCGTTTAATCTACTGCTACGGCCCTAAAAGTAGGAATGGCCCAACAACAGTTTTGTCTGGTTTATAAACTGAAAATTTTAGATTCGCATACAGTGAGTAAAACAAGAGAATCATCCAATTTGCCTGTTTGTTTACAGATTTAATATTTTACCATTTCTATAGGTTTCAAAATAATTTTGGGTTTTTATTTTTTATGACTCGGAACTCGTTTGCCTCAAATATTAACTGCTCTTGAATTTGATGTCATTCGTACACAGAATATATTTATTTTCCTACCTGCATCTGTTTGTGTTTATATTTTGTTGTTTAAGGACATAGTAACAATTGATTTGGTACCTTACGGCAACGCTCAGCAACATAAATTAGCCAATGGAACGTGGGAAATCACCTGTCAACATGGCAAAGACGAATGCTCATTGAACCGATTGCATTTATGTGCAATTGCTCATATGCCTAAAAGATTACGAGTCAAAAGTTATGACCGCAAAATACGAACCAAATCGCGTTATCGTAGCAAAACTGTAACTCCTGGATCTACGGATTTGATTCTGTGTATGGAAAAAGTTTTGGCAAAAACTCACAATATTTCCGGTTCAATCACAAAATGCTTTTTCAAACTTATGCTTCCGCCTGGAATCCGGAATCGAATCCTCAACTGTCAAAATAGCGATGAGGGACAACGGTGTGTAAATTCGTTTCAGTTGCCAGATGGAATAATTCGTCTACAGAATATTACTTATACATAAACAACCTCTTATTCAGATTTAGACTACACTTAGACGTTAATCTGTAAGGAAATGTGTAAAAATACAACATTACATACATTTTAAAGGCTTTTCACGTTCTAAGCCGCTTTTAAAACGTTTTTTCAAAATTCGAAACGTGTTTTATATTTTAGTCCATGTAAAAATAAGTGGCGGAACGTTTTTCTGTGGGATTGCAATAGGATAAGCTTACACTGTAAATAGCAATGAGTTGATTAATCAACTCAGCTTGAGAGTTAGTTATTTCTGAATAAATATCACTAAACATTAATTCACTCTGAGTTGGGTTGATTTCGTATGCATTGATTAACTCAGAATGAGTTGAGTCGACTCAGAATTCTGAGTTCTGTCAGTCCTAACTCTGACTGAGTGATTCAACTCATTCTGAGTTAAAATCAACTCACTGAAATTTACAGTGTAAGGTTTAGATTAATTTTTTGCTTTGCTTAGGCTAAGGCTATGGCTTAGGCATAGACTTAGGCTTAGGCGTGGGAATATGCTCATTCTTACACTTAGGCTTAGGCTTAGGCTTATGACTAAGATTCTAATACTTTTCTGCCCCAACAACATTTTTAAGTTTTACAACGCTTCATTGCTGAGTTCACTGATTTGCTGGCTTGAATTAACCAAAATTTGAAACAAAAACATGCCGAATATTTGTGCCATTTTTACATGATACAGAACCAATTGTAGGCTGCATCATCAAGCAGGAATACGGACTGATGCCGCATGGCCAACAGCCCATCAATTTGTTCCATGGATCATGTTGAACAATTTGAGTACAGCTCATATGCAACTCATTCAAGACAGTTTGCCTCTATTTGTATGTTCAATGTATCGAGGTCTCAATCCTCCGCGTCAATGTCAAAATTCCATTACAAAATTATCGCGAAATAAACAAAATTATTGTGTAAAAAACGATGAAGACAAATTTCAAAAGCGACATTTTGAAACAGGAATTGAAAACAACATTTAACCTTTGCTTGTCATTCAAATACAATTGGGCCCATGTATAGAACAGGGCCTGAACAGTAGTATAAGCATATTCCTAAGCCTAAGCCTAAACCTAAAGCTAAGCGTATGGATGAGCCTATTCTTAAACCTAAGCGTAAGCAAAAAAGTAGTCTAGAGCTGAAAGTGACTCTATTATAGCCCGTCCCTAAAACGATCCTGCCCTGTTCCATACATGGGCCAATTATTTCAGTATACAGGTCGAATATAATTAAACGCGACGATGAAGATGGGCGAAACACAGAAATTGGTGTTGAGCTTCGATAGCTTAAACTCTGAATGTAATGTAAATGTATCAATGCTCATTTTTGCATTTTGCCTAAAAATCGTCGCTGTTTGATTTTATCTTTTATATTCCAAATAAACTGCAAACTGTGTTTGTCAAAACGCTATTTTAAAAGCATTTAAAATATTTTTCAATAATTAACCAATCGTTTTGCATTATCGAAGCGATACCCAATTAAAATGGTCAAAAATGTATTTTGGTTAAAATTAAAATCTGATTGGTTTAATAAATAACTTTATTAAGTACCCATTATAGACCACAAACGCAAGGTACTTTGTGGAACGCCGTATATATGAGCATTTGAAATGAAGTAGATTAAACAATAGTTTGCTGATATCATTTATCACAGAATAGTGTCTTCTGTTTCCGGCCCATGTATAGAACAAGGCCGGAACGTTTTCCGGCGGAACTGTAATAGAGTAAGCTTAAACTTTAAGCTAATTTTTTTGTTTAGACTTAGGCTCAGGTATATGCTCATTCTTACGCTTAGGCTTAGACTTAGACTTAGGAGGCTTAGGATCATACTAATACTACCGTTTTGGCCCTGTTCTATACATTGGCTTTTTTTCCTTTCATCTGTTCATTTTTTGGCTTCATATAACAAGCGCAAAACCAGTTGTTTCGATATTTCAATTCGCCTTCGCAGTTTTTCCTTTCTTTTAACAAAGAACCAATTCTAAAAATACAGTAAGAATTGTATAATTTAATATTTATCCAAATGTAGTTAACGTCGATAAGATATCGCATAAATTTAGAGACACAACGGTTATAAGTACAATGACTTTTACTGAAAACCTGAAGAAATATTTTGCCACCCCTCAGGCAAGCCAGAGACGCCGAAGAAAAAGGAAGGAAACATCTGGCTGAGACTGGGTTGAACCTCTATCGCATAGCCTGAACCTGAGTCTAAGCAAAGTATTTAATCTATTTTTTGTACCCTTTGAGCATTACGTAATTCTATGAAAAACTATTTGTTTAATTTACTTTTGTCTAATTTGATGCAGCCATGTCGAATCATCGGTTGCATTAATGTAATTTTGAAATCCACTGATGCTTTCTATTCGTTTCACAATCCCATCCAGATTTGTGTCATATTCTGCCACCGTTTGATGCCTGTAGAAAATTTGTTTTTTTTTGCCAAAATATTCAATCAACAAACAGGACATGAAATCAAAACAGAATCGTTGCATAAATACGATATGGATTGGATATGTGGGACGAAAGCATCCACTATAAATCGTGTGATTTTCCGCCTGACCACTGGAATAATAACTATGCAAAGTTTATTGACATTTCAACTGGTTGATTCTCATAGGCATTCATTCCGTTTAGTTCTCATTTTCTTGTATTAATGTCAAAATAACCGTATACAAATTCCCATGCTATCATTCAGGTTCAGCTTGTTTGCGTAAACACATGTATCAAAGTTTCAGTTATAAAAACTGCTACGAACTAAACTGTATTCTAATGTACTGTAGTGACCCGAATAAGAGGGGGACTGATATTTATTTGGCCTCTCCAGAGGGTGCCCCCCTTGTTATTCGGTTACGGACTGTTATTTATTTTTAACCCACGCTCCGCCGCCCTTCGTTACTGATATATCTGGTATTGCAATTATCCGTTCAATTAAACGTTTATTTGTCTTGTTTCAACAGCTTGAGCGAAAATTCTTAGGAATGTACTTTCAAAATTTAAGTACGCTTTAAAGTTTCGAACTCAAATTATTTGGCCCTGAAGTCATTTATGCGCTACAATTAGGGTTAATTGACATTTATGGACTGTAATTAGGGATTACAGACTCTATCCGCTTATGGACTCTTATTAAGGATACGGACTCCTACTGATTCGGACTCAAAATGGGACACCCCTCTTATTACCCCACCCCCCTCTTTTTCGGGTCAATACAGTAAGATTGTATTATTCTGCATGTCCCCGTTTTCTGAAACAGAATACGACATTTTAACAGCGGACTTTTTTCAGCTTCAAAAGCCACATCATTTCCGAAACAGTTGAATTGGTTAATCTTAGAAGCCTTAATACCCGGTTCCTTTTCCAGCTCCACTAACTACACTGTAATTTCATTGAGTTGATTAATCAACTCAGCGAGAGAATTAGTTATTTCTGAGTTAATAACAGTAACTCACTCCGAGTCGAGTTGATTCCGAGAGTTTTGAATAATTATATATCCGAGTGAGCTTTATTGACTTCAGAATTCTGAGCTTTGATAGTCCTAACTCAGACTGAGTGATACAACTCATTCTGAGTTAAAATCAACTCACTGGGATTTACAGTGTACGCCAAATGATATATTGTTTGTTCAGCTTTTAACAAAGTTTTCTGGTCTCGAAAAACGACCTGGGAGCTTATAATTCAAAATATTTAAAAATTCAAACTGCGGCGTCCAATGATCAAAAGAGGCCATGAAAGACGTAAATGTGCAAAAACCTTTTAATTCCGATCGTATTCGGCGAACTCTGGCCGCAGGAAGAATGTAAAATACCCGAAAATTCATAACATTCGATATACTCGCAGTCCAAATGCGAAAAATTCCACTCTCTATAAATCCAATTATTCTATGTACTATAGCAAATGTGGTTTCTTGTGACCCCGTTTCTGAATCGTCACAATGTTTTGAACACACCAACCTTGCCCGACTTGTATAAGTGAATACGTCATCGTAAGGTCTGTACTGATTTTGTTTCATATCTTCGCTAATTTTGACGTAATATCCTTGTTCTGTTAGCCATTGACGAATCTGCAGAATGCAAGCAGGTTGCATTAAAACACGAAGCGAATAACAAAAATGGCGTAATGAAAATATTAAGATCTGTTTGATTTTAATGCATCGCGAATAAGTTGGCGAACGACATTATGGATTTAGAAATGGTAGCGCATAACCACTACAGTAGGCTGTTTATACTCCCAGCTCTTCGAGTAATGTTTATTCATATATACTAGTGTTATGGACAGTTTTACTTCCCGTTCAAAGAGCCTGTAGCCACTGCGGTAAGCCAACCCGAAACTTCAAAAATCGTACACAAAATATTGGTCTGATGCCAGGGACGGGTCCAAAAATTTCTGACGGGGAGGCGGGCTGGCAAATGTTATGAAACGCAAAAATTGTGAGGTAGGGAACTTACCACCACACTCAATATAGGTATATATTTTAAATGTCGGGGGTGTTGTGGGAGAAAAAACTAGTAGCACCCGCTTTTATAGAAGTAGCAAGGTACCCTCTCTACCAATATCCCTCTCTCGCAGTATTGAATATAGCATACTTCAGCGCAGTATTGATTAATTCGGTCAGCAACATTCTGATCGGTATACGGATAACACACAAGTTGTGGAAAGTTATCGTACGACACTAAAGCGACTGTGCCACCAGGTTTCAAAACTCTATCACATTCTGATACAAATTGAGCCATATTAAACCAGTGAGCGGCAACGAATGCTGCAACCATGTTTACGGAACTGTCAGCAACTTCCAAGTCGTCGGATGAACCGACGCTAAAATTATGCAGAAATGTACATTGTATAAGAGAGATTATGATTTTTTTCAACTGATAGTCTGTCCCGTCAAATGGTTTAATTGTAGAAGAAAAATTATTCTTTATTTTTAGAAGTAGAACTAAAGAACAAATATTACCTAACTATTGAATATTAAGAATAACTTTTTCTTAATAATATTAAATACTGTATCAGTTAAATATTAAGTAGGCACTAAAAATTGACGGAAATGTTTTTACAGTGAAACCGTTTGAACGTAAATTTACAATCACACTTTATTCATTTAACAATTCAAACTAACAATGGCTTGGTTTCTGAAACCCTACTTAAGTATAATTTGGTACTTAAGTACGTGCTAAGTAATTACTTAGCGATTTTGTCGTTTTTAAAAGCGTATTTAAGTTAAGTAAATACTTAAGTCGCTGACGAAATCTGATTGATTACAAATTAACCGTTCAGTTATGCTAACATGGGTTTAGCTGAAATTGTAAACTCGTGGTGCCCCCTTAATATAAAGCAAAACTGTTACTTTTTTGTAAAATGGCAATGGCTCACATTTGGCGTTTACCTGTTTTGTTCGAAAAGTTAAGTATTTATTTAAGTGATTGACTTAAGTACTTACTTAAGCATAACTTAAGTAAATACTTAAGTAAGATTTCAGAAACCCAACCAATATAGACTACAATTAATTCGGACGCAAAAAATGACTGTCTCTTTACTACTTCTACTACTACTTATTTTCTCTTGTACCTACGCATTTAATAATTCGGAATCGGGATTTCAGGTCGATATCAAGAAACATTGTACGAAGGTGGGAAAAGTGTCAAATTTTTCATGAAATCCCATTTGATGGACGAGTTATGATAAAACAAATGATTTGGCGATTTGGCATTGTCAAGATTTGAGTGGGACATTGCAGTGTATGATGACGGCTCACATGAACTGGTAATGCAAACGTATTCAAAATCCAATCATTGTTTGGCAAAATTCCTCTGGAAGACACAAACCAGCTTCTTAAGGACGATAACCTATAACTCCTACCGATATTCCACATTCGCAAGAACATTGTGTCGTTTCGCTTCTTCTATCTGGGTTGAACTGATATCAATTCCAATAACTCGGCGAAAATATGGTGCCAGCGTTGCAGTTGAAGTACCAGGACCACAACCAACATCCAAACAAAGTTCAAACGGTTTGCAGAACTGCAAGTATTGACATCAAAATTATAAGTTCTTATGCATTGAACGTTTACGTTTGTATTAATACTTAAATGCGGTAGCTGTCTGAGAAAGGAGTAAGTTTCCATCCAGTTAGAATTTAACTTCTGCCTCGGGTTCCAGCAAAAAAGTTTTCAGTAGAATTTTTAATGTATGTTTCTTTCAAATTTGGTAGCGAAAGTTTTTATTTTACTGAATTTTGTGGTTGGCAGTGCGCTTGTTTACAGTTTGAGTAATTTTGAAAATTTAAGTAACCAAAATTTCTCAAAAAGCAATTAAATATTGAAATATATTTCAAATTCAACAAAATTTAATTGTTTCATTTGGTTCTGCTCCTGCTACGGTGCCGGCAAAATGTGTCCTTTGCCTCTGGTTTTTAACTCCGAGATTAATTTGACTTACAAAATGTTTAATCAGTGATGAAGGAATGTATATGATGTCGAAAATGTTTGGCTTAGGCTTAGGCTTAGGCTTAGGCTTAGGCTTAGGCTTAATTTAAACTGTAAACTACAAATTTGGTAGTTTTCCTTACACCATATAAACAAATGTGGAAGAGACCTTTTCGCTAACAGCCATATTTATGTCAGTCCCACGTTACCGCTGGTTCGGCTTGCACATAAAATGTCCGCACCATTTCAGTTTATCGTGGACACTATTGAGTACGGAGAGAACTATGTACGGACATAAACATTAGCCAGCTACCGTGTCCGGACATAGTTTTGTTGTTTGCTGAAATGTCCTCATACTAAAAGCTAAACGATATTGAAATTTTTCACGTTTGTCATCCAAGACTGTTTAGAACCGGCCTCTATTTGGTACCAATGTTTCCAGCTGGACCGAGTACAACAGACAGACCCTGAAAGGGTCAAGCAGACGGGCACAATGTTCAAAAGAAATAAACAGCCAATACTTCAGTCCAATAGACGCTGGCGTCATCAATAACTCGCTTTTTTTACTCTCTTTTAATTTCCAAGATTGTCCATATTTCGATCCTTCGCAATAAAACCTTTGCAGTTGAACTAAACAGTTTGAAATCAATGCGAAATGTTTTAAAATCATAACTGCTTTCTAGCACTTGGATAAGATAATTTTGTATTACTACTCAAGACAGTAAAGCGACCTTAAAATCAAACCTGTTAACAGGGATCAAAAACTAAAATGTAAGCACCGATATTTGCAATCAAAATCCTTCACCAAATTTCCGAATGATAACTGAGAGTCAAAGCTAAAAACGCTGTCACCGGACCAAATATTGAAATAAAGAAACTTTGTAAAATTTATAAACTCAAATTTGACTCAGTTTAAAAAAGGCGGATTCCAGATGACAACAATCAACCGATGCATCTGTCAATTCAATGGTATAATTTAGTCGGTAAATATTTAGTCGACCTTAAACCATAACGCGCTTTAGTTCTCGGCCGCTTACAGATTTCGCCAAGAAATCAACTGCGAAATCGATTATTTGTTGCGGGGCAGACGGACGGACTGATCGATAAGCAACCGAGCATTGAGAAGTTCGCCACTGGTCTGCGAAATTGATGTTTTTTGACAGTTTTGTTGAAACTGAATCAGCCATACGTGCAGTACAACGTGTATTTATAAGACTGTAGGCTACATATATAATAGCTTGTTATTTATCCTTAAGAATTGTTTATTCATATATTAGTCACATATCTTGTAATGTTTCGGTATATATTTCAATCATAGATGAGCACCAGATATCCGGATATGTATCTGAAAAAACGTTTATCCGGATATCCGGATGTCCGAAATGCTATTGTGTAAATAGTTTTTTGAAATAATTTACATTGTTTCACCATTAAAGTAGCTGCTGGAGTTGACGAAAAGAAAATCTGTAGGTATTCAAAACTGGGTGAAAAATTGCGTTTCAAAACATTTACGAGGCTGCCCGCTTGAGAAATTCCGGGATCCACCGGTGAAAGTAGGGCACGATTAAAAGTAACATGGACTGATGTTTGTACGATTTAGCGTATGTATATTTAATGTGGTTCTTTCTTCTTGGAACGTAAAAACGACTCATGTATGTCGTAGCCCAAGTCGTACGTAATATAAAGTTCGAGAGAAGGGTGCCACTTGATAGAATCTCTGTTGCAATGGTTTAAATCAGACGAAGACAAACCGAATCACCTGAATATCAGGTGGCCAAGGCAACTATTTATTAATAGTCTGTAGCAAGTACTATTGAAGAAGTTGCATAATAAATAGTTATTTATAGATTTGTATGTTTTAAGCTCATTGCAATCAGTTTGTGGGTCAGGATACTTCCCTAACAGCAACAATTTACTAGATATCTAGATATCCGGATAACCGGATAACTATCCGACAAGAATTGCCGGATATCCGGGTACGAAAATATATCCGATGCCGATCACTAATTTCAATCGTTTTTCTTAATATCTTCTGAATCGAATGCGCTATTTCGGCTCATGTCAATCATACCGGTCGGCCAAGTAGCCTTTCGCCTAAACCTAAGCTGAAGACTGACTATAATCCTAAGATAAAACTACCCAGTATCTAAATAGCTCTGTCTAAGTGGAATTTTTACATACATAGTCTAGTGACCCAAATGAGTGTGTGGGGTAATAAGAGGGTGTTCCCATTTTGAGTCTCAATCAATAGGAATCTGTATCCCTAATAAGAGTCCGTAACAGGATACAGTCCCCAACCCTAATTAGAGTACATAGCTGTCAATTATATGTCCCTAATTGTAGCGCATAAATGACTCCGGGACCAAATAATTTGAGTTGGAAACTTTAAAGCGTACTTAAATTTTGAAAGTACATTCCTAAAATGCTACATGGGAAAATCATGAAGGTCCAAATTACTCTGAACAACTCTGTAGAATGGAAGTTATATTTAGAACAAGTCTCTTTTCAAAGTCCGAGGAAGACGCAGACACCCTGCTTACAGGATCTCCAGTGTCGCTACGGCCATAGTACAGAGTGCATAATGTCCTTACAGCATAACGAGACACTGTTCGAAGGTACTATTGTTGTACATTTGTTTTAGCAGAAGCTATGCACAAAAATTAAAATATATTTCACTGAGGCAACGCTTTAGCGAGAGTCTGCGTTCTGTCAGTAGTCCCTACCGAGGGACTATGTTTAGTCCTTACTCTTTTGGGCCAATGTAAAGAACAGGTGTGGAACAGTATTTAAAGCATATTCCTAAGCCTAAGCCTAAGCCTAAGCCAAGCAAACAATTAGTCAAAAGCTTAAGCTTACTCTTTTCTAGTACCACAGATAAACGTTCTGCCCAAGATCTTTACAGGGGTCCTCCCTTGGAACACTGTCTGAACAAAGTGGGCTACCTAAAGTACATGGTGTGTGTTGTCATCAGCCCTGGTTGTAGCATCGTTTTCGACACAAGTCCTAAGGGGGTGGAAGGACAATTTTTTACAGTAGTGCGCGCAGTATTACGTGGATGACCCATAAAGATATTGTAATAGCAATCGTTAAATTTTAGGCAATTTCAGATAAACAACAATGAGCCAATCAACTTCTGAAAAATTAAAGTTGTAAGAGAGCAAGACATTAATTCAATATCAACATCCACTATATTTTTATCTCTGTTTTATAGCTATTAAAATCACTTGTAAAAGTGCAGTTTAAAGACGGTAAAAGTCACAAAAATGGTTCTTAACAGAAACAAATAACGTTGCTGACTGGAGTAAAATTTCGTACCAAAAAATGCAAAAAACCTTTTTATCAGCTGTTCATAGGCACAGATGACAAATGTTTATCACCAAAAGCATTTTACAACACTGCGTACGCACCAGTCTTGTATTATAACTTCGACATTGGCCCGCAGCCAGCTCAACAAAGGGAGCTAACAAATCTTTCAGAAGGAGCATGAAAGAAGTAACCAGGACTTGCACGCGAGATTCAAACTTCAATGGTGACCACAAGTTTTCTAGGGGTGGCTAAGCCCCCTTGTGGCTAGGAGCCCTCATCTACAACGACAAAACAGACAAAATATAGCGATTTGAATGTATAGTGGATTAGTGACCGAGCCATAACAGGTCGTTCTAATATTCATACTGAAAATAAAATCCTTCAAAAATTTAAAATACAAATCACAGAGTGCGTCCATTCTCGTTGTGGTCAAGTAGACGAGAGAAGTTACCTAAATATAAAAACTGCTCCCAGCAAAGTCCAATATAAACCAGTTCTTAAATATTTAAACATCATGCGTTCTATGCTTGGAACACCGATGTCTGGTGATTGAAAAGTTTTCCAGTTGTATAAAACGACAACCATTGCAATATCGGACTTTAGTCTTTAACACCTGATTGTAATCCGAATGTACGTCCTGACACAGTGTACAACCAGTGATGAAAGATGCCCTTGATTTGCTTATTTAAACAGTAAAGCAACAAGCTTAGTAGTTTTCCCTCACTCTGTATGGATGAATGTGGAAAAGGCCTTTTCACTAACAACCCTACTTGTGCAAGGCGAACGAAACGTTTTGTTTTATGTTAATAAGGTAAATTGAAAATTCAGTTAAAGTTTGTTTATCCATGAATGTCTAGAACTGATTTATGATAACATCATGCGTCCCCTCACAAGTTCGGTTCCTTCCTTCTATTTGGAGCATGTGGGACTGATTACTAATGTCGCCCTGAAAGTAAAACGCAGCAATGGGAAATTTCCTACTATCTCGATCGAGTCAAAAAAATTTCAACAAACAGCCGACAATTGAATTTGTAAAAATTTAATAGTTGGGAGAAAGCAACACAGAACGTCCGTCATGTTCGAGTGCTGCAAAACCATGATTCTAAACATGTCTTCGACATTCGATCTCCAGATTAATGTTAAAATATAATAATATAACATAACAGGTAAAAATGCTCTTATTCCTCAATATGGGAAAACAAGAAGACCGAGTTTCGGCATGCTAGGTTTAACATTAGGATTTTGTCACTATAATGAACGCTTGACTTCGATTTTGAAAGAATTCACGTTGGCCAGTTCTGTCAAATTAATCACTTAGCTAGGTTCAGGGATATTGTTTCTAAGAATATTTGCAATCGAAAATCAGCAATCAAAATCTGTAATCGTTGCTCGACTTTAACCTGGCAATGTACCAACTGCTGATACCAAAATTTATCGCCCGTGTCGATTTCAATTTTAATACGAGGTGCATAAAGAATTGATAGGAATACTACTTTACGTCAGTATAAACGCGCACGTTTCACAAGTGCAAAATGTATCAGCAAAAATCGGCAATTTTTGCCGTTGTGATGGCGATACTTATGAAAACTGCCACTGCCGATATTACCGTTTTCGATGCCGATTAATCGGTACATCACTAATATATATTTGTTGTTACGATTCCGGTTCCAATATTACAAGTGCACAATGCAGTGCAGTTTGTTTATGCACAGGATTGTATGTCCGTCTCTAAGTAACAACAGTAAGAAGCTACCAAGTCTTGCAGATTGAAATACGTGTCTTCTAATTCAGATACAAATGAACAAATAGGTACCGATGGCATAATGAATATATGCAGGTAGGTTGTGTTATGTCTATATTGTAAATTTTGAAAGTATTTTGAGGAAGTGGATATTGGTCCTTCACGTAGATTGACAGATTTTCATCACCTTCGCAGAGTTCAAATAGGACAACAAGATTTTAAATATTTATTAAACAGATCGTAACCTTTAAACTCGGCCCAGAAATAACAAAGTTACGTCTGCTGAGGCGTTAATCTAAACGAATAATTATTCAATACTGAAGTTACATAAGATTATGATGAATCATAGTTTAGTTAGAAAACATCGATTTTCGGCATTAGCCTACTTTCATAACTTGCGGTTGCCTGGTCATGACTACGTATTTCATACATTCCATTGTATTATGCTTCGATAACGCTATTATGTTTATCTGCCTGGGGAGACTTATATTAATGCACCGTGCACTGAACTTAACTTGTTTATAAATTTGAAACTCAGGCTAAATTACATTTGTATTCAATACTACGTACGTACCGCTGAGCAAACTTATTTGTTATAATGGAACTAGGCACAGATTCTGGAAGGAAGAATCAAATCCATGGTGTCGGTGTTTTTAAAACCACGAAACCGAAAAAATCTAATAAGGTCCTGAAATTTGTCAATCAATAAAGCTTCTAAACCGGGAAACCAGAACCGAAATCAAGAAATTCGATTGTGCTCAGCAGAAAGTATTAAAACAGTTTTTCTATTTCCTACCAGCACCTTGTTTGATGAGGCGCAAAACGTTACATCGGAGGGCGCTTTAACAGAATGCGATCTGTATATTTCGTTCGCAACAAATGCTAAAGGTTCATAGAATAAGATTTCGCCAGGCAATTAATTTAAATACTGAGGTATTTGAGGGGCTGAAATGACTGAGTTTTTTAAAATCCGTTTTCACTTCAGGAGATTTTTTCAAACACAGATTCGGTGTAGAAATGTGTTCAATTTTGTCAAGGTGAGTTTTTGTCATGTTACTAATAACTTTTAATGAAGTGTCTTAACTGAGATATTTGCATAAAACATGGTTTTCATCTTAGTTTTTGTTCAAAGATGCCTATATATCTTCTATTGGCTGTTTCAGGATTATTTTGGGGGCTCTTAGATTTTATTTTTCATATTTTAGACCGTGTAATATAATAGCATTTGTTCTCAATTTTACCTGATTGTGAAAAATTTTGAGAAGGCGCCCTCCCGTTCGCCCCCACTATAAGCGCCCCTGATATTTCTCTATGATGTACGTATTCGTTATTCAGCCGGACGCTTTTAGTAATACAAAACATTTATGTTATATTTTAAGGAAGCAAAGATGTGCTCATCGTCGGCCTCCGAATTTGATGATGTTGTATTTGAACGAATTGACAACAAACGAAAAGTCATTCTCAATCGCCCCAAAGCGCTTAATGCTCTTAATTTGTCTATGATACGAAAAATTTATCCAAAAATGAAGGTTTGTTGTATGTTCTGTTTCTATTAATGATGTTTTTCCCAAAAATGAAAGGAACGTAAAATTTACTTTGGGTGAAATCTTGAGTTGGTGCAGAACCAGGGAGAAAATTTTCAGTGGTTTTGGGGGCTTTGGTAAGTAGCGGGTCCATTTCCCCACTAGCGAACCCACCAGTTTGTTTTGTGTTCAACATCAGCGTTATTAGAGTAGTATGCGTTTTTCAATGCGTTGTACTAAGACACCAATGACGGACTACCAAGACTAAAGTGTTTGTGTTGCATTTAGAAATGGGATTCGGAATATAACGACAATCCGGTTGACTTGGTTATTATGAAAGGCGCAGGAGACAAGGCGTTTTGTGCGGGAGGCGATGTTCGGTGTACGTTTAGCGTTTATGCGTGAATTGGTAACTACAAGAAACCTAAATTGTGTTTTATGTTTCGTCTTCATATTCTGAGCTGTTTTTCATTGTAAAGAATGATGGAATAAAATTAAATTTGTTCAACAGTGATTTCTAAATATCCGGTCAATTTCATTTACACAAGCGGTTTTTATCCGATTCCGTTGATTTTCGTTTTAGCAATTGTCGAAGCAGAAAACGAAGCTAAAACAAAAGGAAAAGATGGTTCTGCTTTGCGACAGCAGTTTTTTCGCGAGGAATATATGCTCAACTTTCTCATAGGTAACGTGTATATTTTTCGTTCAAGACGTGGTCAGAATTATATGTCTATTCGGTGCAGCTTGTAAGATCTGCGACGTACTGTAGTAAATATTACAATGGGCTTCGTCAGCCGTCGCTAATCTCATACATTAATGATGTTGTTTAAGTTTGGACATCGCGCTTATACAAACAAAATATCATAGGCTTTTTAGTTACCAGAATTAAACACGTCGCGCTTTTTAATTATTAATTGTTGAAAAGCAAGATGTAACAACAAAACGAAATATAATTTATATAATACGACTTCCAGTTTTATACGCTGAAAAACTTTTTTCACGGTCAAATATATTGTGACTCTTAATCGTATTGATAGTTTCTGAGTGTTGCAATCTAGATTGTTGTTTGGTATATTTTTCAGGAACCTACCCCATTCCATATGTTGCATTCATCGACGGCATCACAATGGGTGGCGTAAGTATTTAGTTTAATCAATTTATGTAAATGGAATGTACTTAATTAAGTTTTATTTCTAATTTTATCAATGTACATATAACTTAACGCGATAGTTTGAGTTTTTGTATTTCGTTGTAGTTATTGTAATTTACTGTAGTGACCCGAATAAGAGGGTGTGGGGTAATAAGAGGGCCCCCATTTTGAGTCCCAATCAATAGGAGTTCGTATCCCTAATAAGAGTCTGTAAGCGGATAAAGTCCCTAAATCCTAATTAGAGTCCATGAAGGTCAGTTATTCCTAATTTTAGTGCATAATTGACTCCAGGACCAAATAAAATTGAGTTCGAAACTTTAAAGCGTACTTAAATTTTGAAAGTGCATTCCTAAGTATAGCCTTGCATGATCGCTCAAACTGTTGACCCAAGAGAAATAAACGTTTAATCCAACTGATAGTTGCAGTATCAGTAACGAAGGATGGCGGAGCGTGTGTTAAAAATATAAAACAGTCCGTAACCGAATAACAAGGTTAGGTACCCTCTAGAGAGACCAAATAAATATGTCCCCCCTCTTATACGGGTCACTACAGTACTCTTTCTTTTAAATAGCTGATATGACTTGATCTGGTTTGAGCCAGCAACTGGCAGGAATGAATACATATAGTGAAACTGATTGTGTTTACAATATTGCAGGGAGTGGGTTTATCGGTTCACGGTATGTTTCGAGTAGCTACGGAACGAACGTTGTTTGCTATGCCAGAAACCGCGATTGGTAATTATTGTCAATGTTTGCCTGCAAAATGCTATACAATTTAATGTGGACTGGTCTTTGAAGTGCACTTCGCCTGGTTATAGGCCGTGAAAGATGATTAAAAGTTTGGGCACATTTAATAAGCTATGACAGTTGTTTCAATTAAAACATCCGCAGTTTTAAGATTAACATTAAGAAAATAGTGCACTACAACCAGAATACCAACTGAGGGTGGCGCTATATATACTTTTGCGGCGCCGTGTGCACGTTACGGTATTGTACGTGAGTAATTCACGTACGATACCGCACGGTGACCGACGGCTCCGACCGTCGTTACAAGTATACGCCACCATTAGACTTCATTGGTACTTAATTAACGTCGCTTGTCACATGAATTGTAAAATGTTTCCAAACTGGCGTTTTCTATTCTTGATTTTGTTATCTTGGTGTATTCTGATTTTATGGTTCGAAGAAACATGAAAATAGCTTTCCCTTTTCGTAATTGGCACAAATTCTGTTTGGTATGTTGTCTATTAAGATTTTCAATTGTTGGCCACGTACAATTTCGCACAAAGAATATGTTGATTCGTAAACTTTCTTTTACTGTAAACAGGTTCAGTAATTTTAGTCCGTGCCACACGGATTTCGAACAAAAGGTTACATTTTATTTTGTTTCACTAAATTTGTGAGTTATTTTTTGCACTTGATTAAATTTGTTTATCTTCAGGACTTTTCCCCGATGTTGGAGGAAGCCACTTTTTGCCACGACTGAAAAGCAATTTGGGAATATTTCTTGCTCTCACGGGACACAGATTGAAAGGCAGCAACGTTTACAAAGCTGGAATTGCTACGCATTTTATACACAGTTCAAAGGTATCGCTTTCTTTGATCTATTGGTTTAATAATGAAAAAAAAATCGTTTTGATATAATCAGCGGTATTGGTGGAAATACTTTAAATCAGATATACAAAATGGCTTTTATACCTCGAAATTTCACGACCTGCAGATGTCACCACTAGCCACCACCAAGAGTCTTTAAGCATTTATCGATACTCTCGTATTTTTCATCTCTTTATTTTCCATTTATTTCAGCTTTGAAACAAATTTGTTGCCAATCTGTTCAAATGGGCTCATGTTGTTAATATATACTTGTATGTTATTTTAGCTAGAAGACCTTGAACAAGAACTTATCATAATGAATCCATTAGGCATGAATTCAAAGGCAATTGAAACTGTATTGAATAAGTACCATGATATGGTAGGTGTAACTGACTTTTAAGCACTACACAAAGTTAGTAACCTATAGGTTAAAACTTTATAAATAAAGTTTGCTGTACATTTTTGTTGAGGTTTTAACTTAGGTGCCCTGTTAAAACCCATTTCTTTTGCAAAATGGCAGCTGTTTTAGTGTTATTTAGAGATCCTGATGTCTTTTAATACATACTGTGTCATGAACCAGGTATTGAAAAAGCTTGCCAGTTGTGCTAATTTTTCTTCTCCGTTCAATATTTTAATACACATGTCAAAGGTGCAAATTCCGGCATTAAACTTTGGTCTGCGGAAATTAAGATATTTTACTAAAAAATGACCATAAAATTTAAGTAGATTTTATTCGAATAGTATATAAACCCTGACAATCGCCGAAAATAAACCATCGAAGCAGATTGCGCTTTCATTGATTTTGAAAATCTAAAAGGTTATTTCACCAATAATATTGCAAAAAAGAAAATTAAAATGAATTTCGGTTGCATGTATTTTTGATTTTCCGATTTCGTTTCCGGTAATTTTTTCAAATTTCGGTTCCGGTTAATTGTAATTCCGGTTGCACCATACACATGACATATCTGTTTTGACCAAAATTTCTGATCTTGCTGCGTTGTAGTTTTCACTGCTTAAATTGACACTTTTTAGCGTAGTTTACTGGAGCCGTAGCTGGATGTCTGTCGTGGCCAGAGTTGGGTATCCGGTCGCACCCTGAACTGTAGCTGCTGATTTTAATACTATTGGAAAGTTGGTATTCATGCATTTGTGGGCTTCGATGTAGCTATGTCCATTTGTTTTACGCCGCCTCGAATGTATATAGTTTATTTTGTTTTAGTGCAGCTCAGAGGACATGTTTTCATTACAGCATCACTTGCCATTAATTAAAAGGCTGTTTGAAGCTGATTCAGTGGAGCAAATTTGCGAAAATTTAAAACGCGAAGGCTCCGAATGGTCTTTATCCCAACTAAATATAATTGAAACCATGGTATGTTTCGCAAAATGTATTATTTGAGTCTTCCTTGTTTTATTTTGGGATGCACTGTTGACAGTCATAACATAAGTCTTGATTTTTGTATATTTTATTTTTGTAGTTATTTTGTTGGTTTGGTTAAAATATTTATTGTCGCGAATAGTTTTGTTTGATTTTATTTGCGCAAAGCAGTATATTTTTGGTCAGCCGCAAGCTCATTATGTTTTAGTCGCCTACTGCACTAAAAGTGACACATCGCCAACTTAAACAAGGCGCAATGATGGATTTAAAGAGCTGTCTGGAAATGGAATACCGCATTAGTCAACGAAGCGCCGCTAGTCATGACTTTGCTGAAGGCATTCGTGCCAGTATGTTGTTTTTAATATTCAGTACTTAATTTTCGATGCGAAGATTGAACTTTTATTTTATTAAATATTAATATTATGATGTTTTTGACAAAAAATATGGGCAGCCATCACGTTCGTTAAGTTTGAAATTTCGAGTAAAGTTTTCTTCATGCGTGAATGTTTCTTACAGATGAAACTTGCAGCTGCAATTTGTTCATGATGAATGTAAGCCAAGAATTAATTCATAGGCATGAATAGCTTTGCAAGTCAGATTAATTCATTACTATTAGCTGAACTTACTGATAATTATAACTTATGCTTGATATTTATTGCAGTCGTTGGCAAATTATTAATGTAAAATCATGCCAAGATTCAGAAAAAAGGTTGTTTTTTGCAAATATGTACTTGCAACTGCAAGTATTTCGGCAAGATATAGCTGTGAGATCTCGCTGTAAAAACTTGCACTTACGAATAGGGAGTAGGTTTTGGCTTAGGCTTGGTCTTAGTTTTTTTAACTAACAGATGGAAGAATAGTACATTCAGTGAATGGAGTTTACTGTTTTGTTCGCTTTAAATTCAGCGTTGATTGACAAAGATAAAAAGCCAAAATGGAATCCAAGTAAACTGAGCGATGTCACAGAGAAGTTGCTTGATGAATATTTTGCTCCACTGCCAGACAATAAGGATTTGGTGCTTTCCAAGTAAGCAGTGATTTAGTATGACTTAATACAATTTTAAATATTTCGCAATCTATGTGCAGTTTGTATAGACAATAGGGATAACCATGTTTTGCAATCAATCTGGTTTATCAGTAAAATTTGAACTGGTCCGCAGATGCCTCTTTAGTGGTTGAGTAGCATTTTAGCACAGGCAATGAAGCATTGCAGCGTTTTACCATAAACAATGCAGATCGGAATTACCGGAATTTATTAAAAATAAGCATAAAGCCAAAATCTTTGTCAACGCTTTATAGATATGCATTTGCTAAAATAACAAATTAAACATTGCTTAAACAATAAAATACGCATGCAATGGTTCATTATTTCAGGTTGTAATGGCAGTGTTCGTTGTCGTTCTTGCTAAAGATTAGAATTTGATAGAGACAGGAACTGCTTATAAAATATATCCGCTATTTATCACAGAATGTTGCTGCTAAAAGTTATATATATCTAAGTTGAACAAATAAACATACTTTTTTCTTTAATTCTTTTGTGCTGACGTGGCGTATTTGGTAGTTTATATTATGGGATTTTAAAAACTTTGATGCTGAACTTTTATACACAAAAGTTGGAGAAATTATCTTGCACAGTGAGCATAAGATTAAGTTGCTTTCTCGATAGAATCAAGACAATCATCGACGACCGTACACATTGTGGTTCTTCATAGTCCGTTTTCAAGGAAGAAATTTAATACGCATTACTTGAATTGGAGTCGTTTCGCTTCAAACACATTTGCAATTATATATTTTTTGTTATTTATGTGCTATTATGTAGGCAATTTTTCCTCGCGTCGGTAACAAAAGGTTCAGTTTTTGTCAAATTTTTCACTGAGACGAGCGTAAGGGCCTTTTCGCATATAACCTTTTGCTGCGTAGAGATGTTTCGTTAGTAAAAACAGATTAGTTAATCATTGTTCACGTTGTAACTGGGGCAGCTCTGCCATGATTTGGATCATGTACATTTCGGGGGCGGAACTTTTTTCTGTGGATTGCAATAAACAAAGCATAAGCTTTGGCCTAATTTCTTTTGCTTAGGCTTAGGTATAAGCTCATTCTTACTCTTAGGCTCATACTACTGTTATGGCCCTGTTCTATACATTGGCCCAAGTTTTTGAAGTAGTCAGTTTGTACTAGTGTTGATAGCTGGCACAAGTGCAACAAGCAGGCCCTAAGGGTAGAGGCGAGTAACGCATGTTTTGAATGAACAGACGTTGCACTACTGATGTACTGTAGTGACCCGAATAAAAAGAGGGCTGATATTTATTTGGCCTCTCCAGAGGGTATTCCCCTTATTATAAGGTTACGGACTGTTATTTGTTTTCAACCAGCCCTCCGCCACCCTTCCTTACTGATACATATCCGGTATTGCAACTATAACTACTTTTATGCTAGGATTCGAACTCCAGTGACTGGAGTGGGAGGCGTATACCATCACCACTCAGCTATAGGAGCTTGACGCTCGAGCCCGAGGGGGCTCTCACGTCTTGTGGTGATTTATGACTAGTATACGTGTTGCAATTGTTATACACGGTACGATAGATACTATTTAACGTATATTCATTGCGCTGAGTTGCCTATAGGCAACTCAATGTGAGAAGGGGTTAAAGCTTTGAACTCAAGTTTATTTGGTCCTCTAGTCATTTATGCGCTACAATTATAGGGATATTGACATTTGTGGACACTAATTAGGGTTTAGGGACTGTCTGCGTTTACGGACTGTTTTTAGGGATACGGACTCCTATTGATTAGGGCTCAAAATGCGGACCCTCCTCTAATTCGAATCACTACAGTAAAGGTTATTCCTAGGAGGGTCCGGATTCCGCATTTTCGCAATAAAAGCTTTGCATTTGCTCTGACAATTTGAAATAAAACGAAATCTTGAAAAATTATCACAGCTTTCTTACTGATTTTTATGTATAACGAATTCGACACAGCAAAACAACGTTACAAAATTGACCATCAGATGAGATGGAACTCTGACCGCGCGGCACGCAATATTAAACAAACCTACGAACCACTGTAGCAAAGCTACCTACTACGGAATAAACTCAATAACTATATGACGCCTCAATATTTACAGTGTTAAGCGTCCGGCTTCGGCAGAAAATAGGCCTCCAACTCTGTTGGAATTTTTGTCAGAGGTTCCGGCAATTTCGGAAGTAAAATTTAGTATAATTTTGCAAAATTTATCTGTTTAGCGCGTTTTGTTTTACTTTTATCACAATTTTCAGGAAAGAATTTCCCAAATTTTGTAGAAAATTAGCGTAAAAACCAAACTTACCATCATACTGTAGATATTGGCCAAAAATTAACTCATCAACTATCATTTTTACAACCTAATTTCGCCTCATCTCCGGATCCTGTGCTAATATGCAGGGTGCAACCGAGGTGAAAAATGCCGGAGTCGGAGGTGAGGCGAAATTAGGTAGTATATAAAAATGATGGCTAATTTTAACCAATGTCTGCAATATGTTGTTAAGTTGTTTGGTTTTACGCTAATTTCATGGCGAAATTTCCGAAATTTTTTCCTGAAATTTGTGACAAAAGTAAAACGATACGCGCTAAAAACAGATAAATTTTGCCAAATTATGCAAAATTTTACTACCGAAATTGCCGAAAAATTGTACCGGAGCCCGATTTTCTGCCGCAGCCGGAGGCAGACCTCCGGCTGTACCCTGCTATATGGGATGCTTAACAGGGTACAAAAAAAGGCCTGCCTCCTGTTTCGGCAGAAAATCTACTTCCGGCTCGAGTAAGATTTTTGCATTTCAGTACTCAAATTTTGTAGTTTTACAATTATAGATCTTTGTCACAATATTCACCCCCGTTGCACCCTGGTTTACCAGAGTGCAAATTAGACCATGTATTTCAAAACAAAGAAAGGTCGAAAATAAAAATGGCGTTAAGCTCCAATTTTTCTTTTGAAAATTCTGCATCAGTTTCAGGAAAGCCAAACTTATAAAACTGCTACAGGACCAAATACTTAAAGCAAAAACATTGTAAAATCCAAAGTTCGGAAATCTGACTCAATTTAGACGTAGTGAAAAACACGAACCTACTTTGGTTTTTTGGTCGTTTACAGATTGCTTTTTGACAGCTCTATTGAAATTGCACCAGCCATATGTTAAGTACGACATGTATTCATAAAACGCCGACTGAAATAATCGCTTGTTATTAATTGTAACAACTGCATTTATTCACGTTACTATAAGATTTAAACAGAACCATTAAGTATGTAGGTTGATCGGCATGAATTTCAAACGTTTTTATGAATACGGTACAAATTTTGACGTACGCATCCGCGCGACATCAAATAGATTTTGCCTAGTTTTTCATTAGCAACGCATAGTGGCGTGCGGCGCCATCGGTGGATAGACACAGTGAAGTATAGCGCCCCTAAGCCTTCCATCGGCCAAATAGTTTCCAACAGCATTAAACAAATTAAAAAAAATTTCCTTGCCAACTCAGAAATGTTTTTACTTCTATATGAATATTCTTGGTTAAAGATCTGGATCAGGGATTTTAGATACAGATTACCATGATTGTTTGCGACGTTTTTCGTCAAAGTATTAACATACAAAAAACACAGTACAAGCACAAAGCAGTAATACATAGAAACCAAGAGTAAATACATGACAAGATTTCAATAATGGCCACTAATGGTTTGTTCGCAAGTTTATCTGCCGGTGGATTTAGTGTTTTATTCCATTGCTTGAACAATGGCGTTGGAAATCCCTCCTAAATTACACTGTTCAATATTTCGCTATCAATCAATAGTCTGAACCAATCAAATGTCTTCGCATTTTGTACTGACGTTTTATTCCTTCTTTAACCAATGTTAAATCAGGCTAAAATATTGTAGACTAATATTCCCAGCTGTTACGTAAAAATACAGTTAGTAAAACTCGAACCATGCCTAATAGTTCACAGCTACACCAAACGTATGAAAATATGCAATGTTTGTTGTATCCATCTCGGCAAGTATTCTCAAAGGCGAATAGCATATATCACTAGTTAGCGATTGGTTTTCAAACTGACGAACCTCTGCAATTGCAGATATCAAAATTTATACAGAAGTAGGATAAATCAAATGCGACAATTGTTCGGAATTTCGAACATCATAATGCGCTGGCTCGAAAGGTATATAAACTATCACAAAACTGGTCATAGGTTTTACGTACATTTGAGAATATGTGCCATCGAATTAACTACAAACTATATTACAACAACCACTGTTATGAAGTGCATTCATTACCTGTGACTTTGTGTTCTCTATGGATACTTAAACATGTCTGTATATAATTGTATGATTACAAACTGTGCTAAAGACGCAAAGTCGTGCTGTGTCAGCAGCTTATACACCACATACCTCGTCAGTTTGATCACTTTCACACTGTGTAACCACCGATAAATTCGTTGTTACCATAAAATTTCCAATTGTATGAGGTTCATTATGCAACGCTTCTAGCCATCCGTAAATATCTCTAAAGAATACAAAACTCAGCTTACACAACACATACAAACTTTAACTTGAGTGAGAGCGAACCTAGATGACTATACTATATTATTTGTAACAGTGTTTTAAGGAAGCTTATTTCAGCAGTTGAGTATTTCAAACCAGCTCACAAGTGGGACAAAATTGAATGCGAAAAATTCGCTAAATTTTTAAGGTCAGTGTTCCCTGATTCTCAACCTTCAAGACTTACACAAACTTGTAATGGGCGAACACATATGAGAATATGGCCACTGGAATTACCTGTGAGGAAACACAAACAAATATGGTACAAACCTAAATTTTGAACTGCAATGAATTTTAACTAAATAGTAATGCTGAACAAGCAAATGCAAACATTGATGTGGCAGCGTCAACCGCCAAGCTAAAAGCTTTAATTAAATGTTGCAGTTTCTTAATTATATAATTAAATCTAGAATATGGAACACAATACATGTTATTTCTGAACAGTACCAGCTTACTTTTTTGTGCATTCCCATTACAATTCATTACAAAATAACGCATAATGTGTGCAAATCAGCGTTCTAAATTTTATAAGCTTACCTGAACTGAATATTTCCAAAACCTCCATTCTGCCCATACAGCACACTCGACTCTGATTCGTCAATATCTCCAAATTTCGAGAAATGCTTTAAGATAACGTCATACGAAACTGAATTTGGCACATCACAAATAAACAATCGACACGGCAAAACGTCGGACGGAATCTGCAACGAATAAAACAGCAAAACTAACGAGGCAATTTAGTTAGTGATTGACATTGCAAGCTAACAATAAACATGCGGGCACCAGGGTGCAAGGTTTTTACCAGAATTAAAAGTTGCGGTAGTTTTAAATTGTGATTGTTTTTTCAAATTTGCTAACCTTTAACAAATCGTTTTAAAGCCACTTGTTCACCTAGTGATAATAAAAATGAAATATTTGATTTGTAAAATATATAAACCTAATAAAACGAATTTTAGGTGGCATGCTTTTTACATTTTCCGGTTCCGGTAACTTTTTAAAATTACGGTTCCGGTAAATTGTAGTTCTAGTTGCACTCTTGTGGGCACTGATCAGAACTTTGAGCTGCCAGTTTTGTACACATAAATTATTGAAATATTAGCATTGACCAACTTTTTCAAAATATAATTATACAAAACAAACTCATACACAATAGAACTACACAAAATTCTGCCATGTTTCAATTTATTATTTGTACATATTGCTTTTTTACGTTCATAACAATAAAATCACACGCCGGTAGTAATACCAAGACAAGTGTTTGATAATGAAAAAATTTATCAATAAACATGAAGAAAAAAATTATTTGGATATAGGAATATGAGGTGCTTATCGCTAAAATTTTCGTAAAAATAACAGTCTTAAAGTAGGTGACAACGCGAATAAACTTCTACTAACAAAATTAACTGCGTTTTACTCACTACAACCAAACCGTTGGCCTGGTTCAAGTGGTTGAAGCCTGAAAAACGTTTTACCTTTACTTACCATGTCTGTAATGTAGCTCAAATCATTGCTTCTTGACTGCGACACAGAAGATGATTCCGTGGAATAGTGTTTTACAGCGACTTTAGACTGTTGGTTAATTTCGGCTAAATATGCCCAGAATGATTGGACAATTTGCTGGTCAGACGGTCGCAAACAGTTCATCAATTTAGCGTCACGCGTTGGACTAAAGCGCGCCTGGTTAATGTCACATAAACGACGCAGAGCACGAGAACCCTATTGTAATTAAAATGAAAGTATATCAATCAGTGGCTGGGTTTCCGAATCTTTCTTAAGTATTAACTTAAGTTACGCTTACGTATTTACAAAGGGTTGCGCTATACTTGACGTCCGGCGCCGTCAGTCACCATTCGTGCCATACAGCGCTAGCCTAAGTCGTCAATTTAACCAATTGCTTACACTTTTTGTACAAAAACAGGTTAACGTTAATTTTGAGTCTGCGTGATCAGAAGGAAGACATGTGTTTGCATTATACAATGAAGCTATCTTCGACCTACAATCTCGTCCAGAACAAGATTCTTATCCCAAACAACTACGTCTGTACTGTATCACATAAAATTGGTCCAGTGACTTATATTCAATGTTTACAAAGTGAAGTAAAATGGAGACTATTACTGGTATATACTCACATTTTCTTTGTAAACTTCACGAACGCGCATTTGTGAACAATGTGTTAACGATATCCGAGGCTCTAACAATACACCGTTCACAACATGAGGTAGTGCACGTAAGGCCGCTTCTATTCCGCTGGACGTACTGTAATACAAGTGCATTATTTCTGTTATTGTGTAACGCACGTCGAAATAATATAAAATGCAATTTTTTCCACTGTATCATCTGATACGCTTGCAAAATGTTCACTCACTACAACAAAAATCACAAAAATTCATTTCTGAAATGCTATCGTTGTGATATCATAACCATGGTAAACGTAAAACGTATACAAGCTTGGCTAAGGGCCCGTATTGTCAACTGTGTGTAGTACCTATCATCAGTTGGTAGTAGGTCTTGTAACTTTTGAACCCGTGAATGCTGAGGTTCAAAATTCAGCACATTTTTCGCATGTGATTTGCTCTTGTGCCAATTTTTTAGTTCAGCAACTGCAATAGTTAGTAAGTTTAAAACCAATTACTAACTGATGATAGTTGCTATAGACATTTGAGAATACGGGCCATGAATTGAATTTTAGTCGAAACAAGAAGGAAACGAATCAAATTTTTTTACACATTTTTAAAGAGTTTCGATGCGGCCTTTGATTTCAAAGAAATTATTAAATGTAAAAACAATATTTAAAATCAATCAAATTCATAAAACGTACCAATACACGAGTTTAGCAAATCCTTTAATGACGCCACCAAACTCTTTAGGCACTACCCAAGTTTTAAGTTTCCCAAATTTAAGGTAAAACGACTTGACTGAAGATGGCAGCACTAACGCCTGTTTGATGTTGAAAACCACCAAGCAGCGAGATAAAACTTTCTGAAAGCAAACAATATTGACAAATGATAAATAATATTACATCTTTGTGACATATATAACCCGAAAAACATTATTAAATAACGTTTTACTGTAGTTTTTATTTAAGTTTAAATGAATTATCTAAATTAGTATGAACCACTACAGTGTAAAAGAATAGTAAAAATAACACAAACGAATAATGATCAAAATAACGGAAGTTAAAAACGGATATTACGGCATCAATGTTAACAAGCTGTTTTATTTTTTCTGTCAGCAAGCAAATAATATTCAATCGGCTTTCTAAATTTTTTAAGCAACTAACATGTATAAGTGGTTTATGTCAGTCTAGGTAAAAACTGGGACTTCAGACCTTTTTACTAAGCAGCTGGAAAAGCGGACCTCTGAAGCGGGGATCTAACTCTCAGCCTACGGATCCTTAAGCTAACTTTCTACCACTGCGCCAAGTAGCCGGCGTCTGCAACTGCATTTTTCATCGACTATATGTGTCGACCGTACGTATGCTGTCAGCAAGCATACAACACAATGCGCATTGCATGCTTACAGTTTACAACTAACTATAAGTATTAAAATAAGGTAATTTCCGGTGTTTCTGTAACGGAAACGGACAGTAATTTTTACCAGAAACAGATAGTCGGATACACTCTGATACGAACACATCAAACCACAAAATTAGCTATCTGAAATTTTTGTATCCAAAATGACCGCACGTACGGAGAGGATATTGGAGTTACATAATTTTCACCCACTAAAATTTAATCAGGTAAAAATTTACCGTAACCGGAATCGGAAGGTGAGAAAATTCCTGAACCGGACTTCCGAAGACCCACAAACGGTCAAATTATAGCTCCTTACAAAACTGTATCAAATACGTATTAAGCTGAAAATCTACGCAGAATTCCGAATTTATCTAATGATTCTTGCCCTAAATATTTTTGCGCAAACATCACACATGGCTTACATCACCACGGGCTACTTTATCATCAATGTCAGATTCTTCGGAATCACTTGGTTCCATGTACGTATCAGCTCGGTATCGCTCGCGCGCATTTCGAAAAAATGCATCAGTCCAACTACTTATTGAGTCGGCATTTAAGTCAACTGTTATAGTGTCCGTTTGAACACTGGACGTGTTGGTAAAAGCGTCCTAGAACGACATTTCAACGTGCCAAACTTAACTAAAGGAACATAATAAATAACAAATACGCAATATGTTTAAACAAACAGAATGAAGAATAGAAACACAAGTCCTAAAACGTTTGCTTGTGCTGTATTTGTGATTCTTTTCCAGGTTTTTATGCTTCCGTTAGGTTTTTGAGTATCAATTTCATTTTCGCATGATTGTCCACTAGTCCCTGGCTCATTAATTTTATTCCCCTGCCACTGCCCACTAGTGCTTAGTTGTGTATTCACGAAACTGTTTTGACCATACAATGGACAATCATCAACTTGATTCGTTTGTGATGTAGCCTGGCCGAATGTGTCCGTCGCCTCTAACCAATTCGTAACGTACTGTTCTCTCTGGTCTTGTACAGTGCCGCATATTTCATCGGTTGTTGTTTTAGCCGTCGTCTCATACGGATTGGTGCGTGGATCGTCCAGTTTAAATTCCAACGGAATAATCTTCGGTCGTTTTCGAAACAACTTTGGCGGCCGTTCTCCCAAGTAAATAAGTTTGGCTTCTTCCCTAGCATACGCGCAGTGCCTTTTCGATACCAGCAGCTGTTCTGGCTGCCGTGATTGCTGCTGCTCTTGATTACGCTGCGGGATCTGTTGAAATTGCTGGTGTTGCGGCTCCTGTTGATGTTGATGATACTGCTGCTGTTCTGCTTGTTGCAATTAAACGTGCGCATGTTGAAGCAACTGATGAGATTGCTGTAAGTCTTGTGTCTGTTGTAATTGCGCCTGTAGCTGTGAACGACTGGTTCGGAATCATTTGCGCTGTTATTGTTAGCAGTGTCCACCGATCGCAATTCAATTTCACCTTAATGAATCAGATCCACGGTCACGCCCATACGAATTGTGCTCGTTTGACGCAGGTTGTAACGTCACTTCTGCTTCTTGACAATGTGCGTCCAAGTTGCATGGTTCCGAAACCGTATATGCCGCCACGAAAGGATTGATCGTCTCCAATGTTAATAATGACGAGATGGAATTGTTCGGTTTAATTGCCAACTTCTTCCAGTTACAAGCTGGATCGTGTAAATGAGCAAAATTCTGTCCTGTCGACAGTAGTTGATCTTGAGATAGTTGTTCTAACGGTGAATGATAGCGATCCTCTGCACGATATTTTGCCAACGGATCAACCGGTTGCCAGTCTAACCCAACATACTCCAGTGCTCCATCGAAATGTTCAACAAATATTTCCGATTCAGCGACACTTCCTTCAGCCATTTTACAATATGAACCAGCAAAATATTAGTATTTATTTTATTTGAGTTCTGCAACTAATCTACATTTTGAGTTCACTGCTGAGCATCAGGACAAATGCAATACAATTTAAGTTTTTTGTACCTAACTGAACACACGTCCATAACATTTGGTGGCAACATTACAGATTAACAATTCCGAGTAATAAAAATAAATGATATACCGTATGGCGATGACCAAATTTAAAGTTCTACGTTAACATTGTTACGTAATACGGCGGAACTAAGCTTATTTTTAGCATCGCCGCAGCACAGGCAGGCAATTCGCCGTAACCATAGGTCACAGGCAACAACCACCGATCGCCGTCAGTAAAGACAGGCAACAAACGTATTAGAGCCGTACCGCTGTCTGTGTAGGACAGGCAACTGTAAGTTTAAACTAAAACAAATATCGCCGCCGCTATTAAGCAAGCCAAGCAAAAACAATCGCCGCCGTGAAATACAGCAGGCAAGAAACAACTTAAAGTTCACGATTTGCAAGAAACTTTTATTTCGCTGGCAACCAATAAAATTACAGCGTATAGCTAGGGATGTGCCGATACCAAAATTTTTGCCGATACCGATGTCGATTCTTATTTTAAAATTTCGCCGATGCCCATGTTGATGCCGATTCCATCTTTAGTACACCATGCTTAATAAGCAGCTAGAATACTACATTGCGTTATCATATGAAGGCTTAACCCTAACCATAAAAATAATTAGAAATCAAATAAACAAAAACGAAGAGGCAGGAAACGAAACAAAAAAAAAAGCGCGCCCCACCCCCCCCACAAAAAAAAAAAAAAAAAAAAATCAAAACCACCACCACACCAACACAAAAAAAAAAAAAAAAAAAAAGACAAAAAAAAAAACAAAAAAGACCACCCACCAACAAAAAAACCCCGCCCCCCCCCCCCCAAACAGAAAAACCACCACGTGCGAATCAAATTTAATACCATGACTTCCACTGAAAATTTTGTTGCTGAAAGAACTTCAAAGCTGTTTTGCACCGAACCCGCACATGTAAATTGCAAGTGCAAGGTTTTGCTGCAAAAACTTACACGTGTAAATAGGACATAAGATGACCATTGTACGTAATGCTATATAGTACATGTAGCTTTAATCCCCATTCACACGTACGAGTTGCAGATGCGAGTTCTTTCTGTCAAAATCAGCACTTGCAAATTGCACCTATGAGTCCCCTCTGCAAGAATTTGAAGGAATGAATGGAGTTTTATCGTACTTATACAAATTTAACAATCAATAAAGAATTAGAAGTGTTCTCGAGATATGTGAAGTTTGCAGCAAAAAACTGGACTATCAACTTCGCACAACCACTATCCAACAGACTATGTTACTATTTATACTAGCTAACCTGGTGTTTTGTGTTACGATCCTGTGCTGTCTGTTCACATGTTACACTTCTATCCCTATCAGTGATTATTTTAGTGTGTTTATTGGGCGGAACAGTTGATTTTGTCGACTTTCTTTGGTTGCTTTCAAAGTAGGTCCAAAACGACTGAATAATATGCTTGTCATCCTCTGTTATGCAACGAGCAACTGCGTCGCTTTGTTCAAGATCGCTACGCATCGTAAGGTCACACAGTTTACGCTGTAGTGTGTATGCCTGTAACAAGATTTTTAGATTTCCAAAATATTTTACTGTGTTGCGTTTTTAGAAAGCTTTTTATATTTATGAGTTTTGAAAGCGAATAAGGTTTTATTTAATGCTGCAAATATCTGCCGTCCCCGGCTAGACTAGGTATGTATGTATGTATCATTAACATGATGGTTTGAAATTTATGATTTTATGGTCTCCTCGCAGCAATCAGCTACAGGTGGTGGAGGTCGCAGGAGGGCGGTCAACCTCAACTCCAAATGTTTGTTATACATTAGTTTGAGAAGCAAAAATGCACAAACTGAAAAGATTCATGCTCGATTTACAAACAAATAATAATCCGCCCTCCTCAAAAAATTTTTTAGAACCACCAGTGGCTACGAGAATATGAAACCAAGATAAAATATACAAATGAATTAACACAGTGTTTGGTCATGGCGCACTTAACTGCAGTACCTAACAAATCGCGCTTGCTTATCTAAACAGGAGCCGACGTCTAAACACGCAGTTACCTGTGCTGTTACTAAAAGGCACGCAACCAAATATATAAAGTAAAAAGTTTTAACCAAACCTCATCATTAAATGCAAATTTCAGGCGTAGTCGAGTTGCAAGCGACAACGGAATTTCAGGCTTAACAACAACGTTGCTTATCACATGAGGCATATAGTTTAAAGCTGTTTCCAAATCATCCATGTGTCTAAAAAGGATCAAAAACGCGTATGTATGTAACTGAAAATATTTGTCGTCAAAATTCAAAACTAAGGTTCTTTAGTATTTTGATTACAATTTAAAAATGAATGTATTCTTCTTTAAAAATCAAAACGAAGGCGATATATTAATTTGATACAATTTTAAAACTTATGTTACATAAGTTTCTGAAGCAGAATATTTCAACAAAAATCGCGCTGTACAATACTGCATATATTTATTGACAACGAGTACTGTCTATGATACAAGGTTAAGGATTGCTACGTCGAAATGCTACGACATTAAGTTACTACGAAAATACTTCGACGATTGACGAATGCACGTGAACATTTTGTGCATTGGTTTGTTAACCTCAGTTTAACAAATCCGAGCAAGTAATCTATTTAAATTCAATAAACATTTACTTTTGCGCGACTCAACTAAATTTCAACAGTGAACAAACTAAGACGTTATATCTGATCGACATCCGACTCCGATCAATCCGGCTCCGGTTCCGTTATTATGGTCCAACACTGTCTTAGCCAGTATTACATACGCGCCGACGTCAGATTTTACGTATTTTAGAAAAGCTGATCAATAGCAAAACTATCCGTTCACAAGTTCAAACAGACGTACTTAAATTCGATCACCATTGAACTGTCTTTATTCTCAAAAGAAGACGGTTGCCAAGTGCAGTTCACTTTTCCAAACTTTGCATAATATCTACGAACCTCATGTTTTGTAACATGACTGGGAATGCCAGCAATACACAATGTTTTCGTTTGAATAATCTAAAACTGAAATAATTTTGTAGAGCTTAAAACGTAAAAATAGCGCACGCCGATAAATAAGTATATATTTGTTTATTTCCAGCAACAGAAAACATGTGTAATTGTAATATTGCATCACAAGCTAACATACAAAAGTGAAAGTTATAGTAGAGTTGCAGTTGAAGTGCACTTAATTACGAACTTATTTCGTTCTTCAAAATTAAAAACGCCACTCATTAAAAATAAGCGAATTACACTCACCCTATTACTTTGGTCTGAGCCATTGTCAGACAGGTCAGAGTCGTCAGACGATAGATTGAAAGACTTCGATCTGTTGACTCTGGCGTGCTGTTTCCAATATGAGTTTGGTTTGAATTGGTCTGATGAATTTTCCATCATAGTATTAATGCACAATTAGAACAGTGGCGTCTTTCTAATAATTAAGCATTTATACATCTGGCTTCTCCACAGCTTGAAAATTTCCGCCGGGGGGCGTTTCCTGGTGCCCCCCAGGAGTTTGCTGGGGGGCAGCTGATTTTGCTGGGGGGCAGTTTTCCTGGGGGCCCCCAGATGATCTGGGGGGTCCTGGGGGGCAGGCTTAAAATTTTGCAAACCGACTTTTTGGACCATTTTTTCATTCTAGACCGTGTTTCCAACTCAACGTAAGATTACTCATCGCTCAACATGACAAAAATTTCTCGCAAACGCCAATAACAATAATTTTAACTAATATTACGTATATGCTGACAACTTAACCAGAAGTTGAAAGAAGCACAATTATATAAAATATAGATAATCTATAATTGAAACTGTGATTAACATATATTTTATATATTAGTCACAGCTTAAGTTTATCATAAGGCTCAGGCGGGTTGAACTTGTTGCTGCAAGGTACTTTCGAATGCTGTATGCCCTGAAACGGTCTTTATATAATTGTGCTTTTTCAGTTCATTATTGAATTGTATTAGTTACTACGGGTATTTGTAACGCTAATAAAAATTATGAGTACTCAGCGTAATATAAAATCATATTTTGCCGAATGTTCGCCTCAAAAGAAGTTCAGGTCTTTACGCTTTAACATTGAAAATTTTTGACCTAGAAAAGTCCTAGGGCCCCCCAGCAAAAAAATTTGTTGGGGGCATTTTGCTGGGGGGCGGCCGAAAATTCGCCGAGGGCCGTTCCTGGGGGCGGCAAAATTTTCGATGGGGGGAAAATGAAAATTTCGAAAAAGCAGAAATTTATTAGGTTTGTTATATAATTTTTAAAATAATTTCGATTTTGTAAATCAAAATTTCTAAAAATACCACAAATCAAATTAAAACTAGGAGTATGCCAGTCAAGGAAACAATTAAGTCTCGCTTATTTCTGCAGCCATTTCTGATTTGAAAATTAAACAAACTTGAGCATAAGCCTTACTAAACACAAAGCTCTTTGCAATCAGTGTTATCTCTTAGTTGTACTAGGCAGAGATGTGTGAACAGTTGAGTATTTTCTACATATGCGCGTAAAACCACCAGCAATAAAGAGTTCAATCTTATTGTTATGCCTAGAAGCTCTGTTTCAGCCGCAAGCCTTCAATAGGTTTTGCTCAAGAACCTGAAGACTTTATGAATGAAAATTATCATCATCATTCATTGCATGAAACGAAACGTTTCATCACAGTAATATTAATTACTATTCTTAACTACGGAGTGAGTACTATAAACTAATACGATACCAGAGAATTTATGTGCAATAAACTATTTTGCCTTAAGTTCTAAACTAATTCCATTAGAATCCACTAATCATTTTTGTAGAGGCCATCTGCTAGAACACCGAGGTCCGGCAGAGATCGCAAGTAACAGAGCCGATTGACTTTTGCAAGTTGTGGCAGACACCAGAAAGAAGGGCGAATTTGAAGGCGGAAAGCGGGAGCAGGCTGAACAACAGCAGGGTACGACTGGCGAGTCAGAAAGGATGGTACACGAATAAGGTAGTGAAAAGGAAATTGAATCACCGGAGGAAAATAAAACGCAGATAACTCCCCCGCGCAGGTGAAGGTTACTTACGGTTGTAAAACTGCTTTTTACAAGTGTCTTTAACATCTTGTTGCGACATATTAACTTTTCTGGGCAAATGAAAACGCTCAAGTTTTGATACATTTTCAGCTATTTTTAACTTTTCAACTTTCGTGTTGATTGGTTAATCTTGTATACCAGTCGTAGAGGGACTACATGTATTGAGTGAAGCTTGAACAAACTTAAACTTAAGCAATTAAGCTAATATGCAAATTACATATTAGCTAACTATTCCTTTTTCGGTTTTGGAGGTTTGTAAACAATTGATTCTGATTCCTCATACCAACCCTTTATTGCTGAAATTAGATTGCTTGTAACCCTAATAATTAGTGAAATATCTTAAAAAGTCAAAATTTAGACTTAACCAATTATGCAAATTAGCCTGCAGCTAATAAGCGGCTTAGATTTTAAAACACCAATGCGAGGTTAACACCTCATGATAACAGGCTTTCAAACAAAAAAGTTTTTGTAAATCGGTCCAGCGGCTCCAGAGATTTTTTTCGGACGGACGGGCAGACAGACGGACATCCACCTTTCGACCCCCGAGCACAATATATGAAACGCTTTGCAAAACTCCGAGCTTTGCTCGGAGTTTCGCTTCACTCAATAAACAAATTGTCAATTCTTAATAAAATATCTTAATTCCCACCGACCAAATTTTAATACCGGAATTTTTATTTCCGGCGAAAATTTACCAAACCCTCCACTAATTATGAACTTTATAACAGACGCACATTTAAATTATTTTACCATATACAATATCCGGTATCCGGTTCCATTGCTAGTTTCTTAGACTAAGTTTGATTATAGTTGAGCATTGCCACTGAAGCTTTATGTGAACCACGTAGCAAATTTTATTACGTTATCGAAAAGGCGTGCTGGGTGCGTGGAGCTTTTGGACGCAAATTGGAGTACGTATATAAGAAACCGGATTTGATACATTGAATAAATTTCAGAAAGTCACTGGAGTTGCTGGAGCTTTACCGGAGATTCGGTGCAATTGTAACGCGGTTAGAATTGTAGTTTTTGGGAAATTATCGGAGAAACGCGGGAGTGACGGTGTTTGGTGTGTTCGTGCGCTTCTGGCTTAGTTGAAACCCAGCTTAGTTGCGTAGTATTCGCCAGATTAAGGATTATTATATTGTTTTTTGTTATTTGGTTTCAAAAGGGTTGTGTGTGCTGATAAATAAATTGTATCACGGTCGCGTTAATGAAGTAGACCTCGATAGCGTCAAATTGAGAAAGAATCTTCTTTTGCAATGGTGATTTGCGCGCTTCAATCTAGAGAATCATCAACTATTTACAACAACGACCGAATACAGGAACCGGAGCCCGATAAAGCCGGAACCGGAAATACTGTCGATCCCAGGTACTAGGCAGGAATACGTCGTAAATAGGAGATAAACCAAATGGTAAAAGATTAGAGAACTTTAAACTCGATTCCTTAGAGTATCGCAAGCTTAAAACGGATTCAACGTTGTTATGCTAACTAATTTTTAACGAGGTTAATCCTCTGTCAAAAAACTGCTTAAAGTTCAGCGCACCACTCGAATTAAAAAAAAGACCTCAGTTTAACTTGCCCTAAATTTAATACTTTAGCAGTTCGGAGCTCTTTTTTCTATCGTGTTATAGTTTGGTACCACAGCCTTCCAACGATATCGACGGTATTCTGAGGCTATAGTATTACCGCCGCCTATTATGATACGCAGCCTTCGTCCATGACCAATCTGCGCTCAGAATCTCACATTAGTCAAAAATTTGCATTTCCGCATAAATATTTCATTTAGCTATGTGTTTCTACAATCATAGTAATACTTACAGAAAAAGCGGTCGCAGCAGCTGTCACAAAATTGGTCGAAGACCTTTAAAGAAAGCAGAGTATTTAGTTCTGCAACGTGAATTTAACTCGTTGTATTTGCCTAATCATGTTTCTAACTGGTAGAACATCTTCAAAAAAGTTACTAATTCAACTACTTCCCTATACCTAGCATTTCAGCCGATAAAACGAGAACCGAAGGTATTAAAAGCTTTAAGCTACTGATGTGCATCAGAAATTTTATCAATTTTTGTTTCTTAAGCGCTTGTTTTAACTGGTTGCTCCAAAGAAAGCACTCTGACCCGTAAGGTGATTGTAATGAGCGTAAAACGTTCAATTCTACAATCGTTACTTTATTCTACAACTGCCTCTAAATAGTTAAAACATATAATTCTGAAATCGTTATTTATTCTGCAACTGCGTCAATATTCTATCGAATGTCACCGTTCCCTATAACCAGATTGAAATATATTTACGCTAGATCGTGCAAACATCAGTAAAATTTTTTGAGGGGAATATTATAGGTAGGGACCTCATCATTTTATTTACAAAAAGTTTTCTGAAGGGAAAAATGTAACCTTATCTGATTTTCACAAAATGTTTCTCACGGAGAGCGTACGCCCATCCGCCCTCCTCTGGATCCACTAGTTCCTCTCACCAGACCGTAATAGATTACTTAGGCAATCAAGATTTTTATAGAATAATCATGAAAATATTTTGACTCATCGCTGAATGCAGAATGTCTTTTCGTCAACACCAGCTACTTTATAGTGTTGAAACAATGTACTGTATTGATCCGAATAAGAGGGGGATGGGCAATAAGAGGGGGTCCCCATTTTGAGTCCGAATCAATTGGAGTCCCTAAACATTTAATTCAACGGATAATTGCAGTACCGGATATATATCAGTAACGAAGGGCGGCGGAGCATGGGTTAAAAATAAATAACAGTCTGTAACCGAATAACAAGGGGGTACCCTGTGGAGAGACCAAATAAATATCAGTCCCTCCTTTTAATCGGGTCACTACAGTAAATATTCCAAATATTTTTTACACAATAGCGTTTCGGATATCCAGCGGATAACCAAATATCAGTATGTACGTTTCGTTTCGGATACATATCCGAATTTTTTTCATTATCCGGATATCCGGTGCATCTATACTTCAAGCATTCGGTTGTTTACATTTCAACATCAAATTTCTGCAAAGTTTTGAACAAATGTTTATAAACAAATGTCATCAGCACTGGTTAGGTAAAATTGTACGACACTGTCAAACAGCAGTGATATACGTATATGTAGTATAAAACTTGGATTAACAACCGTCAGTGGTTGTTGCATTTGTGCAGCAATGGCGAATACACCAAAATTTTCAGATTTTATGGATCAATATCGTAACTTTTGTTTCAGTCGGACAATTACAGCACAAATCTGTAATGAAAAAAATTTCGAGGAATTTACGTTATTTATAATAACTAATGCTGTGCGTAAAAATATACGAATTTCCGGATTTGTCCAGCAATGTCTAGATACCCATTTATGGTAAATTAATCGGCAATAATTTTCATTTTGAAAAAATGTACCAGAAATCTGGTAGTTTTTAGCTTTATCCCCTGCAGGGTGTAAGCGGATGTCTGTTTCCGGTAAAAATGTGAGCACGACATATACATCGTCTGCATACATACTTTTTGAAAATGCACATTTTAAGTTTGAAACTGTCGAAACCGCTTCGAGAACATATAAGCAGCAACCAATATCTGTGACCAACTGATTTCCTGCTCCTTTATGCACCGACACTGGATTTATTTCAAAATGTCATCCTTTGTTTAAAAACTGTACAAAAATATAGCACATATACGAAAATATTAATAATCATAGAGCTGTGCTCACTGACGAATCATGCCCAGAGGCTTTGTCGTAGCCTTAAAGATTTATCGCTGATGCTGGTGAAGTTGTTTTCATAAAATTTTTTAAAATCCTACAAAACCAGATTTCTGGTTACAGAACAAAACAACATGTAAAAAACTACGGCACTTTAGGAAAACTGCATTAGTATACAGCGGCGAATACGATTACAGGGAGAACATCACCTACATTATTATAGGCAAGAACATTGGGATGGTTCTAGTTTATACAAATATTTTTGCTTAAACTATGCTCGATGCATTATAACTTGCCGTCTCTTAGATGCCATAAAATTTTCAGATCAGTTAGGTTATGTGGGCAAAATTTAGCCATTTCTTAAAATTTGTTACAAATATATAAACCGCACCGTTAAAACAAAAAAACATTCTAACATTGGATTCAAACAATCGAATACCACTGACAAATTTGAATTATAAACACTACTCTTGGTCAAGTTTTTACACTTCGTATTGACTAAACTCTTTACTCATCGGCAATCCATAAAAGGATTTTATTTAATTGTGCTGACCGCCGGTTCCACCTTTTGAACAACTTCCTTCACTTTGCCTACACCTCAGCCTTAATATTAAATGGGAATTGGAGGAAGTATACAAGAGACGCACGCTCTAAAACACACGTACCATTTGATTAGAAGATTTTATCGAAAAACGTTTCAGTCGGCAGCTGCTTCAAACACAAAACCGTAGTTATTCTGCGATCCAAAGTTCTTACAAATACCAATTCATTTTCGTTTCAGATCCAAACAAACGTAACGTTTCTCTCAGGTGCAATATATGTACCCGCTATAGATCATCAACACCCGAATGTTTTGACAGATAAGTTCTAATCAGTTGGAACAATTCACGTTTAGCTTCGTCAGGCACGCTGCGTCGAGCTTCTGGAGTCACTTGAGCAACTAACTCGTCCACTGTGATCGATTCAACTCCGCGCTCTTTGACAATTTCTTTGCAACGCGTTCGAATCTTAAACAGGCTACAATTACGATTACAGTTTGGTTGTTTTGATTACAGCTTGGAGCCAGGTTGCAACCAGAACCGGAAAGTAAAAATACCTCATAACCACAAACGCACGCTTGAATGAAATAACAGTCACGCAACAAGTGAAACTTACTAATCTTGAGTGTTGAAACAAGTTAAAGTTCTATTTTAAGCAAAATATCAAGTACACGTTTTAAGTAATTGGAAGACGAAAATTATACTACTGCCACAGCGTTTTAAACTCGAAACAATTTACATGACTATAAATTTACTGAAATCAAAGGATTCAATACCTGATTGTTCCATCCGTGTTCTACAAGGCGTTGTCGTAACAATTCTTTCAGTCGGTCGCGCTCGCCACTTTCAATCATTTGGTGCTCTAATGAATCTTTTTTAATGCTCATGGTTGAGTTTAAAATGTTCGCGTGTGATATTTTACTTATGGAATTAAATTTTGCATTACAGCCTGAAGTGTAATGGTATAGCGAGTCATTTCTGTAATCCCTGGCAATATTTTGGATTCTAATGACTCATACCTTCTTCAAAACCGGACCGCTGATATTCAGGGTGCAACCATAATTCTGGTTCCGGTAGGGAAATCACGTATTTTTCACTAGCTGATCCCGTATTAAATCCGATATCGCATGAAAAAAATGACCCCCACCGACAAATTTTTATAGGGATCACATTTTTATAGTAAAGCGGATAGAAAAAATGACCCCATTAAAAAGAGACCGCCGGACATTTTTATCTGGCAAATATAGGTATGAAATATTGACCCCCATGAAAAAATGATACCCGTCTCAATAAAGCTGAAGGTTGCAGCAGGAATACCTGGCAGCTGTTTACTAAATAAATGTGCTAAATATAACGCCCTTTCTCTTAGTGGATACATAACGTCATCCAGATGTTGTCTATTCAATACACTTACAGATGCCTAAAATGTGCACACTATGAAATTGAGCCAAATTAACGATTGTTCTAGTTTGTTTTGAATTTTCCGTAAATTTCTTTTGAAATTAAATTAGCTTCATAGTCTGTTTTCCAAATTATGAACGGTCAAGAGTGGTTTGCATAGTTTGAACTTTCGTTGTACTTAAGAATAGGTATTTGCAACGGGAAGTATTTAGTTTCACAGAGGATAATTTTAATTACAGAGTTGTGTACAACTGACCATGGGGTCTCTATTTTACGGGGAATATTTTTTCATGCGACGCTGTGCAAAATTGACCGGAGTTTTCTTTTCAATTGGGTCATTTTTCACACAAAAGTACACTAAAAATCGGACCACCATGAAAATATTTAGAATTGGAAAATCCTGAAACAATGGAGCAGCTGGAAACGTTTGTTAAACAAACGAGTACGACACAAATTAAAAATTTTGGCAATACACGCTCAGACAAGTTTAGAAAATCAATTTAGAATATGCCAATTTGTGTTTAAATGTTCGAACGAAAAATTTCCAACGCGGAAAATACCGGTGAAAAAATACCGAATTTATTTCCGGAACCGGATAGTCAAACACACCTGGTTTCCCGACTGAAAACGGGATACTGACTGCACCTTGACCCTGGGTCATTTTTTCAAGCGGCACGGATTTCATGGGAATTTTAAGTATTTTCGATGTTAAAAATTTTCAGTTTTAATATGTGAAGTTAAACTTAAAGCGCATTCTTACGCGTAGTAGTATCCTTCCAGTACTGTTGCGGCCCTGTTCTTTTACATTGGTCGAAACTTTTATGTTTCAATACCCGTTTTCCGTTTCCGCTATTTTGTACCCCTACCCCTTTCCGTTAATAATTTTTGACTAAATCTTTATCTCGATAGTGTACTGCTTAAGAGATGACTTTGTGGAACTGGTTTGATGTGAACGAGTTGGATGTACACAATCCGATAGGCCGGGTACTAAAGTAAGTAATTTATCGTTTTGGTTTACTACAAGCTCAGATTTTTCGTAGCAAAGCCGAAGTTTTTACAGACAAACACCTCGTAACCATAGAACAATTTATAATAAAATAAATACAATAAAGAGTATACACAATGTTTATAGTTTATATTATAAGCGCTGAATCACATACAATCGGGATGTAACTACAAATCCGTTTCCGTTTTTGGTAAAATTCAAAGTACGAGTCAATTATAGAAATACCGAAAATTCCATTATCTCTGTGCCCATAATTATTTGTAAAAAGTTTCAGTAGTTTGATTTATAATAAAAACGACGACAAAATTCGTCCTAAGTCTTAATACAAATTATCCGTATAGCCACAAAATTTCTAGTATCCGTGTTCCGTCATTTTGATTACTATCCATTTTCATTATTTTTACTATCAGTTTGTACCCTGCTTATAATGTAACAATATCGATGCTCTGCAAGACTTTTTGCGTAAAACCACAAAAAGAATTAATTAAATATTCAAAATTGTGTATTTAATTGAATCGGGAACTTTATTAATTATCACACGGCCATCGTACGATAACGATGCAAACACCCACGCATCCGCAGCTGACCATTCAGCACAATAGACGGATTCTTCGTGTTCATCATACTTTCGAATGACGCCATCTGGAATGATGCCAACTTCGCCTCCTTCAAACTCTGTGTCACTTCCGCTCTTATCAGGAGTAATACCTCTATTAGCAGCATCCGCTCGAATTCGCTCGCCATCAATTGCTGGCCGACATGCGTCGAGTTCATTGATATTTGGACGAGTAGGTACCTCTGAACTTAACGATGATACACAATGTAACACAACACGAGCATCGGACGAACACGACAATAACAATTGATCGTGAACCGGGTTATACTTTGCGGCCCATACCCAATGGGAATGTGCGCGTGTGATTGATATCAATGGTCCTTTTGTCAAACCACTTCGAATGTCCCAAATTTTAAGCGCGCAATCATCGCCTGCGCTAGCTAAGTAATACTGCCGGTTTGGATTAAAATCGAGACATCGAACAACTGGTGAATGCACCGCATTACCGATTGTCCACGCTCGTTCATTAAGAACGCGAATATCGTAACCGTGCACTTGTGAATCATGGGCGACTGCTAGGGTATTGCCGTTATGATGAGGGCTCCAGGCAGCAGTTGTCAACGTACAATTAATTTTTGAGTCAACTTCACAGTGACCACCTATTTCAAAACCAGCACCAGAATGAAGCTGATAGACTATAAGTTTGTTATCAGCAAGCAAAAACGCTTTTGATTCTGCAGAATTTGCATCGTTAAGTAACTGTGGTTGCCATTGAAAACACGTGGTACGACGAACGGTTTCTAGTATTTCTGAATTATTCCGTTTCGATGGATTTGTGTCAGAGGAATCATTACCAGTATTGACAATTGTTGCTACACATTCTAATTTCGGACCAACAGAATTTGCTTGAATACTCGATGCTTTGACACCCGAAGCAGGCCGAGAGGTACGCATACGCCACACACTGCAGCCTGGTTTAATGCTGTTGTTGGCTACCATTGTGCTAAAAACAAATAACATTAATAATTTGTTAGGTACGACCAATTAAACTGAGCCACCGGGATTAACGCCAAAACGAGGGAAACATGAGAACCAAAATTCTTTGCTCAGATTGAACGAAATACTTAGTCAGGTCTGAAAACGTAGCGAAAGACTACCAAAGTAAAGTTAAAATTCCAAATAACGGTTCTAGTTAAGGTGTAACACCATAAGTTACGGCACTAAGTTGGATGTTCATTTTAGTGACTGAGAAAGGAGCAATTTAACAATCGTGTAACTTTAACGCACTGAATTAAAAAACTTATGCACATGATCTGTGCGTGAGCATGCGACAATGTACGTTTAAATTGCTTTTCATTTAATTCCAGCCCGGCGCATTAAGAGTTGCCAAAATAATTTCAATATAAGCCACGAGCGTTTTTATATCTAATACAAAGCATCAAATGAGCACCGTGTGAAAATACGTAAAACATGTCAACGTATCATAAGCCCGAGAAGCTAACCTGTAACAGGTTGCAATTAAACTTCCATCAGAAGGACACGCAGCAAGGTGCCAAATTTCGCCAGCGTCGTGTGCATAATTATTTCGAGAAATATGTCGCGATTCTTCATCGTAATCAAGTAAACATACTTGATTATCATATTTTAATGACTGTGTTCCAACTACAAATGCAACGCGGTCCGTTTCTGACGTTGACCGTTCTCCATCAACATCAGATACGGAATTAAGTGGGCCTTGTACAGCAGCAAGCGCCCGAGAATGATATTCTAGCCCATAAATAGTAGAATAATTTTCTTCAGAAGCCGAAATTGTCATTTTCTTTAATCAATAAAAAAAAATAATATAGGTACTTCGACACAATCTTAGTGACATCGGTTATCTAAAGAAACAGATTTGTACGTATATACGCAATGCAACATCTATTTTATAATTGTTTGTCAGAGGTCAGATAGTTTATGTAATGGACCAACAAAAAATTAATCTTTTGCCAAACTGTAGTGCAAATTATAGATGCCCCAAGCCTGGCCCTTGGCCTCGAGACAAACGTTTAGTTTCACTGGCCTAACCGGGGCCACATTTTAAGTCCAATTTTTGCTGACCAGATGCGCCTTGAAGAAGAGCTGAATATGAATCCAGTGACCAAATTCACAATGTGATAAGTTGGTTAGGCTAGGGTAGGACGGTGTTTAGTTTTGAATGCGTGCAGCTGAAAATAAGGGGCACTCTTTTAAGCTTTCCATCTCACCATGGCCATCATATTATCAGCCTAGCGCACTACCGTTGAACTAAGCCGCCTGATAATCAATTGCTGGGTTTCTCTGTTTTTATGCTTCATGAGAACCTCAACAATTTACTCATGCATCTTGATTCTTCCATGTTTTATCGCTTCTGTATATGAAGGCAGCACATATGCATCAGCGTTTTACCGATGTGCACTATCAAAATGCGGTTTATTTCATCTCCATGCATCCACATGCCGCACACAACATCTAAACGGCTTTTGTTCTAAACAGCTGTAGTAACTAAGAAACACCTATGTAATATAAAAAAACCTTATAAAACATATAACAAGTTTTTGATAAAAACAAATCAGAGACTGCGTGATAAAATTTACTTTTTGCCCGTCCCAATATCTACACGTTAAACTTATGAACCTTTGCCAGCACCTGAAGAAACACAAAACGTCCCAAATGAAGCAGAGTAACTATAAGTTGTGATTGCAAGGTTCACTAGAATAACTCCGATTCAATTACTAAGCGATAAAATATAGTCTCTTGTGACATAAAACATTGATAAATTACTGATACACTATAATACCTACAGCGCAAAAGTACTACTACTACTATGAAATTTTCACAAGATTAATCGGCATTCAAAACTGCTGAACACGTTGCATAGCTAGGTATATTTAATGAAAATAATATTAACTGAAAGTCCAGTACTCATTCAAAACATGCGTTGTCAGCCTTTTGAACTACAAATACAACAAAAAAATTTTAAAACTAAATGATTTCTTTTGACATTCGATTATCTGGGTGCACAGATATGGAAAAAGTAGTACGTGGGTTTCCTACTTAACTTAGAGTTAATACATAAGTTAAATAAAGTAAGATGACGACTTTTCACTTATCTATGTCAGAAAACAGACTTAATATGCTAGAAAGCCGAACGTTTCCTTAAAATCGTTTTTCCAGTCGAACTGTTAATCTCCCAGCATAGCCAAGACAACAAGTTCCAAAATAGTACTCTCTCGGCTACATCGTTAGTCAAGCAAGCAGATTAATATAAAGTTTACTGTGCATTCGAGTAAACTTGTTTATTGCTACACACTGGCTGGGCTCGATAGGCATAAACTTAAGTGAACCTTGGCTTAAGTAAGTACGCTTTGGACTTTAAGTTAAGAAAGAGGCTTAACTTTTCGGGGTCAAAAATTTTCATAAATTGGGAGCCCCTGTATGCGTGAACTGTCCTATGCTAAAGTTACTACTGGCAGTTCAAAATTTACTTCAAAACTATTGATTTTTGAAAAAATTAACACTGATGTTGAAACATACGTCATAAAATCTTTATAAAACGGCAAAACTTAAGTAGATTCATAACCCTCAAATGTGTGTAGCACCTGTCACCAGTTGGTGATATGCGCTGTAACTTTCGAACCAATGATTCCAGAAGCCCAATATTCAGCAAACTTTACGCATATGATTGGCTCCACTCCAGCAAAATTTTTCAGTTAAACAATCGTCATTTATCCGATAATCGTAAACTATTAGTACAAAACTCGAGACGCCGTGCAAAAAATTTCTCTGAATCCAGTGAATTCTTCGAACATCCGCAGTACACCCTTGCGTCAACTATAAACCGCGTTATATATGTGTACGTGTGAAATACATCTCATACTTTCCACGTTGGACAGCCACTGTTTAACATGTGTAGTGTAACATAGCTAATAACTTATTCATAGTTCATTGTGTTTACTGAGCAATGAGATAGTGCAAGGTTGCATGTTCTATGCAATAACCATATGCTCAACGGTGTTAGTACCTATTGTCTGTCAGTAATACGTGCTCAAATATTCAGAGTGCTGTACCTGCGGAACTGAAATTCCGTGAAATAGCGGTAGTAGGATAATTTAAACCCAAAAATCAATTTTGAAACCATGCACCAAATTAAAATACAAGACCTATTAAGTATTAATAGGTCCAGATGCTACTCGGATTTGCAATTACGGACGCTGCTAACAGTTCGTTACATGTTTAGTTTCATGTTTGAACATTGTGCTTTAAGTTAACTGTACTCTCGTATATAAAGTTCAGTTTTGAGTTTCGAATGTGCTAGACCGGGCACCGTGTTGGATATATACCTGTCTATAAGCAACTGTTTTTCGACAGTCATGCAGAGAGAATCTCGGTGTATGTCAGCTCAGCGCAATGCATTGTATTGCATGGGTTACTCGCTCTTTCGCATGTGATGGGTTAGGCATCGTTCATGTGCAAAACAAATAACGTCCGGGACCATATACTTCAATTTCTATATTTGAGAATCGAAATATTAGGAAGATATGTTAAAAACTAAATATGCACCTGTAATCGAAAGTGCAGTTAGCTTTAGCTACATACATAACTGTGGTTTTTTACAGTTATAAAGACATTGTATACGTACCTAATATATACGTAACTTTCTCCTGGTTATTGTGCTTGCGATGGCGTTGCTCGGGGAGTTAACAGTGGTCTGTGCTATAGTAATTCTGGTAAGAATTCCAGAGATGTTCATTAGGTACTGGCAACTTTAAAGCATGTGGTTGGCAAAAATAAAGTCAAATATCTTGTGTAATACACTCCATATTTTCACATACGCACAAAATGTAATGGAGCTGGACCAGTACGTATTATATATGGCATTGTGTTTTTACATAGAACGCTTTACTGTTTCGTGTTAGGGAAAACGGAACAAGTGCTATTAGTATCAGTTCTGAATTGATTAGGGATCGACCGGATCCGAGATCCGGATCCGGGCCGGATCTCTATATTATTTCATATCTTTAGCAGTAAAACTAGCTGACCGGCCAACTGACCTAGCAGTAAAATTTTATGCTGTGGTAGGGTAGACTTATAAATGGCCTATATCTTTCATACCATAAAATTTTCCATCTTCCTCAAAATTTTGAAAATCGAACGGTGCCACAAAAGTTGCCCTAGTTCAGGGCTAAAACGAATATTTGAAAATTTTACAATATGTAACTTGATAGGTTTGTGTGTTGTTTGTGTGTTAATTTGCGTTGTGTGCGTTTGTATTGTGTTTGCGTATGTGGTGTGTGTGGCTAAATTCGAGGAGGTTTGTGATAGCTCAGGGCTATCACGAGTTTCGAGGAAGGGGCTGACACGTGATAGGATTGAGCTATAAGCGATGACCTCGTGATAGCCTTGGGCTATGGCATATTTTGTGGCACCGTTGACAAAATTATTGTGAACGGCGCATAATGCTTTGTTGGTATGTCAGGTTAATGACATCCAGTGGAGACCAGTGTTGTTGCGGAAGAAGAACATAAAAATTTTAAAGACTTCTTTTTTAGTTGCTGTAAGTTTTGTTGACTAATTTTGCGAAACAATCAGTTGAACTATTTGTATTTTATATGCGTTAAGTATTGCAAAATTTTCCAGCTAGTAAGATCCGGATCCGGGCCGGATCTGAATTTTAAGATCCGGATTCGGATCCGGTTAGTGCAAAATTTTGGATCCGGTCGTTCCCTAGAATTGATGTCATGGCTACGATATTGTTATATATTATTTATAGACCTCTGCAGCAGCGTCATTCACTTCAATGCAAAAACAATTTTTACCGCAAGTAGCTTTTCAATGCGGCTATAGAAATCGCTATTTGTCAAAGTCTGGCGAATGGGAGACCGATACCGATCCAAATGCTGTGTGTCTCAAAGGCAAACTTGATATTTTGAAGTATTGCAAGCGAGTAAGTTAGTGTTCGTCTTATATCTATTTACTAATAGTTGCATTTTAAGTTCCAATTATTTGTAAACAGGCACGCGTTTGAGGCATTAAAATAAAGTTTTAAATCTGGGATGTGTGAAGACAATGAATAGCACAGAACGAGAATTGCGGTAAATACATATGTATATAATACGAACGTATATATAATTTTTTACCTCCGTTATTTGCCTATAATAATAGGTTTACATTATGAGCATTTTTCAGTCATATCCCAATTTAAAAATTACTAACATTGTTGAATCATCTCACCACTCCCAAATCGACGACTGGTGCAAGGCCGAAGGAGGAAAACCCTGCAAATGGACATTCTGGGTGCAGCCATATCGGTGTTTGGGTAAGTGAGTACTCGGTGGGCTTTCGCGTTTGCCATATTTTTGAAAGTTGCTAAAAATTGGATTCGTACTTTGTAGAAATAACCACTCCGTGTTTATTTTATGACGCATACGTATATATATGTTTAGCGCGTCATGTACGTATATATTGCGCATAACGTAGGGTGCGATCGGATGATACGTTGCATAAAAATTGTGTATTATTATATATTAAATTGCTTTCGATGAGTTAACTTATCAATAATTGTTTTTAGTTTAGCTTTACAGATCATCGCTAATTTGATCATACGACCTTTTTGAAAATTGTTACCAGCCAACAGACACCCTAAATCATTATATTATATTTGTCAATACAAATTATCCGTACAGTCGCGGAATTTCTAATTCCGATTCCGATTACAATTCCGCTATAAGTCTGCTGTTCCGATTCCGGTATAATCCAGTTCCGCTTTGATCCCTGGCACAACGCTATAGCAAACATCTTTTAAAACATAGTTCTCGCCTGTCGGGAAGCGTGGGATTATTTGTAAATGTTTACAAAACAGACAATTCCGTGGGTTTAAGTTTTGCACTTTTTCATCGGTAACTGTGCCCAGATGGAAAACCATATGCTACATTAGCGAACGCATTCCCCACGCTTGGTGCTTTTTAAAAGCGTTTCGGTCTCGGCTGTTTTGTGGTGACGTCGAAACACCGAGAAAGGTTTGTTGCGATGCATTATATATAAATCGCATTAAACTGTTTGTTGCGTTAACGAATGAGTGACATACGGTACTTTTGTTCCTAGTCTTTATAGCTCCGCCCTCCATGAAACCCCAAATTTAGAGACCGAAAGCAGGATATTGGGTAGCCGCCTCCGAAACCCCTGCTCTAAGCGGTTCTCATACTAGAACGCTAAAACACAGTTGTATAGAAGTATATTCCTTGTTAAAAATTTTAAGGTTTCCAATTGCTTAGTATTAGATGTTGGGAGGACAATTTCGCATCCTTTTTGTGGTGCCTGAACTTATCGGAAGGTTGGTTCATGAGAATTCAATTAAAGAAACTATTCTATATGGCGGCCGGCGGGACAGTTATCATTTCGGGGGAATGTAAAAAAGTGCCAAGTCTACGGTTGCGAATGGGTGTGAATATAATCGTTTTGTAATTTACGACAGTTATTCAACTATATTTAAGAACTGGTATTTATCGGTTATGTGGGTTTGACTATTAAGTGTTCGTGTGCATGCGAATATCTTGACCTATGGAACCACGTAAAATTTCCCTGTTTTTTAAACTGATGCATAACATACGTATAAGCTGACTTGTGCATTTTCTGGGGTCTCAATATTATCCGTTCTAATCACGTAACCAGCAGTGTTGGGGGTTCGGTACTCGGGAAAAACTGAGTTGACAAATTTTAGCAAAGCCACAAATACTATATTAGCGTGATTAAGTTGCCCATTGTTTTCATTCGAACTTTGCGCTTAGTCTGTCTGCATCTCGCGACAGCAGGGTGCAATCGGAATTCCGATTCCAGTTAGAATTCCGGTTCGAAACGAATTCCGATTCCGATTGCACAATCAATCGGAATTGGAATTTCCACATTTCAATTTTAGGCCTACTTGCTGTGATACGTTGTACAAAAATTCTGCATCATTTAACTATCAAATTGTTTTCGATAAGTTAACTTATCAATAATTGATTGTAGTGTGGCTTTACAGAGCCAGAAAAGGATTGCCAATTTGTTCATGGGACGTTTTTGAGAATTGTTGCCAGCCAACAGACACCCTAAATCAATATTATACTTGTTAATACAAATTGTCCGTATAGTCACAAAATTTGTAGTTCCGATTCCAGTATAAATTTGCTGTTCCGATTCCGGTATAATCTATTTCCGCTTTGCACCCCGCGCGACAGACGTATATGTGTCCGGCTTCGGTATTTTTTCTCACACGACCGTATCCGGGTAAGCATAACACATTCAACACGTAGGTGCTTTGCTACATTACATTTATATGGAGTGTCAGCAGTATATATAATTGTTTAAATGTGGGCAGGCATTATGCGTGGCTTCATTTTATATCAGTTATACAGTTTTTGATTTACTTACATCTTTTTGTTCAATTTGAAAATCGTATTATAACATGACATCATATTGGTACCGTATTTATCTGGTATTACGCTTTATGCCCAGTTTCTCGTTTTTTTGAAATGTGCAGTTTTTATACTGTGTGGAGGGTTAGAACGTCGCAATACCACGAATCTCGTCATTTTTTTACATCCTGCCGTTTTCATACGACAGTAATTTATTTTACCAATTTGAACACGTACGTATTACATATGCTGAATTAGGTTTGATTTGAAATATTATATATATTGATTGGAATCGGCATCAAACCTAATTAGAAATTTCAGACCTCAGAGTATTTTCGTACATTGCAAGCCTTATATACGTTATTGCGGAAAAATTTGTTTCTTTGTTACGTTGCTCGTTGGGCTTTACGTAGAATTGGCGCATGCACATTTTATCCGCAATTTAATTGCAGCAGAATCATTTACCTAATTAATGATGCATATAAAAGACAAACAGTCCAGCATTAAATGAAATGAAAATCTTATTGTGATTTACTTAATATTTGCCAGCCGGGTCATCTCTATTGCCAGATCAAATATACCTTTATATTTCAAAGTCAATTTATGCTCCGTACGTTTTGTATTTATTACGGCTTGGGTTGCCAAAAGTGGCATTCTATCTGATCATGATCAAGCAATAGCATGCATCGCATTTGTATGTATAATAAGTATTGTGCAGGGTGCGACCGGATCGCAAAAAACCGGATACCGGATCCGGATAGTGATTTTTTACCGCAACTGAAACCGGATGTTAACCGGATAGTGTGTTTTTAAACAAATCAATTTTTAGCACGTTAATACGTCAGTAAATGTTAATTTATCTTTAGAAAACGGAATATTGCGTTCATACAAAGAAAACTCACCGAAATATCACAGCAAAATACTGTGTATCTTACAAATTCCCACCCTAATCGCCACGTTACTAACCAAACCATGTTTGGACAATCAAAATATGCTCGAATACCTTATCGATTCTGTTGGACTGCCGTATACTTACATGTAATGGGATTGAAAACGTAACATCTCACAACATAATTTGCAATAATTTGAGATTTACGAAATCACCACCGAAATCCGGTATCCTGTAGGTTTGTACCGGATACCGGAACCGGATGCGGGTTTTTTGCCGGATAGTAAACCGGAGCCGGATATCCGGTCGCACCCTGGTATTGTGTTGTGTGGCTGGCTGAGGAATTGCAATTTGATTTGTTGAATAGAAATTTGCGCGCAAAGCTGATTAAACTGCTATCTCGGAACAGAGATGCTTGATATTAATGAAATAGATATAATTTCACTTTGTTGTTCTAACACAAGTGCTAATCATTCCGCTTAGGATTAGCCCAACTCACAATTGGACTGATTCACGGCTTAAGATACGATATATACGCATTATTCGTGAATTATTCCAAAATGCTCTGCCTGCGTTGAAAAGCAAACGCTTTTAAATTTAGTTCTGGTAGACGCAGTGCTTTTGATGTTTGTTAAAGCGTAAATTAATGCCTGTTGTTTGCTTTAGTTGTGTTGGGTGGGTTAAATGGGTCGGTAGGATTTCGTTTAGCTTTTTTTATAAACGTTTATGCTGGCTGCTGAGTTGGTTTTATTTTTTTCAAGACCTGCAACATGCACTACGTATATACTTATTTGTTTGCTTATCCTACCACTTGACATGCAAAGCTTGCTAGTTGGTCGATGTGCACTACTACAGCATGCGCCTGGCGTTGTGGTAGCGTTGTATGTTGTGTGGTTAAACTGAACTGGTTCTAGAAAATAGCGAACCATGAAAAACGAATGCTGTTTCAGTATCGAAAGCCAGCATTTGCTGAAGAAAAGCATAAATGACAGGGTGTGATTTTATCGAGACCCCTGGGTTTGACGGAATGATGGCGTTTCAATGGTCCAAAAATATGTTTTTGACAGATACAGATGTGTAACTGCGTTCGTTTTGTTTGGTTGGTTGATTGACCAAGCAGACGAAGATATTGCGGTTGTTTGGCGTGGTGTAAGAGGGAATATATATAGCATTTTTTAATGCGCATGTCGATATTCTAACTGTTAAATGCAAACCGGAACTGGAACCTGATCAACCGGAGGTAGGTAAGTAGGTAGGTAGAACTTTGACGAAAATTTCGTAAACATTCCGTTTACCCATGATAGTTGCTTTGTATATGAAATCAGACTATTCTTCACGGAGTCGGACCGCAGACAGTCCAGGTTTGTTGTTACGGTCGGGTCCACATCACAAGCATAAATTTGGATTTATGATCCGTTTTTTAGTTGGAATCCGGTTGTGTCTGTGAGAATTGTTGTAATATGTGACGAACATATGCATTATTAATGTGTAGTTTCATACATTATTGTTGTGTGAGACCTTTTTCTAAACTTTATTGATATATGTTTGGGAAATAACGTTTGTTTTATTTTTAAACTGATATGTATATATCTTGGTGTGGTGATAAATGTTTTGCAAATCCGGCTTATTTGGATTAGATATGTATATCTTTCTATTTAAAGTGCAAAGGCTAAAACTGTGTCGATATGCTGACGTAACGGCAGACGAGAAGAATCGAAGCCACGCATCCGCGCTATCAGTTTCCTAACTTGAGTCCAGTGTTTGTATATACTAATTTGCCAGCAAAGTTAGCGAAAGCACAAAAATTGTAAACAAAGTAATGCTGGAAAGTTGCCGAAAATATCTATATGGGGCGTTCCAGCTTTAACATGTAGATATTATGCGTTTCAGTCTAAATTCTAACTGGAATATGAATGTATATCATCAAGAGTTCGTTACATATATGTATACTTACGTATGTATTATATATGTATGTACGTACATAAAATATATGTATTTCACATGAACATAACACGGCGTCATAAATTGTATTGTGAATCGTGTAGTATCAGCCAAGACGCAACCAACATTAAAGCTGTCGCTAATGACAAAATATCGGACTCCAGAGACCGAAATATATTACTTTTTAAACTATGAATGCGAAATTGTTGGTAAAAATCTAAATTTTAGACAGCCGCATTATTTTAAAAAGTCATAGGTAAGGTATGGGGTCATTCTGGTTACCAAACGGGAAACCGAACTTGATTATTTCAAAAGCGCATTGGAAACTAGAAATTTTGCGACTGTGTTAATTTTAGCCTTCACTAAAGCTAATTATTAATTATTATGTACTTATAGAAGACTCTGCGCATTCTGCACATACGTATGTAAAAAACAAAATACTTAACGTAATGGTTTTAGGTATTATATACTGGTTACTGTAAGTTGATTGGTTAGCTTGTAGAAAGCAATTACAGACCCTGTTTCTGTTCAAAATTGTGGTAAAGTTTGTTCGCGAGACGTACGTACCATAACTACTACTACGTACTACAAAACAGTAACCTAACCGAAATTTTTCAAAAACTTTATACCAGTGAAGGTAATATAATGAGTCGGGGTGAAAATATCACCAAATCAGATTGTTTATACAACAAAACTTTAACGCTTGGAATAAGATGAAAAAAAACATTTGTGACCATCAGGGTGCAACCGGAATTAACCGGAACCGGAATTTGAAAATTTTACCGGAACCGGAACCGGAAAATGAAAAATGCATTTCACCAAAAATTTCATTTTAATCTTATTTTTTGCTCAAAAACCTAGTCGAACATAGGTATTTATTTTATTTGTTGTATTTTAATTTCGAGTCGGAAGTGAAATCCACCATCAATCTTAAATCAGATTGTTTTTGCAACAAAACTTGAACGCTTGGAATAAGATGAAAAAACATTTGTGACGTTGTATATAGTTATTATATCTAAGCTACAATGATTTAGTGGCGTTTTACATTGAAGTTTTGGTTTTTGATTTTTTATTACCCCGTCTTAGGGTTACGCCAGTCCGACACGGTCCGTCATCATCTGATCCGTCACTATACGGTATCATACGTGTGTAATTTGCGTACGATAACGCACGGTGACGGACGTCGCCGCAAGACGAGTATGGCGCCACCCTTATAATACTATTTATTTACATAATCGAGACAATGGTTTAAGTTATCTGTTTGCGAAATCTGCTGGCGAGTGGAGGCACAAACTTGCAAATTGAAATTGTTTTTGAGCGGATGGGCCGGAGTAGGGTGAAAACTTAGATGTTGGTGGGACCTTACCACCGCACCCGCTAGGAGAAGCTTCAGAAGTAGAATCATTAATTATCTATTTTCATATTTTCAGTTGGTGATTTCGAAAGCGAAGCGTTGCTTGTGCCGAAAGATTGCAATTTTGGACACGTGGACGATCGTGCAATGTGTGAAACGTTCGCACATTGGAATGCAACAGCACATCGTGAATGTGCGAGCCGTACGGATACGTCTGTTACACCGTCGATGCCGATGCAAGTTCGTTCGTTTGCGATTCTTGAACCGTGCGGTCTTGATATGTTTGCCGGTGTCGAATACGTTTGTTGCGGTCCAGCGGCAATGAAGTCGGCTGCTGCCGATGAATTGGCCTCACATGTGAAGGCGTCGATTAGCAGTAAGCTGGCCTGGCGTTGCATGGTTGTTGGCAGTAGGAACAAGGGCGTTCTGCGTTACCGCCGAAATTTTTCGAAATTTTAATTAAGTAACCCTTTCTGTACCACTTTGATAACAATGGGAACACTTGCTTTATGCATCCCGTGCTTACGTGTGCGTACAAATATTAGCACGTCGTGTCCCAGTCCAATTGCCGAGGTGTACATCAGAATATGACCCGGGGGGGACATAAAAATATCGAGTTCAGAACTTAAAGATTCGTGCGACTTGACAAATTTTTGATTGAAAAGATGATTGTTATTGTTGCACATTTTAGGTTCAACTACCGACACGAAACCGAAAACGATACCTAGCAAGTCAAGTGATTGGTGGGATGAAGCTGAGGAAGATATTGACGATGGTAAGTATTTTTGTACAAGGGATAAGCCACAGTCAATCAACAGACACAGAACTTAGTGTACCGATGATCGTGATGGCTAAGTTCAACGCGATTAATAAGATCGCGAACGTATACTTATTTCTGAGCGAGACTGTAGCTGGTGGTATTGTGCACCCCTTGTACTTTGCACTCTTGGAAAGCTTTGGTAAATGTTTCCGTGCCGGTGCAGGTTGTACAATGGCCTACATATTTCGCTGGTTAACAGGTTTTTGCATCTTTTTGGCGGCGGTAATGCTGATAACACACACTGTATATAATGTTCAGCTATGGGGTATCATGTAGCGGGCATATTGCTTTGCAGTTTCGGACTAAAAATGCTTTAGCTGCTTCTTTTGTAGTTCATTGCGTTGGACTAACAATTAGATTACGGTAACGTTTTGAGTAATCTGTGAACATAACATTTAGTGTATTGATTTGTTGGCAAACGTGTGCTTAAACGGTTCAAAATACCAAATTCGTCCAAAAGTGTAAAATATTTTCTGGTACAATAATAGGCATTGTTAGATTTTTTATCGGTTTGGATTGGACAGTGTTGTTACGAAAAAGCTTCTCTGATATATTGGCTAATGAAGAGTACTTATGTTTTAATAGTTTTGCGGTTTTATCGGCTAATTTTTGAAATAGAATTTTAAAAATTTCAAAACCTTTTTGAATTAAATTCATGCTGGCTGCTTGCTTGATATATTTTGCGACCTATAAGGAATGCGGCGAAATGATTTGCTGGAGCAGAATGGTTTTGTAGCAATGATTGTGTCACGTAATATTATTAGATTTCGAATATTTTTGATTGGTATAGTTAGACATCAGATATCCGGATTATACGAAATGAGATATTATACGGAAGGGCATCACTAATATTGTTTAGATGAAGATGATAGTTACTATGAGGATGATGATGATGATCAAGATGATGACGAAGATTATGATGATGAGGATGAGGATGACGATTTTGACGATAGCGAGTCCTGTAGGTCTCGGACTAAAGTTACTCTGGTGGCAGCTGGGCTCCTCACATCCAAGCTTCCGGAGGGTTAAGGCAGGTCCCAGTTCTCCGATCAGTAAACAACCAAGGGAAACTATGATGAGGAAATACTCGATGTTTTCGAGTGCTTAAGTGGCATTTAATCTGTGCGTTAAAGTTACTGTCATCGCAACGCAAGGATCGTTTCCGTTTACAACTGGCGTCGTGTGGGGCGGTTTGCAAGTTGAGCTAAAACTCGGTGCATCTATGACGGTTTGATTTTGGTGTATCAGAATGTAGATCGATATTGTACATGAGGAGTTGATTGACCTTGTGCGACCAGGAGCTTTTGGTTGAGGGTATTAGCCGCTTGCTCTAATGATTGCTGCTAAAAACGCGAACCCAAATATTTTTGATTTTGTTTTCATTAACTCTGTTTCACTGTAACTCTGGTTACTACCATTGTTTTGGGCTTTTGGATTTATATTTTACTGGTGTGCGACAAGGAACATGAATTGTGCATGTCACAGAATATCAATTTTCCGACAGGATTTTTTAGCTGCGGCACCGCTCGGTGCACGAGCCACCTTAAATAATTTTGCAAAGCTTGTAATATCTGAAACCTATGCAGTCTGTGATTGAGATTGCTGCGAAATCGCTATATTGTTCAAAATGTTACGTAGTTTTCGACGTCTTCTTTAGTAAACGGCGTTTATTTTCAGCAGATACAGACGATACAGATCCGTATTTGCGACTTGCTGATCCGGATAACGAACACAAGCGTTATAAAGCGGCCATAAACCGTTTGCGCGAGCGACATCGCGAAAAACAAGCTAAGGTAAAGCGTGTGTTCTATATTTAGACCACCGTATCCTGTGAGCGTACAAGTCAGTGCTGCACCTTTTGCTGGCATGCGTTTCGTTAGTTAGGTGGGTGATTGTCAATCAGTGTAGCGATTATTCCAATACTGTGCGTGTCCTTCCGGTTTAGTCTCCCAGTCTCTAAATTCGTTTAAATTAGAATGTTGCGTGTTTGTGCTTAGTACAACAAACAGTGGTTATAGTTCAAGTGCTCGACGGGCAGCCGGTTGCACCCAGTGTATTTGTAGCTTGGTATAACAGAAAAATGGCCTTGTTCAATTGTTGTTTTAAGCATATAAAAATGTGTTATATAAGAAATATGTATTTAGATAATGAAACAGTGGTCAGACTTGGAATCCGACTATGAAAAGATCAAAGCAGAAAATCCAAAACAGGCCGATACTTTTCAGAAACAAATGACTGAAGTATGTTTTTGCATCACAGGGTTTGACTTTTGCATCGTTTGTCAAGCTCCATCGAGAAGTCTCTGGTCCCTAAATATCGTATTGGGTTCCGTTATGCAATAAAATGCTGTCTGTGAACCATTTTGTGAAATGATATTTCATACGTATGTAATATCCGTACTTATGTTCTAAACTTGTACGTGCAGTTACTGCGTTTCAAATTTTATTATACTTCATGGTGTGAAAAATTGAATTTGGTTACGGACCACTACATGTCTGTTTCATATTTTGCCGAAATAGGAAATAACTATTTATACTGACAATACAGAGTTTTTAACTAAATTTATGGTGTATAAAATGCAGTGTTTGATCATGTTTCAGCGTTATCGTCAAACAGTTGCGGCACTTGAAAAACAAACACACGAACAACGCAAACAACTTGATACAGTTCATCAGCAAAGAGTTCGCGCGATGCTGAACGAACGAAAACGCGAGGATATCAAGTTGTATCGTGATGCGATGGCTGAAAGCAAACCAAAGGTAAATTAGAGTCAATATTTTGGCCGAGGATGAATATGATGATATATAATGATAAGTTTCCGCACATGGACGGGATAAAGTCGTCGACGTCGTGACGAAATCTTTTATATTTTTTACATTGAGATTACATGTACAAGTTAAAGGTTTTGTGTTAAAAAAAATTAATCCATAGAAGGGCATGCTTGAATCGAGAAATAAGGGTATTCAAAATCTAAAATTCATGTTTATGATACGAAATGTTTCAAAACTTGTTTCACAGGCTCGCCGACTACCCTGGTCTTATTTCAGGCGCACAAAATTGCTAAATCACTTGAAGCGTACATACGAACTGAAGAAAAAGATCGGCTACACAACATCAATCACTATCGCCATCTGTTGCGTGCGGACCCCGATCGCGCACGTGAATTTCGTGGCGAATTATTGAAACGAATGTCAGATATTGATCTTCGAATCAATGCGACAATTGAAATGTTGACTCGTGTGAAAGTTTTGATGCCAAAAATCAAACCAGTTGCCCGTAAGTGAGGCTAAGCTGTGTAATAAGATATCATAAGTAATGTGAACGATTTGATGCCTAAAAGACCATAAGCTATGATATACTGATAAACTGTGTCGCTCTATAGCAGGGTTTTTATTGCGCCTGAACCTGTGTAAATGTACTGCGCTTCTAAGCTTCTGTAAATGTGTAATAAAAGTATTTTTGGCCAAGCAAAGTACATATATTGATGCCGAAAATGTTTCTGAATAATTGTCTACCGTACCTAAATATTACATATTCACAAACATTACAATTCACATATAAACGTTTGGATTAGCGCAGTAGAAATAAGTTTTCGCGCATAGAATCATTTTTACAGAAGATTTGGTGTTAACGAAAAATAACATGGTCTCAAAGTATGTTTGCAAACGTTTCTTTGTTATATGGTGAAAACGCTGTTTGCTGATCTGTTTCGAAACTAGGTTCTTGCTTTCTGTATGAGATTTCAGAAAGAGTAAAACATAGCGGCTGTTGTTACTATATTTTTTGTTTTAACCATTTGTTGTTTTCCTTGTAGTTGAATTTTGGCAAACGTATCGTCTTGATAACACACCAGATTTTATCGAAGAACCATTGGTTTGGATTGGAACGACAGACAACAATAATGCCATTCTTAACAAATATGAACAACAAGCGAAGGATGTGCTAGGCTGTGAGTTTTTTGTGAATTTAAATTGCAAATCAGTCAGGGTTCAACCGGAATTCCGATTCAAAACGAGTTCCGATTCCGATTGCGCAATCAATCAGAATTCTGGCTTTTTAACGTTAGGTCTACTGTTGTGATATGTTGCATAAAAATTCTGCATCATTTATGTACTGAATTGTTTTCGATGAGGTAACTTATCATCAATTGATTGTAGTTTACCTTTACAGAACCAAAAAATGAATGGCAATTTGTTCATGCGATGTTTTCGAGAATTTTTGTCAGCCAACAAACACCCTAAACCAATATTATACTTGTTAATAGAAATTGTCCGCATAATAGTCACAGAATTTGTAGTTCCGATTCCGGTATAAATTTGCTGTTCCGATTACAGTATAATCCAGTTCCGCTTTGCACCATGAAATCAATAATACATCTGCTTATCTAATTATGGTATTGTGCAAATTGCCTGATTGGTCAACGGGTACTTATAAAGTTTGGAGTAATATGCGTAACCTATTTTAAATTTGAACGGTCCATAACAAATTATTTGTCCAATTTCAAATTGTATTCTCAGTTTAGCAAACATGAATTCCGTCAATCTTTATGGCGAATATTAATTTTATTTAGACTCGAAAGAAAACTCAGACAATGCTGATATCGCTACAGCACCAAGTTTATCTGATCTTCTGGAGGAATCGAGTGCTGTCGAAGCAAAAGTGGAACAAGAAATTGCTAAAACCAAGACAGACACTGATTCGAAAGACAGTGAGGCCAGCATGCACCAGCCAGAACGTCATGTGGATGCAATCGACGATAGTCAGTTTGTTGCAAATGCGCTCAAAGATACACTACAGCATGAACCGGTAAGCGTGATTGGTAACAGTTGTATACCAGGGTATAACGTCCATATAATTTTTATTACTAATTCGTTTTACCTCCGGCTCGGGGTTGTTCAACCCTGCTTGCACTCTGCTTTATGCGTGTATATCCGAACAATCCTTGGAACATTCTTAATAGTATTGAACTGGTGCTCGGGGTTGTTCAACCCTGCTTGCACTCTGCTTTATGCGTGTATATCCGAACAATCCTTGGAACATTCTTAATAGTATTGAACTGGTATTGTACATACCATTGCTGATATCAAAATACCGATGCCGATGGACATCCTGTATACATTTGTTAAACGCTACACTGTTTATTTCAACTCAGTTCGCTTAAAAATATCAATTTTACAAATTTGCCCGCATGCCTGGCGAATCCAATCGTCAATAATTCAAGCAATGATGTGCAATATTGACGGTGCTCGATAAATGATTTCAGAGTATTCATGAGGAATTAGTGCAGTCGTCGACAGGCGCACACAGCATGACAGTTGTTGTTGTAATTGGAAGCATTGCGTGTTTGCTCGCTGTCATTGTTGGTATGATTGTGTGGAGGATAAAAACATCGGCTCGCGGTCAAGGTTTCATTGAGGTAATTGAAGTACATAGTTTAGATTTACAAATTTGTGGTTTTTGTAACATGGAAACCAATCTTTTAATCCCAATTTCGAACTCGGCCTAATCAACCCCAAATCTCTGTCCACCGTTGTGCTGGGAAAACAGTTGAGGTGATTGTCACTTTTTGAATTGAAAATCGTGAGTGTCGTAGGCTCCGTTTTGAAAGAGTTAAAGCTTGATACTGCTACCTTTAATTGGCAATTCACAGTTGTATATGGCAATGACAGTATGTGATTACGGTATCTGGTATCATATTGATTTTATATCAAAGGAACCTGTTGTAGATTACATAGAGTAAACAGCTTTTGTTAATATTTAAGGTGGACGCATGCACTCCTGAAGAGCGTCACGTCGCATCGATGCAAGTGAACGGCTACGAAAACCCAACGTACAACTTTTTCGAGAAAGCCTAAAATCGTATTTTTTGTTTTTATTTATAAACTTCAAAACGTGACTTTCTGTATGGATGTAGTATATTAATGTAGTTGTATGAATTGGTGTCAGATTGTTTGTTTAACCAAGTAGTTGTGTCAAGTAATACCGGAAGTGAGTTGAAATCTTTGAAGGCTAATGAAAATAGTTGTATTGAATGTTTTTAATGCTGTCTTAATGTTATGGCCAACCTTTGTATGGAAAAATAATAAGCTTAACGTAAAAACTGTTTGGTGAGCATGGATCAATTTTGTAACATCTGAAACGTTGGTTTTTCACCTAGGTAAAGGTTTTTTTCGAATCCAATTTTTGTAGCATTGTTGTTTTATGTTAGAAGGCTGCTAATGCGATTGGTTAAAGCTCTGTTTTTCTATTTGTACGGAGTTTCAAAGTAATACAAAAATTTTCGGTTGTGTTATGTTTGATGATGGTAACACATCAAGTTTGATTTTGGCAATTGATTCAAATTTACGGATGTCTTTAATGGTGCTAGCAGTACATAATACAGAATAATGTACAACAATTAGGCGTATAACAGAACGGGAGACGATTACTGAGATGGATTTTAATTTTATGAAAACTAATGAATATCATAGTGATCTTGTGTTATAATCTCAAAATGCTATATTATTATTCGGTCGCTTGATATAATTTTAGTAACGCTGAATTGAATATTTGCTAGTGTAATATTGTGGGTTTGCATTTCCATCAATATGGTTGTATATGTTATGACACTTTCAACATTTTTTTAATATTTTGATTGTGTGTTAATTCTGACTTGGTTCCTGCGTGCAAGTCCTGTATTAATGCTGTTAATCCAATTCGCAATGACAGGTGTCCTTTGTTTCGAAGCTGTTCGCGAATAATTTCACTAAGATTAAGCTGTGAAATAATTTCAGCCCGGCTTACTCAGTTATAATTGTTGAATAGTTGTACGTCGTTATTCAATCTGATTGTCATTGCCGTTTTGATTAAAATATAGCGAAATTTGATTTACTAACATGTTGCAACCACGAATTCTTAGTAAAGGAAGCAAGAACATTTCATTTCAAGAGGATGCAATGAAATTAGTCTGGTGCACAATATATTTTAATGATGTGGAATAAATTTCCGGCGAGGGAAAGCGAAGATGTCTGCGGGGTGTAACCTCTTTGCGCTGTCCCGTAGTTGTGTAGTCCTGTACTGAATTGCGATTTTCTATCCAGCAATGCATGCAACACAACAACTATGATCGTTGTATATGTGGTAGTAATCTCTCGCGCTTGTGTATGCGTAATACTGCTTTTTTCAAGGATTCTTCACGGTATCGTTGTAAGTGTTTTGTTTGTTTGTTTTATATAACGAGAATCTTTTACTTATTATATTGTTTTTTCTTCTTTCCTTTTTTCTTTTTACACAAACTGATTGGTATTTAATTTTGTTAATGATTCGTTGTATTTTCAAATATTTGCAATAATATCGCAGCGGTATTTGTAGAGATTTTGACACAGTTTAGTTTAGGCTTACAATTAAGATACTGCGGTACCTGCAATAAGTTCAAAATATTCTACACACAATGCGTAAAAATTGCGCTTTAATAGTACCCAGATTCCTATTGTAGGTATGTTGCTTTTTTGACGCCGTTCTTTCATTTCATTGTTAAGAAGAGTTGTACATATTTTTGAGCATAATTCGGCATAAGTATGCAACACAGCATCAAATTTCAGTTTATATGCCGTATTGTAGCGGTTGTTGCTTTCTGGAGCGATGATTGTATTGAATGTTTTCATAGAATATTATGATTCAGCGTTGAGAGTGGTTAAATACTGTTACGCTGCTATCGTAGGAAAATGTTTTGAGGGATGGTATATAACCAGACAAAACTGGACAAAAATGACAACAGACGGGGCCTGCTATATAAACGCCTGCATCACTTCATCACTGGTGGATCCAAAGGAGCACCGAAGACATGGGTTTTAGCCAATTTCCAGCAAGGATCGTAGACTGTCCGCACCGAAGTGACATAAAACAGAATATTATATTGACTCGGCGTCATTTTAAATGAGTTTGAGCGTAAACTTACCATACCATAGTTTAGTTTATCTACAAAAGTTAGTTTAATACTGACAGAGCTTAAATTGAGTTCGTGTAAGCTTTTACGCAGATGTACGCATATTAGCATGGAAGCCGGCTTGCACCCCCTGGGTTCGTCAAGCAATGTTTTATATGGGTTGGCGTATAAAGTAAGAATATTGCTTAATGGTGTCTGGACTCCAAGTGCACACGTCAACCCAATATTTTGGGCAGTGACCGTGCATCTAAGTTAAGTGTGTACCTGTTGCATTGCAGCGGCTTGGAGTTTTAGTTGTAAACTATTTTATCGCATTGTTATAAGCTTTGTATGGCGGCATTCATTTAATGTTGCGTATGTTTCTAATGGCTGTTAGAGATTTTGAGAAATTGTAAGGGGTGTGTGGCTTTCCAACATGATGATAATATATTTTGTATAAAAACACTCATCATTCAGCTCATATACACAGTCTCTCGCAAATATATATGTTGGTAGTGCTGTTTTGCAATATTCAGAAGAATTTAAGTGTTTAGAAAGTTTCACCATAATGCACTGTTTATGTGTGTGTGGTGTCTGATGAATATATTATTTTTTCAACAGCTACGGGGATCATTTAGATGTAAAAACTGTAAAGTCAATGCTGTGAAATATAGTTTTTCGATGCTGAATGCTGGTATGTGACAATTTGAGTAATGCGATGCATAGAAAGGTGTTGACGATGTTAATATAGAAACGATTTTTTTGCCTTGTCAAAAAGCAGAAACATTTGAGTTTGCATAGATTGTTTAGAAAATTGGAAAGTCGAGATTCTTTAAAAGTACCTAGAACCGTTGCTATAACGCCAGATATGGTATAAGTTTTGTGAACCTGTGCGTGCGACGTAAGCATGTTTGCAAAAACTTACCGAAGTTCGATAAAAAGAGAGTATTTAAAAACCAAATAATTACAATAATTTTGCAACTAATAGTTGTTATCAATTTTAATAATTGTCCGCCGTATCGTTTTTCCCGAAAATTGTTTGCAGACAAGTGAATGTTTAACAAGAAAAATTGTGTAATACCTACCCATATGTTTCTAAAATGTGTTTTTATAATCGTATATTCTTTTATTTCCTATGTACACATGCAGTGTACGGTTGCATTTTCACTTGACGAAATAATATTGTGATGTGTATATCTACTTTTATAGTTTTATCATTCGCAACGATTGCTGCTTGTACATCTTGTTAGTTTGGAATTTGTAATGTCAAGGACACGATATACCTGTAGGTGTACGGAACGCCCATTTAAATATCGTAACGGCCATACTGTATATATATTCACTTAGTTTGGTCGAGTTTAACTTCGTCCAGATCGTTAGATATTTACTACTTTTGAAATTCATCCGATATCGTGAAAATTTCGACGCATCAGACAATTTTTCTTTGAAATTTTAGAAAGCCTGGTGAATATTGGCCTATGTATAGAACAGGGCCGGAACACTAGTATAAGCATACTGTATTGACCCGAATAAGAGGGGGTAATAAGTGGGGGTCCCCATAAGACAAATAAACGTTTAATTCAACGGATAATTGCAGTACCGGATATAATATATCAGTAACGAAGGGCGGCGGAGCGTGGGTTAAAAATAAATAACAGTCCGTAACCGAATAACAAGGGGGTGCCCTCTGGAGAGGCCAAATAAATATCAGTTCCCTCTCTTATTCGGTGTATTGTAGCATCCATTAGCTGTTAACGTTTTTGTTTTACCCAAACGTCGTGTTGTGGAAATACCGAGGTTGTCGTTTTCCCGTTTTGTGTATAGTTGTGTAAGTGTGATAACGTAAGTATAAGTAACTTGTCTTTTATAACGAGCGACACCCTGAATCATTTGCAAGGTGGATCAGAGGTCACAATGCCATAACATTTGCACACATAATCATGTGTTAAACGTAGTTTAATATACTCAATCACGATATCATAACACGAGTTCTAACAAGCTATTATTCATGCGACATTGTTAAACAAGACGTTTTACATCAAAATTTATGACTTCTTTGCATTCTTTAATTTCTGGATGCATTCCTACATATTCTTTTTTGGCACGTTCACCAGCTTCCATTGCAACATTGTCGTGAACCTCAACGTCTTTACTCCACGTACTGCACGACCTGTATAAATTAAATGGGTAAGCAATATCCGACAGGCAGATGCGGTGGAAACAAGATGTAATACCGGGACGAGGCCACAAAACCTTCAGAATTTTCACACTACAGCAAAATTTCGACTTGCAGCCTGCTACGTAAGTATGTGTGTATATAAAAATGTAACCTTTATTTTCGTAAATTTCGAGCCGTAGTTTTTCGATAAAGGAATAGGTTATTGATTGTACTGGTCCGGTTTGTTACGAAGCCAAAAATAAACTTATACCGAAAAATAAACTAACCCAGACTTAAAATGTCCGTAAGGATCTAATTTATCGAGAACGTTTCTACAAACATAACACATGTGCGTTCCACACGAACAAGTCAAACGGTTGCACCCTTGTGACTTAATCAAACTACAACAATAATAATGTTTATTCAAAACGCGGAAGGATAGAACTACATACGAAGGCTACCAAATACACGAAAGAACATCGCAAAATTCTAAAACAATTTATGAAACACCATATTAAGACCGAGTACTGAACAATTCAAAAATTTGTAGTAATACCGATATAAGGTAATTTTCAGCCCTGAAATGTCATAAAGCTACAGCCAAGCTAACCGATTGGCACAATTTGGACATCTGCGTATCATTGCATCCGCCATTTTATTCTCCACATAAGTTCGTAACGCAGTTAGCGGTTTGTTTTTCTTCGCTTCATCACACTTCATAGGAACATGACTTGGCTGACGACACAGTCTAAAAAACGCACTGAAATAAACCTGTACATTTTGCTAGCATCTGGGTCTCTATAGTATCGTCGTACAATTATGAAACTTAGTTTAATTCTAGCACATCAGATGTTAATTATTAGAAGTTCTAATTTTGACTATTCTAAATAAACTTAGAATGCTCGTCTAAAAGTACATTGGAGAAGAATTTAGCTTCTGTTGAAAGTGAGGGCCCATGTAAAGATTAGGGGCGGAACGGTTTTTTGTGGGACTGCAATAGAGTAATCTTAAGCTTTATACTAATTTTTTGCTTTGCTTAGGCTTAGGAATATGCTTATAATACTGTTCCGCACATGTTCTTTACATTGGCCATTCATAGTAAGGATCTACAAAAATACAAAACTTAGATATATAGTAATATTGAGGACGACATCGGTACCAGCAATATTTGAAGATATGAACAGGCATCGGCAAAAATTGAATACTGCAACTATACAATAACATCCAGAAATAACAACGGTTCAGTAAATGATACACATTTCTCACCGACAAGTTTCTTTCATGCAAATCGGATTCAAACATTTCAAAACTTTATCATCGACGTTGGGCATTTCAACCGCAAATTCACAATATTCACAATGTTCCAGATTTTCCAAACCAGCCTATAAATCATTCTTACAGTTAAGAACCTGTGTTACCGCAAACACCAATATGATCCTTGTGTAGAATAGTCAAGTTTTCATAGAGATTGAATTGATCGACCAAATATCCGGTTAGAATTTAACATCCGGCAAAAACCACATTCGTTTTCAGTTCCGGTATAAACCTACCAAATACCGGACATATGCGGTTGTGGTCTCGAATATCATAAAACTGCTTTTGATATGTGGAAATACTACACATTTTGGCTATGGTAGCATTTCTAGGTAAGTCAAGAAGCTTAAGTTTTTGACACTGAAGGGAAATGAAAAACCAAATTTTTGCACGACTGAAATAGTATCAACAGCGCACAAATTTACATGCTATATCAGGTTGACGCCCGGTTCTGTTCCGGTAAAAATTTGTCATACAGCTCCTATGAAATTAACACCCGGTCAATCCTTGGATTGAATTGAAGCAGTAGGTTGGTTATAATAGTGCTAACCAGCGAAAACACTAATCATAAGCATACTGTAACACAGCATAATACTTTTATCCAGTTCGGACTTCCGAAAAATCAATAGAAATTAGTTTTTAAAGTGAAAACCGTACAATTTTTTAACGTAAAATTAATAGCCAATGTGTTTTATTCAATTGGTTTCTGTTAATAAGTCAAAATAGTTTTATACGCATTGCTAACTTGTTTAAGTTCCACATTTGCACGTATACGAAACATTGCATCAAAATCTGCCTTGCTCAACAGATTTCTCAGGCACGAATCGCTGTAGACCGAGTCACAGTGGTCCGAAATACAACGCACCACAGACTTTCCTGAAATTAATACTTAGACTTTAAATCACCAATCCAATGATCCAAGTTAAAATCAAAGCCAGATTTACTATGACAGACGGCCGATCTATTCTACATTCATTCACAATGTGCGCAACAATTATAATTGCGTCTGTAACCGTAGTTCGATAATCAAGGTTGATAAATCTTGGTTGCAAACACGTTTACAAACAATTGAAAACTTTATATACCAGCACGGTAAGCTGTCCAAATCGCGTTTGCGGCCGATTATGTCAAACAAACAAGTAAAATAGTATACAGCACCGTACGAATAGAAATTTGTTTCAGAAACATACTTTCACCAATGGCAACTTTGGCTTGAGCAATCACACAGTGATAACAGTAGTCGTGATCACCGTTTGCGCAATCGATCAAGTCCACAGCAAAGTATTGATCATTAAAACAACACTCACATGTAAATAACGCTCCTGCATTTCGGCGTCGTTCCAATTTCATACATTCTAAAATTGAACTTATACAGTTTAAACAGGCACAATTCTACTTTTAGGTATGCAAAGATTCCATTCCATCAGGAACTACATTTTCCAAGAAATCAGAGATAGGAAAACAAGTTTCCATCTGGCCGGAACAGAAACTCTGTTAGACCGCATGATGCACAAAACAAGATGAAATCTATTGCATATAATAATCGCACCATTTAGTCAGTCAATTAGCTGAAAGCTGAATAAAACTGAACCTTAGAATTTTTGTTTATGAAATTAAGAATAGAACATCCATCGTCAACTTAAGTTAACTTAGTGGTTACCGCACAATAGAAAGCCTCATCTGAAATCCGGGGTTATTTTGGCACCTTATTTTATTATGTAGTTGTTGCCTATAATGTTGTGACATTTTGAATGTTTATTTCTAGCAGTTATGTCCTTTTTACTCGCAAACGACGACTTGTTAATGGAAAACCCCAAATTCGCAATTGTATATGCTAATTAATTTGCTTAGCAACCCAATCATAAAATGAGAGCAATATTTCAAAAACTTGATTCTGCGCAAAATAATAAACTGAAATACCAAATAGTTATTCGAACTCCCATAGGTCTAATTTCATTAAATCGGACATACATACGTACATTACATATTAACCTCATAGTAACAAAGCCGACACTACGGCAAATGCATAAACATACGTACGTACTTGAGCTGTGGTATACCATTCAGCAGTATTCCAACAGAAACTAAGTTTTGCCGGAATAGGAATCGGAATTTGAAATAAGTTTCATCACCAAATTACTGTCGTAGGTATATACTACTTACAAAACTAGACAAGAAGCGCCTTATATATGCGAATTTTCAGCAATTTTGTAATGAAATTTCGCAAAAACGCATCAGGTTTTGAGTTTTAACAGCTTATTAACAAAACTCAGCTAATTGCAAAAAGCAACACTCATTTCGAACTTTCGAAGTAACAATTTTTTAAACTAGAGGTAAACGAATAGTGAAAAGTAACGAAAACGGATAGCGATAAAATTATGTAAACAAACGCATACTGAAGAATAAAAATTTCAAAAATATTTTATTTTTCTGCCACTACATAATTGAGGCATTCATACATTCAGCTGGCTTTCTAAAGTGGATGGATGCACCGAAATTTTTTACATTTCAGATAAATTTCGTAAGTTTTATTACATATCAAACAATTGCAGCATATTTGTAATGAAAAATTGCGAGATATATACGTGATTTTTAACTAATTTTTCGGTTTTGCGGCAAATTATTCACAATCATTTAAACACTGGAAACTTTGTGTTTGAAAATTATTTCCAAACAAGAGTGTTTTTGCAATTAATTCAAGTTTGTTAATAAACTGTCTCTGTTCGGTTTTCGTACAAGCAATTTTTTTGCCAAGTTTTCTAAAAAGTCCAACAGTAATTCGGCAACGAAAATTATTTTCAAATTCCGGTTCGTGTACCTGTTCCGCTTCCTGCAAAGAGATTTATTTCCTGTTCTTGTTCCGGCTAAATTTAGTTCCTGTTGGAGCCCTGATATATATCTATACCATTTCTCACTGTGAAATAAATGCTTCTAATTGTACGCGTTTATTTTGCAATGAAACTTGTAACTGTATTTTTACGAACATGAAAATATTTTATCAAGACTATTACAAAAATGTTATATTACTCACTATTCACATAATCAGCGACCAACGTTGGATCATCCGCCGAGCTGATGTTGTTATAAAGCCACGTGAGATCGATATCTGGATGCAACTCAGCAACGAACTACTCAAAACAAAACTTAGGATATACATCAGGGTGCAACCGGAATTACAATTTACCGGAACCGGAACCGGAATTTGAAAATTTTACCGGAACCGGAAAATGAAAAATGCATTTCACCAAAAATTTCATTTTAATCGTATTTTTTGCTCTATTATTTGTGAAACAACCTTAGTCGAACACAGGTATTTATTTTATTTGTTGTATTTTAGATTTTCGTCGTCGACTGAAGTGAAATCCACCATCAACGGCTTATATTCGGAGTACAAGTGGCTTTCAAAAGAGATTCTTAAAAATTAGCAAAGTTAAGAAAACGGCCAAATTATAATACCGGAATTTTTAAATCCGGTAAAAATTTACCGGAACCGGAACCGGAAGGTGAAAAAATGCCGGAACCGGAATTCCGGTTGCACCCTGAATTATACATGTATACTTTTTGGTTCTTAAGGAAAACAGAGAAATTTCTCAGCGTACAAAAGACTGTGTACAAAAACTTTTTAATTCAACCCAGTTTCTGAGCATCGGATATTCGGATCAATAATTATCCGGCAAAAATGTGGATAATATTAAGATAGTTTGTTTTATTTGCACTATTGTTAACTGTGGGATCCATCAAAAAGTATATATTTACATGCGTATATGTTATGAACATAAGTGTTTACGTACCTGGAATACATTTCGTTGCACTTCATTCAAAGAAAGATAATCGTCAGTGCATTCATACACTAAACATGAACCGCAGCTGGCACTGGTACCAGGGTGAGTCGAAGTAGTAGAGTTTAAAGCACATTGTATGTTTTTGCCATAGTGATCAGACCCAAAATCGGTCACATATGAAATTTCCACATGGGACATTGAAGATGCAGACGCCTCAGACCATTTATGAACTGATTGTTTAAATACACCTTCCTCGATATTGGAACTTGAAAGTTCTGTTGAAACACTAGGGGAATCTTGACGTTGTCGCTGACGCTTTGGCTTTGTTGACTCTACGCAATCATCACATGAAGGTACTTGCACTATTTCCGGCAGTTGGGCTTCCGCAATAATTTTCTGCGCTTCCGCTTCGATGCTATCGCTAGACGCATCTAAACGAGCGAATAAGACATCACGATTTAATTCTGGTCGCGCCTGGACGACCAAATTCAATTGCGACAAAATAATGCCAAACCGGTTATCAGATAGTTTTCTTTTTGAACTAGACATCTAAATACTATTACGTAACATGTGTAGCACATAATAAAAACAACGGTTAAACCATATATTTTATAGTGTACCTATATCCTGCGTTCTAATTAATCACGTGTCTGTTGTAAGACTACACGGATCCGATTCAATATCCACTGAAAACAGATATCCGCATCTGTTGGCGGTTAACAATTTTAAAATTTTTTATCAACTGCTTTTTTCAATTTTAGTCTTTAACATCATGCTGCTATTGAAACTTTAAGTTTCATTAAGCTGCAGCAAAAAATGAACAATTCCGGCTAGCAATTAATTCTAGTTGATTAAACATAAAACATTGTGCGACTCACTTAAACCATGTTGGTATATGTAGTGTAACATGTGTATGTGCATAGTGTACGTAATGTAAAAAAATTCGATCCCCGGCGTGGCCATATGTTTTCGGAGACAATTTAGGGGGAAATCCACGTATATTCACAGTACTTCAGAGAAAGGTGTCGTCCCGACCGTGCAGTTCTGACAAACACTGCACAAATTTAGATGCTCAATTCTAAAAACCATCTTACCCTATGTCAGTCTAAGTAGGAACCGGGACTTCAGACCTTTGTACTAAGCAGCTGGAAAAGCGGGCTAGAGCGGGGATCAAACTTTCAGCCTATGGATCCTTAAGCGAGCACTCTACCACTGCGCCACGTAGCCCGCCTCTCCAACTGCATTTTTCGTCGACTAGATATGTCCACCGTACAACACAATGTGCATTGCTTTTATTGCATATGCACCAGGACAAGCATGTCTCACATGCTTACATGCCCTTATTTTCAACAAGGTCGTCCCTTGACCGTCCATCCTATTTTCGACTGGATACCGTGTTCATAGCGCGGCAGTTTGCCATTGCGCTCACGGCGTAGCCCCCATGTCAGTCTAGGTAGGAACCGGGACTTCAGACCTTTTTACTAAGCAGCTGGAAAAGCGGGCTAGAGCGGGGATCGAACTCTCAGCCTATGGATCCTTAAGCGAGCACTCTACCACTGCGCCACGTAGCCCGCCTCTCCAACTGCTTTTTTCGTCGACTAGATATGTCCACCGTCACAAAACTAGAAAAGGGGAGAGGGCACAAATTATCTTAATTAATGCCAAGCGCACAAATGTCTCAAATACCTCAAACACTAAAATATTCCCACTTTACCACAAAGTTTTGGCTATGTGTTTATCCCTGTGCATACAGCGTAAACTTTTTGTTTTGTTTACGCCCCAATTTACAAATGTAGAGTAAGTTCATGCAAAGTGCAAAAATACAGTACAGCCGCCCTGTTGAAGAAGAAGAAAAAAGAATAAGAGGAACTGCCGTTTCAGCGCCGTTTGTGCAGCCACCAATTGGAACGTACCTCACACAAAAATTCTATTATAAAGATTTTTGGCACAAAACCTTTTTGAGGTATCTCGCTCGCTTCGTGATCAAGAGTCCTTATTACTTGCATGCGTACAATGATTTAGTACTTATTTCTTCGCGGTGTGTCTTGTGGTCGCAGTCTCCTTAACGTAACAAACGAAGCTGTTTTGTACCGAAATAGGTGGTGTAAACAACCAAAAACAATGCAGATATATTGTAAAAGTGTTAATATCGCGAATGAAACCACTAGCCCATGATTTTTAAGTGTTTCAGTGCTAAGTTTAACATAAAGAACCTATGACGCAGGGTAGTCTGATTTGATTCAAGATTAAGAATGACGCGTTAATAATCATTTTCCCTTTTTAGACCTGGTTCTCGCCAATAAACCGAAACGAACAGGTCGAGTGGATAAATGCATGGCTAATAAAGAGGGTACATGGTGGGATGTGTGATACCAAATGTAGCGTGGTCGGACCAAACCAGAAGTCTCATCAACTTGGAATTGGAACACGTGCCAATATTATCAAATGTATCTGACTGGTATAAACTGTTGGCGATAGTCCCTGTAAATGGTGTAAAGTTTAGCTGTCCTATGTGCATTAACTGTTATGTAAATGCGAAGTAGTCCAAACAATTGACCACGGTTGGATTCGAGCCGGCGACCTTTAGCTAACCGAGCCAACCGTTTTATGGGCCCACACTGCGACTGTATTCCCTTGCGGTCCCATCGTAGTCACTATGTCAAACAATTCACCACGGTTAGCTGTTATACATATGAAATGCGGATGCATGGAGACAAGTAATAACCTCATGCTGATGCTGCACTTCGGTTGAAACGCTGATGCATATTCAATTCAAAGCAATTCAATTCTTTATTGGTCAACAGTGTGTGCCAGGGTACAACCGGAATTACAATTTACTGGAACCGAAACCGGAAAAATTCATTTTAATTTTGTTTTTTATAATATTGTTAGCGAAATAAACCCTAGTTGGAGATTGATATCACTTTATCTGGTGTATTTGAGATTTTTATTATCCATGAATGCGAAATCTACCTTCGATGGTTTATTTTTGTGATTTTCACGGTTTACATTCGTAATATATACTAACGAAATCTATTTAATTTTTATCGTTTTTTAGCAAAATATCTTAATTTTTACCGACCAGATTTTAATACCGGACTTTTTAATTTAGGTAAAAATTTACCGGAACCGGAAGGTGAACAAATGCCGGAACCGGAATTACGGTTGCACCCTGGTGTGTGCATATACGTATAGGTAAGAAGAGCATGAGATAAAATAGTGCGGAATATTGCAACCAGTAAGTGCCTTCAGATGCAGATGCGGTAAAAACATGGAAGAACCAAGTTATATGTGTATAATGTTGAGGTTCCTATAGGCATAAAAACAGAAATACTCAGTAGTTGACTGTGAGGCGGCGTCACAGTGTATATGCGTTGTTTATCAGTGTCCAGCTTACTACGCTGTGTACTGCGTAGCTACTGTGCAATGTGTGTTACGTGTTGACTTGTGTGCTATTCATTCGGGTAAGTATCACCCGACACAATTTGCAACAAAAGTTCACATTCGAATTTGGCAAAAATTGGCGGTTTTCGGTGTCGGTTGTGAAGCCTAATCCAAAAGCCAAATCCAACAATATTCGGCACTATATGCTTAACTTTAGGGATGTGCCAATACCAAAATTTTTGCCGATACCGATGCCGAACCTTATTTTGAAATTTTGCCGATGCCGATTATAACTTTATTACACCATGCGTAATAAACAGATAGAATACCACATTACATAATTATATAAATTATATGAAGACTTAAACCCTAACCATCATAAACGATTATAATTTTAGACTAACGGTTCATTTCAACTAATTTTTTCAAACACAAACGCAAGAAAGATATAAGTTTTCGGACCAGACACACTGATTTGCGCCTAGAAGTGAAATTGATAGCAGTCAAACGGACTGTTATGTGCAAAAAGTATCGGCACAGAATCGGCAATTTTTATGCAGTGCCGATGCCGATACTCACGAAAACTGCCGATTATTACCGATGCCGATGCCGATTAATCGGTACATCCCTACTTAACTTACGCTTAGTTCTACATGCTCGCTCCGCATCAGTCCAAAATTGACTAAACCTCTGTTCAAGCATACTTTGCCATTCTTCTAATTCGAACTGACGTTTCGTCACAACTTTCTGTTTTGGAATGAGCTACCAAAATGCCGGAAACGAATGCACGTGCGTACTTGTGTAACTTTTAGCTCTAGGACGTATTGAAATGATGGTGTGTTATACAACAAAGTGTTTGTGATGCAGCGGAATTTTGAGGAACTATTAGCATGCGTTCATAGAATTATTCGGCATCGACCTGAATTAAGCCCAGACATCGTTTTCGCTCGAATTGAGAATTCTGAAGACGTGGTTAGTGATGAAAATGCAATAATACAAGAAGGTGTGGCACCAGTTCTTCTGTAAGTTTAAAACATTATTCAACGTTACAAACATCTAAACAATTGCTTGTGAGTAATCGTATTTTGAGCACTCTTGCGGCCAGAGGGTACCCCACAAACCAGCACTTTCACCTGCCTACCGATTCTTGTTTTGAAATTTTGCCGATGCCGAACCGATACCGAAGCCGATTCCAGCATAAGTACATCATGCTCATAATTTTATAAGAACGGATCATTTCAATTAATTTTTTAAAACACAAATGCAGAGAGATAAAAGTTTCCCTGATCAGACACCTTGTTATACACCAAGAAGCGAAATTGATTGCATTCCAACTGATTGTGTGTGCAAAAAATTTCGGCAAACAATCGGCAATTTTTTGCAGTGCTGATGTCGATACTCACGAAAAGTGATGATTATTATTGGTGCTGATACCGATTAATCGGCACATCCGTAATATTATGGCAAGTAATACGACAATTGATTAGCGTGATTTTGTTAAAATGCGCATTTAAATCCTCGGTTTCTGCATTTTTCTGTATCCGATTGAACGCTTTTACATATTTACGTACTTATATTGTAAGGATATTATGGAATTTATGTTATATAAAATTCAGTTAGATAATTTAATCATAGTCATACGTGTATACTACTTATTGTTTCAGTGCAGAAAACGAGGGTAATGATGATTCTGGTGTTATTGCAAATGATACGCCGGAAGATGGTGTTCCGTCGAAAATGGCTAAATTGGACAGCGCAGATTTCAACACTTTGCCAGGAACCTCAAATAATTTCGCAAGTCAGTGCTCTGCCTATGGTGATGGAGCCGGAGATCAAACTAAATGTGAAGTAGTTGGTAATCAAATGATTAAACCTGATGTTCACAGTGTCAAGTGTAGTACTGGCGACGCATTAAATCAATTATCCGGAGGCGGTTATGATAACCAAACGATATCGGAACTTGATGGAATATCGATACTGAATAGTGCGCATGCAAGTGTTTGTGGATATTCGAAACTGACGGGTCGCGGACGAGACGTTTTTGCGGTATGATTACGTAAATTTTAATATGTTGGGCGTCGGCTGTCAGCATGATGGGACCCAGGGTGCAATTAGAATTCTGGTTCCGGCATTTTTTCACCTTCCGGTTCCGGTAAATTTTTACCGGAATTAAAAATTCCGGTATTAAATTTTAGTCGGTGGAAATTAAGATATTTTCATAAAAATGACGATAAAAATTATATATGATTTCATTAGTATAATACATAAACCTTGGCAATCACCGAAAATAAACCATCGAAGGTAGGTTTCGCTTCCGTGAATTATGAAAATATAAAATACAGCAAAGAAAATGGTTATTTCTAGGGATGTGTCGATACCAAAATTTTTGCCGATACCATTGCCGATTCTTATTTTGAAATTTTGCCGCTTCCAACTTTAGTACACCATGCTTAATAAATAGATACGATACTACATTACTTTATTATGTGAAGATTAGGGTTGTGCTATACTTTTGTTGACGTCCCACGCCGTGTGTCACCCGTACGGCGTACGGCGCCATGTGTTACCCGTACGGCGCCGTCCGTCACCGTACGGTCATACTCTGTAGGACCGGATATTAATTTACTGAATACTGGAGCCAAATACTAAATTATTTATCAGAACTGAGTGTTAACCGTAAATGGACAATAAACGTTTAATATCCGGTATCCGGTAAGTTTATACCAAATGCCGTAACCGAATACGGGTATCGCTTTTTCCGGATACCTTCCCCATATTAAATCAGGAGTAAGCCGTGTTTCTATTAAACGGCGTTTACTGTGGAGTTTTGGGGTCGTGAAAAGAGAGTGCGTCCGACTTTAGAGTATAAGTAGGCCGAAGTTTGTTCAAGAAATGTAATTCTACTACGTCCGTACGACTGGTGATGTCCGGTTTATATATCGTAGTAAAGCTGCTTCTTGCTTCATTTCATAAATGTGTGTTGACTTGGACTAACCTCATCTCTTTAATTGAGAAATGCAAGTAGATCGAAATATATATTATATAAAATTAGGTATGTATACTTTGTTTAACGTGTATTAGGACTGTTTTTTGCGTTTGATTTTTTATAAGTCAGCGAGTATAGATTAACGCGTTTATTTTAGTTTATCATGGGATTCAACGCCAAACTGGACGAACAATGGCTAGTAAATATGTTATTGCGTTACCAAAACCCTGACGAAGTTGTCGAGTTGGTTTTAAGTTAGTAATTTAGCTAGGGTGGTGTCTTCAAAAATTGTCAGCTTTGAATAGTGGTTGAGAAATAATGTTGAACCTTGCATTAGTTGGTTTTTAAAACCGATACAGATTCAGAACCGTAACCATTTGCCGAATCTGAACTTTTTCCACTTTGGTTGAAGGCGGAGCCCATATCACATTAAAAGAAGCTATACGTCTATTAGAGTTCAACCGGAATTCCTGTTCCTACGGTGAAACATACAGGAACAGAATTTTTTTAAAGGTTTTGTGGCCGCGCCTGGCTCAGACACCGCGGCCGGGTCCAGCACGTTATTTCAGTTTTTATACGATACTTGATCGACTGGTATGAAAAACATTCCTATCACGCTTGGTTCTCGTTTCAAAAATATGAAAATCACCAGAGATTACTGTATACGGTATTTTTTTATTTTCCCACGATTCTGTACACACTACACAATATATATAGATTTCCCACTGTTAGCCACCTACGTATATCGCAGCTCATGTCTTGTCGATAGTTATCTTTACGTGAACTTGACCACGGTTCTTACCGGCTCCGCTCCGGAGCCCAGTGAAAATTTCTTCCACTCAAGCTTTTTGCGTCGTTCATTCTGAATTATGATTCAAAATACTAACTAACAAAACGTCCAAATTCACATTTAATGACCATAAGAAATTTCGTTTCGAGAAGTCGTTTTTTGTATAAGTTTGTTCTATTTTCGTGCCAAACGCAAAAATGTTCTATGAAATTGAAGACGTTATAACTCTCGACTAAAGCCCTATTCACACGTGCAAGTTTTTGCTGCGAGAACTTGCGGCTGTAACTTGCACCAAATACTTGCAGCTGCAAGTATTTGTAAAGAATCATAACTTTCATTCTGAAACTTGACATGAATTTATGTGAATAATTTGCAGACCACTGCAATAAATATCAATCATAACCTATAATCTATCAGCTTAGCCAATGAATGATAAATGAAACCGACTTGCAGGATTATTCATACCTACGAATTGATTCTTCGCAATATATTCATCATGAATAACTTGCAGCTGCAAGTCAAGTTCTTCGAATGAATTTTCCAAAAACATACAGCTGCAAGTTTCACTTGTAAGAAACATTCAAGCGCAAAGAAGGTTTATACTCGAAATTTTTTGACTTGAAAAAGTTTTCATCGCGATGCAATCTTTATTTAATGCTTAAACATTTAAAACTAGTCCCATTACTTTCGCCGTCAGCTGCGAAATATCAAACAAGTTAGATATTTGAATTAATTCACACTTCTTGAATAAATGCGAATTAAATTCAACCACGTGAATTCTATTGAATAATTTGCAGCTTCAAGAACTTCAAATCTGCTTTGTGACCAAACTTGCACATGCAAGTTGCACGTGCAAGTTTTTGCTGCAAAAACTTGCACGTGTGAATAGGGCTTAAATATTCCAGTGCGTAAATCAATTGTGCCAACACAAAGAACTCCTATAATAACCAAATACCAAAAATACCGGAGCTGGATATTTAAGTATATAATATTGTAACTAAAGTTAAAGTTAATCACGCTAATTTAGCACTACTTGCTGAAAATAATATGTTATAATATTATAGTTTTGTTTCTACAAAAGCCTTCAGCAATGAATATCCGGCAATGTAGAATATCACATCCGGATGTTGATTATTTGCTAATATCCGGTTGAAAAGTAATAATTTATTGATATTTTCTCTAAAAATATTTTGCATTTTTGAGCGAAGCTCTGAGTTTGGCGAAGCGTTAAAGGTTTTGTGCTCGGTGGTTGAAAGGTGGATGTCCGTCCGTCTGTCTATCCGACGAGAATCTCACGGGTTTTGAAATTCTAAGTCGTTTATCAGGGATGGGTGGTCTCAGTGTCGGCAAGTCTCGGCATATGGCTGGTCTCGGTCTCGCTTTTTCAGTCTCGGTGGTTTGCAAATTGAGACCAAAGAGGTGAATAAGCCATAAGCACTCACAATAATTTTCTTAGATCGAAGCTTTAGCCCGGTTGTACTTGCGCATTTCGGCTACCAACACAGACAGGGAATGATTGCGGAGCACTGCTACCCGGTTATGCAGCGATTTTAGAAACAGAATGACCCCTCCGCTTACCCAAAATTCTATTTTTGAAAGGAAACCCAAAACACTTTGATTTTATTGTGGCAAAGCACAAATAGTTGCATTTTCGCGTTTAAAACGTTTAAGGAATCGCTAAAAAATTATGGGCCATCCGCATATTCCAATCTATTGCATTTCATTTTATGTTGTCAGTATCTCGATCCTACATTCGCTCAATACGTGTAGTCCATTACTACTGGTCGATATAATGTACTGTTCCTTGTTTTGTTACCATCCTGATTCTGAATGAAAATATGCGCCCACGAAAATGAAGATTGATAATTCAAGTTTTCTCGAAAAAGTCAAAGCCTCAAAACAGCATTGATTATTATTTAATTTTTCTTTGATATTAATGAAGCTTTGCTATTCATGTTACAGGTGGATCTTGTGTGTATAAAAAGTGCGATCTGGTAGCTTCTTTTAAGCAAAGTGAAAAACTCATTAAAAAGCGGATGAATTTACACGAGCGTCCAGTATGGTGTGAACAAGATTTACATTGGTTTACCAAATTGTTTCCTCAGCCAGAACAGCGATTTTCCGACGAAACACGGTCAACTGACTGGAGCTATAAGAAGTATGTAACTATCAATTTTGTTATACAACTATTGGGGATGTTAAAATCGAAGTATAATACAAAGCTTAAGTGTCAGCTCAAAGATAAACATAAGTGATTTAATTTACGGTTGGTATGCCATTCCGTTGTATCATAGCTTATGAAAAATTGTGTCACCGGCATTAGACATTTTAAAATTCTGTAAGTAACTCGCTTGTAGTTTTATAATATGTTTATGTAATGCAAACTAGAAATAGTAACCGACCATGATTTAAACTGACCGCCTAGTGTCAGTAAGCTTGTAGATGAAAGTAACTTATTTCTAACACGCAATGGTTAGGCTAGCCTGCAGTTTATTTGTCACAAGTGGTGGAAGTAAGTAATACAAGTACCTTGATGTTATTGTGCGTATCTTGAATCTGTCAGGTTCCTAACTGCTATTGTTGTTTCACAATAAAATAGAGGCCAAATATCATCGAAGGCTAACCCGTCATACCTTATATGGGGCAAACTGTCACATGATATAGTTTGCTTGTTTTTATATTGATTTTCAGACAGGCGCTGGATTATCTTAAACACGAGTTTAATATTGTTTTGATGAGCGTTATAACATCAATATTTCGCAAATCCAACAATGTATTTTTACCAACAGCAAGAAAAATTCGAAGATTAATGGGTATGTGCCAGTCAGCAGCCGGAATTTTGATGACGTAACGACAATTTTGGTATTTTTCGGTATTGTTGTGTTCACTTGCGGTATTTTCAATTTTTATGATGATATTTTGTATATATGTTAAATTACTATTTTAACCGCGAAAACACTGTTGGGTAACAGACATTTACCGCTGTCTTCACGTTTATCTTGCAGCAAAAAATTCAGTGAAAAGTACAGAGATGAGACTGTATATTCAAACTAAGCGGCCTCGTAAAACGGTAAAGTGGAACGAATTGAGCGACGAGCTTTATTATGAAATACAGTATTGGATGCACGAAAAAGAAATACATGGTAAGGCGCAATAATTAACAGATTTTGCGGTTAAGTGGGTGTATCAATGAATACAAATGCAAAAGGAAACCGCTAGTCGGGAATATGAAACGTGATCCAGAACCGCAAATGCGAATTGCTCGATTCGACTTTTCCTAATCGATGCTGAACGGACAAATTTTAACGAATCAGAATGTTTGTTATCGCCATGTTTGGAAGTTATTTGCAGTTTCATTTGTTTTTCTTTGCTTATCTTAAATCTTGCACAATGTCGCTATAGTTTCATGTGTAATGTTTTAACATAAGTACCTTAAATTACAGAATATATCGAAAGTGAAAAGATTCGTCGGTTGGAGCTTGAACGCACTGCGCGTGAACATGGTTTGTTCAACACGTGTGAATGCTGTTTTGATGATGAATGTTTGTTGGAAGATATGATTATGTGTTACGATGGTACTCATGAATATTGTTCAAATTGTGTTATTCAGCAAGCCCGAACTGCGATTGAAATGAGTGAGTAATACTGAAGTTGGAAGGATGATGCTTTACTTTTTAGCGATTTTATTGTTATTTGAGAATGAAAACGCGTCAAAAAATTTGATTTCTGTCGCCCTACGGCGTCGTACGACAAGTACAGCGTCAATTTTACAAAAAAACTAGCATTGTTTCGAACAGGTGTTCATTATTTGTTTGCATTTTTGCAGTGCGTTCATTCGGCCAATTGAGTAATCTTTTGAATAGCATAGCCCTCGCATGTTTGTTTCTAGCAACGAATTTAAAAGCAAGCCAAATTTCTAGACACAAAGAAATCGTGTAATGAACTACATTGTTCTTATCTTTATTTTTTGGTTTTCAATATTATTTCGAACTTGAAGTGATTTTCAAGTGGAGAGTTGAATATGGCGAATTTACTCAGCGGGGACATGACCTTGGCCATGTTGAAGAACGTTTCTTTACGACCTCGTTGCAGATGGTGAAATTTCCGAAAATAGGAATGCTTTTTCAAGTGACTTTGTCGTAGCAGTGTTAACATCGGACTGATCAGAGCATGTATTTAACACAATATCAGTAACATACTATATTAAGTATGCTTGGATCTTGTATATTATTGCAGGACAACATAATGTTTTGTGTTTGTCAAGTAGTTGCGAGTCATACTATCCAGATGCTTGTCTGAGGACACTGCTTAGTGAGAAAGAAATTGATGATCTCTTGTGTATTCGTGCAAATATTGAATTGTCTGAAGTAAAAACATTATAATTATTTATGAGGTTTGGTCGTTGTGAGATATTTGTATAAAGTCGGAATATGTACGTGTGTGTTAAACATAGATCAAGGAGACTGTCACCAGAGTTAAAAAAAGTAATTGCGTCCACTAAACGGTTGGTATGGTTTGCAGCAACAAGTCTTAACTTTTACAGGAATAACTAAAATAAACGTTTTGTATTCAAATTTGCAACTTAGAGCCGTGGCATTGCGGTTCAATAATGCATGCATCCTCAAAACTGCGCATAGTTGATTTCAAAATAAGGAATGTTTTGTTAGTAGTGTTTCCATCGATTAATACATGTTTAAACTTACTATTGGTTAATGACAGAAAACGATAATATATTTTGTTTTAGGCAGAATTGGAGAACCTAGAAGAATGCGAATTCTGTGATTTTAAGGTTATCATGCCAAATCATGAGGACAAAGTCGTCAAATGCCTTAACCCAGCGTGTATGAAAGAAACTTGTCGGTACGACACATAATTATAGCCTATTTTACTTTAACCCTCCTCTGGATGCTAATTGCTGCATGCTAAGTTTTGCTAAGCATTGGTTCGTACGATGGTGCTACAAGAAAATGCAGAATTATGTACAACAGAAATCGTTTCAATTTTCTAAACAACGACAACAAACTTTGAATTACTGTTGTACCTAAAAGATGCGAAACCAATTTCAGTCATCAATTCACATCGGTAGATTTAAATACTGACAACGAATATATTTCTCAAAAAGGTTGGTACCTCTTAAAGAATACATTTAGAGAGCTTTTCAACAATTAGGAATCCTTTTATCTACAACGGTAACAGATCAAGCAGGCGATTAGAGTATTGTGCAATAGCAGCGCTTATTTTGATTGCAGAAATTGCCGCAAACCGTGCCATATTCCATTGTCTTGTGATGAAGCTGTTTCTGAAGCGTCCATAACCGCGTTGCGTAAATTTGTTGAAGAAAAAATGGCAGAGGCAATGATTAGATCATGTCCTAAATGTTCAAATAGGTATGTTTGCGCAAGACTGGAAACAGGTTCCTAGCTGTAACGCAAAATCAGCAGTGAAATATTAATGAGAGTCTATGGCCGGTTTGAGTGTTGTGCCATGGGGTTCCATTTTATACTAGACTAATTACGGCGTTACCTGGCATTTTTATGTTTTTACACTAAAATTTCGCTTTTGGAAATTTAGGATAGTAAAAGTGGACGGATGCAACAAAATGACGTGTTCGTGCGGTTGCTTCATGTGCTACGTGTGCCGCGAACAACTCGATGCCAAGGATCCGTATAGTCACTTTCGAGAAGAGTAAGGGGCTCTACTTGTCAAGCGGCGCCATAAAGAATCGACTTATGCTGACGCGCCGTCCGTCACCGCGCGTATCGTTCGCGAGTAATTCCCATACCAGACAGTTGGTTGGTAACGATATAGAACATGGGTCGAATATAAACATTTCAACACTTTAATTCCTTAGTCTTTAGAAGTGATAGTTGAGGAACGTTCGATTGAAATCGTAAACATACCATTTTCGCATCACTTAAAATTTCTCGTACCGTCCCTTAGTTTTAATTTTTACTGTTTAAATACGAAATACCTACCGTCGTTAGTCTAAATTCTTGTTTCATTGTTTAAGTCTGGCATCGTACTTCTTTTTCCAGATATATGCAGTTTGGTAAAAAGTGTCCCTTGCATACGACGGATGCGTTCGTTCATGATGACGTTGCTGTGCAAGCTGGATTTAACGCAAAAGAAGAGTATCTCAAGTTGCACCCGCATTTACGTGAACATCAGGCAGCTCAAAATTTAGATGTCAAAAGCTTGGCCGGTGTCCCAACCGAGAAAACTACTGGCGGCCAAAAGCCAGTTTTCGTCAGTGCTTAATATTGTCATCCATTGTATACTTTTATTCTGTGAATGAGTAATTTGATTACTTTGTGTGTGGTACGCAAATTTACAACCGTTGTTATGGTCAAAAACTAAATTTTCTACATAGTATGATATTTACAAGAAACTTTTTGAAATAAAACTCGCCAATTAGAGTATCCAAAATTTCTAAGAAACATTTCACTGCCGAAATTATTGCTGGATGATTTTCTGCCGCAACAGGGAGTAGAAGTGCAGGTTGTTTTAAGTAGTAATTATATTATCAGAATATATGGCGCAACAGTGTTATGTTTAAACAGTGGATCAACACTCAAAATAAAACATCCGGTTTTCCATGATTGAAACAAACATGGTTTTTACTGAATTCCGAAACAGATAGCCGTTTTTAAAGCGTGGTGTTTTACACTCTATGTGTTTTATATTTTTGGCCAATGTATAGGTCAGGACTGTAACACCTAAGTCTAAGCTATGTCTAAGTTAAACAGTTAGTCTAAGTTTAAGCGGACTATATTACAGCTGCGCATGAAAACGTTCCGGCCCTGTTCTATACATAGGTCCATGAGCCCATATTTTTAATTGGCTGTGCTTGTTTTGCATAGCGCTGGTTAGAAAATGGCGTGTTAAACACACTTCATTATTTTAGTTTTTACTGTCTTAATAAAATGTTGAAGTTTATTAATGTTACAGTAATATTATAACGAAATAGGAAATAGTCGTAGGTCTACCTTCTGTTCCGGCGGAAAATTGACGACCTGCAGTTTTGAAAATTTTATTGTTTGGTGCGTTTGGCCTTATTTGTACAATTTTAAAGAAAGAAACTGTCAATTTTGTAAAAAAAAAGCGCAAAACCAAAATTTTTGACACTTCACGTTGCTAAAATTAGCAAAGTGACAGTGTGTAACACAGGGTTGGGTAGCGGAAAAACCGTCGAAAAAACGTTTTTAGGTGGAAAAAACGGGAGAACTTATAATGCCACGAAATCAGAGTGGGAAGTCAGTAAGGATTTTTTGCCGACCCACGCAAACAAAAATTTACTCAGTCCTGTGGAGCTAAAAAGTATGCTATAAATGGTTTTGTAATTAAACCAAAATTCCAGTTGCTTCTCTATGCCATTCCTATATTTGAAATTTTTCTGTCTCTGATGCAAAATTTATTGCAGATACCTATGCAGCGTTAAGTTCAGAACCCAAGTTCTTATTAATTTTATTTTTTGTAAATATACCAACAAAACTACAAATCTGCTTGCAGATATTTTTCCGGACTCAATCCAACAGGTTTGTGTCCACCTTAGCTGGCACATGCACCATTTTAGGTATAACAGCGCTGTAGTGTGCAGCTGTACCAAGTTTATCACGTACTATCAAATGGTGACACTTAAAATAGTAATTTAATCCTTCTAATGACATTTTTTCAAAAGACATCATTAACCAACGTTTTTGGGCTTTCGAAAGCATCAGTACTTGATTTTTAATTTTTAAGTTTTTCTAAAAAAACCAAAACGGTTTTTCCGGCCGATTCAATTTTTCCGGAAAAACAACAATGAAACATGTACTGAAAACAAGTTATTTGACTGAAAGCCAAATATGTGGTCACTGCGAGCTAACTCAAAGATAATTTTGAAAATTGCTTAACGGTTAGCTATATTTAAGTTAATTTAAACGTAAATCATCAAGGTTGCAAGAAGGCGTCTAGCCAAAATTTTTAATTGGAAGGCTATAGATAATGGATTAGAGGTATGCTAAAACCCCAAACTACCCTCTGGCTTTGTTCTGTTACCGAAATCTTAACTGTAACCGCGATGTATTATTTTATTAGTTTCTAAATATTTATTAGCGCAACTCTAACTTTTCCTCGAAGTTTAAAATGCTGGTATGAGAGCAATATTTCTGAACTAGTTCATTATTCATTTATACTCACGTAAAAATTGTATTGTCACAAGTCGAATGGCATCTGGTATGTAAACTAGCAATTTAATATACTAGTTTAATTCTTTCGCTCATAAGAATTATTATTTAACATCCGCTTTTTTGCCAGATATTCGAGCACAGAGAGTCAAGTATAAAGCATGAGGTTGTATACTTACCATTCGCTGTTATGATTCTTATGTTATACTGGAAAACTTCAGTACCAATTGAGCAGTGTATATTTCGGTCTATTTGCTTGATTAACCTTGCATTTAAGACTAGTACCAATAACATAAGATTCTGGTGGTTTTGCATGATAAAGATTCAAAATGAAGTTTATTCCTTCCAGGTCTCAAAACAGTCCTTGGTGCGGTCTGCAGTAAGTGAAGCTGCGAGTAATGGTTTAAGACGGCCGAAACTGCAGTCGTATTCTCGGCGCAGTAGGTGTCAAGGTGCCGTTGAACCCAAAATTACCGAAGCAGAGCCACTGATTGGCCGCACGAATGTGCTAACATAGCACATAACCAATCTTTTTTAATTATTTTATCATGCAAACCCATTTGCTAAAATATAAATTTAAACAGTGATATTCGAAACCTGACCTGAGTGAATGTAACGCTTAAACTTTGCAGAAGTAGCACTCAGTTTTCCTAAAATCCTCGAATTAAAAACGAGCGAAAAGATGATGATATTTCTAAAGTTTTAGAACGAAACATTTACGCATTTTTTGAAGTGTTTCACAGCATCGCTGACGATTTGAAAAGTTTGTGCTTTCAAAAATACATTATACCTTTTTTAATGTGGTCCTATACGAGATTCTACGCTAAAGCTGCTGACTAATGTTCACAAATTTATTCTTCTATGTACCTATGCTGAAACCGGCAGTTACATTTAGGGCCAAAACACTACGTTTACGCTATTTCGAAGCCTCAGCCTAAGCGTTGAAAAAGTGGGCTACCAAGCCTAAGCCTCAGCATAAGCGTTGAAAAAGTGGGTTACCAAGCCTAAGCCTAAGCCAACGCAAAAAATGCAGCCTAGAATCTAAGTGTGCTCTTCTACACACCCATTGGAAACAGGGACGGCCCGAAAAGTAACATGGGCCCTGAAAATAGTACTGATGAATTTTGTTACACCATTGCGTCGAAAATTCTAGTTCAGAGTTTTGAATAAAAATCGTTCTTGTACATCTAAAACATATAACCTTTTGAAGACTGCCGCTAGCGAAAACAGAGTCACCGCCCGAAGGCGGTGACTATTATAACACAAATGGTAACTATTAGTGGTCGATATAACGGAAACGGATCTTGAAGTATAAAAGTTTCAAAGAAGTTTTATTTTTTGTCAACACAATTAAGGCTTGCAAATATTCACGAAAATAGCGGATGCACCGAAGTTTAGTAGTATATAATAAATATTAATCGTTGATTGGTTCGCCACTTGGATTTAAATATACTGTCTGTCCAATGTTCACTGTAACAAATTCATTGATTTTTAATTTAGCGTTCTTCGCCTCTTCTTTTAGCAACTCTCGTGGTTCTGACCACGCCTAAAACGATATTTATAGTCATAGAATATCAACCCAAAACTTTAATGATTAAAAGTTAACTTGAGCCATTGTACTTTAGTATCCACATAACAATACGTATATACTTTGCTAAATTTCGTCATCTTGTAAAAAATACAATGACGTTTATATGTACTCTGGTTCGCGAAACGTATTTGGCCTTTTAAGCAATAGCTTCTTCACCTCCCATACTATTACAAAATAATAATGTTATGCTTTAGTTTTGTAACCGCTTGCGGCTAAGCGTAATTTCAGCGCAAATTTGTGCAAATATTTTACTCATATTTGGACTCACTCGACACAGAGTCGTCGAAGTATTTTCATCATTCAGTCTTAGTTTCTTCGCTTAGATTAACGTTTGCCATTATATTCATCAATAACTGTTATGCTGAATGATGTATCGAAACTGTATATGCTAGAAATTACAGTTTTGAATGGGAAATTGCAAGGACTGTTGTTATTTGTAAATTATTTACCTCACTTGATCCCATTCTGAACGTGCCCCAATGGACCCCAATTGAAAAACGGGATTGCACGTTGTTGTGTATTTTGATAGCGTCGGCAGGGTCAACGTGTTGTTGGCACATGAAGTGTCTTAAAAAATTTTTATGTACTCTAATAAATATATTTGGATCGATCATTTGTACACTTCCCATACCAACAAGTTTAACCCTCTAACAATAAATGTTTCGAACAATTTCTTCCAAAATCAATCAGAATACCTACGACTGCATACTTTGACAAAATTTGATAGCTCTAATTGGATTACGCAATGTTATCTCTTGAAAATTCAGCCAACCTTGGTTTGTAACAGCCAATCGGAATTGCAGCGGCTGTGAACGGACCGTACTGTTGGCCAATTTCTTCAAAAGGCAACGGTGAATAGCCAGTATCGCCAGCGAAATAGAACGAAGAAAATGGGCCTTTACATGCCCAACCACTCCACAACGTCTACAATATTCTGCCCAAATCGATAACTATTGTATAGATACAAAAAATGAATATTAAAGCGTGTATATGTACTTTGAATTTATCAGTTGTAAAATTGTTATAGAAACTAGTACTGACTTGTTAAAACGTTTTAGAACTGGGACACAAAATAACCGAGTGAAAATAATAAATGACAAGCTTCTGCGTGTACCGAACGATTTTAACAAAACGTATCGACGTTAACAACAATTTGTACCTGAATCAATATTCAAAAACATTCATACCTTATTTCTATCCAGAATTCCGCGATTACTCCAATGCTGTGCTGGGACGCATATAATCTTGAACGTTCGCTTAGACACATCATCAGCGTTTATCATAGCATCGGATGTATTCTTGTCAAACGACAACTCATCCCACCATGTCATTTCTGTTACGTTTCGAACGCCAATACTTGTGAACCACGAGCGATGTCCCATGGGAACACACCATTTTAGCTTCGTCCCAAAACGATTATTCAGGGAGCGAACAGAATTGAGATCAAGATGATCGTAATGAGCGTGACTGATTACAACTGCGTGAATCTAAAACAATCTAAAACCTGTGCCCATAATATTTTCAAATGAATATAGCATCTATTACTATTACCAGTTGTTAGAGATGTTTTCAAACTGACGAACACCTGTAACTACGAGGTGCAAAATTTAGCACAGACAAGGTGAGTCAAAAGCGAAAAATGTGTTAACTTCAAACGCCGTCATTCACTGGTTCAAAAACTACAATGTCTATCAGTAATTGGTGATAGATGCTTTGCTACACACATTTGACAATATGGGCACAGGTCCTCAAATTCAGTTACGTATAAACCCAAACATCAGAATGCTGGATTACGACTCTGTGGCCCTACACCGCACTTCTCTGTTTATGCCAATTCGTTATTATTAAAATAAGTTACGCACTTTAAGTTATATTTGAGTGATCAAGTTCTGTATTGAAAATATAATTTGATACAGGAACAATTCGTGTACTCTAATTTGGGCTTACAGCTTTAATCCTTTCATGCATGAATTTTTGTAGTAAGCCAGAAACTTTTTTCTACAGACCAAGAATGTTATTTTGGTGTGTATAGTTAGTATAACAAGGCTGATGCTGCAGACATTGCGCAAATAACAAATTATGCTACGTATCCAAATGGGCCCAATATGAGGGAGGCCGGTCACGACTAATGTACATCAAAATTATGAAATAGGCAAACTTTTGGACTTACTCCTATTACTTCGGCTCATGTACCGTATGTTTTGGCACTACAAATGTCTGAACGCTGTATAATGTTTATTAATAACAGAAATAGAGAAATAGTAATGATAGAATCGTATGACTCACATGTACATTCAAAGACGGATGGTATTAGATGCTTTCGAACACAAATGAATGTCTTTCTCTTTATAAAATAATTACTTGCCAGTTTGATTCAACTAGCTTTCGCTGTATAACTTCAAGAAATACTGTATACATGTTGATTTGCAGTTTTTATCGCGAGCCAGAACAGCAAAAATTTCTAATTTTCTGCAACGTGAAAGCTCTAAACAAATTCAAAATTCAGCTCAACAACTATAATTATTCCAAAACCAAAGCATGTGTAAATTAAAGAAAACAATTATTTGTGGAAATCTGTGAAACAATTACGGTCGCCAGCAATACAAACTCGCACATTGCATTTTTCGCATTTCGTTCGGACACGACCATTCAAACATCCTGCGCACATCCCACGACTGCATTTCTCTGGCCATTGATTTATGCAGGCATACCTGACATCGCTAACAGGTCGCTGAGCCGGAGCAGATTTTTTCGGACCAAAAAACTCTTCTGGCGTAACTCTGTCATTAGAAACATCCCGCTGCAATCTGCATACGAGTGCTCTTTTTAAGGACGCCCTCGGCGTCTTGTGGACCATCACTGCTTGAATTTTCTTGCGGCTGCGATTCACATCGAATCATACAGGCCGCCGCTTCAAGTATAAATGAATATCATGGTAGAACGTGCTTTGCATCAGCTTGCAATTGCTTACAGTGTCTGCGGTAAAGAAGCCATGTGTTTGCCACTGCGCTACCAAATACCCAAAAAACCACTCGCATATAAAACTTTTTGCTTCGGTAATTAATGCGATATAATTCTATGAGCTTAACACTAAGATCTACGCCCCCCATGCAAGTATTATACTTGAAAACTATAGCTGGGCACGGAATATCTGCTCGCCGGCACTCTTTCGCATGCCAATGAGAAATTTTACCAGCAGGTTCACACCCAATATAGTTACTGCACAAATATACCGGCTTATTATCAAACCATTTTCCAACAATAACCCCACAATTAGCATCAATTGCAAATGAAGACGACACACGGCCCGCCTTTTTCAGCACATGATAAGGACACCCCCGCATTCTAGCAGGGCTTATGGTTCCTACACATAACACATTTTGTTGCGTTAACTCCTGAAGAAGCTCAATCGAACTAAAGTAGTTATCGCAGTAAAGCCGACACCCACCCTGATTCATAAGCGGTTGCACCAAGTTTAACACTATATTACGACCAAGCCCGTAGTTTCGAAAACCAGGAGGAGATTCCACTGATCGTTGATATGTCGAAAAGTCATGTCACACCTGATACACCGTGATCTCGAAAAAATGTTGAATCCGCACCAATGCGGTTTCTTCGGAACGTATTGCTTCAAACTTGATGCACCTTTATAAGGTATCATTTGTTCGTCTACGCATTGCCGTTCTTCGCACTGTACATTGTTGCATTTTTCTTTGAAATGATTCAGTAACGGCCGAACTTTAAAAAACCGGTCTCGCTTTCGGTGAGTTGCAATTGGAGCAAAGATGTTATCAACTACGTGAAAAAAATTGCTTGAGTTCCTCAAACCGGTTAAGACTCATCGCGTCAGCAACAATCTCAATTCGCGTCATAGGTGACCAATACGACCGATAGGTTTTCAGACCTGTTTCACCCATAAACAAGAATATACCGAGAGCGCCCTCATTTCCAAAAAGTTTGTATTTGTGCTTTTACCTGTGATTTCAACAGAATAATTATTTGTCTGCGTAACAATTTCATGAATCATGTCATCAGAAACAAACATAGCGAAATATTGCATTGGCGTTGGCAGTTCATCGACATCTTCCCATTGTGGATCCGAAAAAACCACATTAAAGTCCGGTATCTGTGGAAGATTAATGTTGCGCTTACGTCATCTAAAAGTATCATTCGCACGTCGATGGAGCATTTCGCGCTTGCGCTTCAGTGCAAGTTCGCCTACATCCTCACTTTCTCAATGTCTGCGTCAGAATTGCTGGTTTCAGACGCATTCGTCGACTTGCTGACGGTAACTTCAAATGAAAATTGTTCATCATTATTACCAGTTGTTACAGGAATGTCCAGCATTTCGTCTATTTCATCAGAATACTCGTCACTGTTCGAATTCACGTAATCCGAGTCACTATCTGATCCAGATGCTTCGGATTTTATGCCTTCAGGCACAACAGCATTAGCAATTCTATGAAATTTCATACTTAAAACCTTAAACAACGACATATACCTACTGGTCAGTCAGCTTTAGGTGCCACGTCATAAAATTTGTGTTATCAGAGTAATTTGGACACAAAATTTTGAAGCATCCCACCTTGTGGTGCAATGATTCCCTCGAGAAAAGCGACTTATAATAAGTTAATTTGGTTTGTCTATATACCCTAGTTTTTTGTTTGGTTCCTGTGTGCTTTGATTGAATCACAGCAGCCTGCACAATATTTCTACCAGCTATGTAGTAAACTGGAGATACGTTCACTGACTGCGTACAACAATTGCTAGCTATGTGCTTTCGATTTGTTATGAAAGTTATAGAACATACCTGTCGCCAGTTGGGTCCATTATGACAATTTAAGCGGGATGTTATATTAAAGCTACAAAGAGACAATGTGTACTAATTTACTTCTGGTAACTCATCAACAGTACACGGTGGTGGTCTGTATCGCTGGGGGCCGGCAAATTGCAGCGGTGAACAACGCTCCGAAAATATAGGATCAGTGAGTACAGTCAACCCATCAATTTGTGCCACAACCGTTGCGTGTCCGATCCATGTCAATGCGACTCCAGGATTGGCCATTGAGGTTCCGGGTTTAGTAGTCGGTTCTGCTGACGGATTTGGATATCGGTGAACCGGAAGTTCTTCATCAAGCGTCTAGAACGATAAAGATTCAAGATTTCACAATGTTCAACCGTAGTCGCAGCACCGAATAATTGGTTGGCCAAGGTGGCTCCGGTGGATCCCTGATAACATGGGGATGTGAAAGTGGGAACTAGTGGAGAAAATTTTAACTCAAATTTTTAAGAAATAAAGTGAACAATTTTTGCCCTACATAAAATTTGTTTATAGGGAATTTAATGGGGGTGCAGTTTGTTGCAACGTCTTTCTCATACATACTGGGATACCTATAAAACCACCTTTTAAACTCGCTTGATGATCTTTCCACTCAGAGTCATTATTGCAACATTATTTGAATCCATTTCACAGTCAAGGTCGGCTAGTTATGTTATGTTCGAGTTTCCGAAAATAAACTCCCGCCGTAGGCTTAAGCTAAAAATCTTTATCAGTTTCATGGATAATTATTCATTGGCGGTGTTTAACTGTAAAACCATATTTTTAACGAATACACAACTGAAATATGACATCATTAAACGAAATTAAAAGTAAACTAACCTCAACTTTTGGAGGCAATGACTGACTTGTATCGCGAAATAGCAACCATTTTATGGCTGCTGCAACACCAGGGAGGCCTTTGAAAGTGTCCCATGGATTTTCAAAACATCCTGACGAGGTAATTTTTGGGGCCGATAAATTACACTGTGACGGGTTCGGCGCCAACGTTTCTTTAATATTGATACTAATATCATCCGCCATAGATTAGTGTATAAACACAAGTTTTCTCACGCGACTAGAAATATAAAGCGTTTTTGTTCTTCAATCAAATTTCAGACGAGCCTGAAAAGGGCACAATAAAAAGATATACTTAGTTTTCATTTCAGGTGAAAATCGATGCCAGTTTCCGGTATAGAAATGTTAATTAGGAATACCGTTATGTTAATGTTCAAAATTAGTTCTAAATGACGTATATACATCGCGCAATTTTTCATTAACTATGGTTTGCAATTGTTCGATGTCAAATAAAACGGCAAAATTCATCCGAAATCATAAAAATTGAGTTTATCCGGTAGTTTTTTTGTTGAAATTTTAGAAAGCCCCGTGAGTATTTGCATACCTTAATTGAATAGCAGAAAAATACCCGTTTTTGTTATTTTTGCTAACCGATTACTGTTTTCTCAATAATCATTAACAGGTGATAGGCTACACTGAAGCAAAATTTAAGTTTTGCGTATGCAGCATTGAACCCGATACCAAGAAATACCGGAGCCGGGTACTTACCTCAGTGTTACTAGTGTTTCTTGCAATGCCTGAGCCTGTCTTTTCGTATAAAGGTCACACCGAACCGAAATAGTGATTTTGGTCAGAAATAGCTCATAAGGTTAAGCGAACAAATTTAGATTCTGACTTTTTGATTAAAACTTCAACAGCGCTCATTCATGAATCGGTTCTTGTACAGTTTGCGCCCATACTTAAAGCTAAGGCTTAGGCTCAAGATCAAACAAAACTTTAAGCTTATAATGCAATTAGGTATGCCTTTTGCGACACCTACGCCTGTGAGTAACAGTGTATAAGTGTCAAAAATGTATTTACGAAATCAAAACTGACAATGTATCCTGTGCCTACCGTTTCGAATCTAAAGCTTAAAATCTATCAAGAATAGAGCTGTACTAAGAAGCCCACACAAATTATGCTCAAAAACAAACGAAAACCAACACAGGTGAAAATGTTTTACTGTTATTTTCTATTCATACCGGTCGAGTGCGCAAGCATAAATTCGACAGTTTCACTTAGTTTGTGTTTTCACAACAAAGCAGCAACAAATTTGTGTTTGTATTAAACATTTTATTATACCTTGCATGCATATATACGTCAAAATGTCTACATAACAAATCGTTTTTACACATTTGGTGCCCAAATAAATTGTCTCATCAGTAGTCTCAGGGTAAAACCGGAGGTCTGTCTCGGGCTTCGGCTCCAGCAAAAAATGGACTTCCGGCTCCGGTATAGAATTTTTGCCAGACATCCCAGCAATTTCGGTAGCGAATTCGTACTTTTATACAAGATGCGCCATTCAGTAGGCTTCGTTGCAACTTTTGGAGGATTCTTAAAACTTTTGCATGAGATTTATCAAAAAAAAGGCTTCAAGCACCAATTTCTAACAAAACATAATTAGTTTGGCAAATTCGGCATCGTTTTTATTGCCAATTTAGTTTCATCTGCGGCTCTGCCAAAGTCTGTTGACCTCCGGTTGTATCGTGGAATACACATATTTTCACATCCCGGTAGCCTCCTAACGTTCATCAAAAGCACCAAATATTAATAATTTGAACTGAACACATCGTCACTGGCATAATTTTGAATTGTGAACATCATAGATTGATGTCAAGACAGAAATTAATTTAAAGATAAACACAAATTAGTTTGAAATAAAAGCATACTATAACGACCGGCTAATATGTGACTATCACAGCAAATAATCTGGTGTAAGGAGCATAACTGAATAGGTACAATACGCAGGAGCGAAGTATAACGGATCCAACAACGAAGAGGCGCAGTTACAGATGCAATATACACTTCGATGTAAAATGAAATTTTAGTATTTGAATCGCAGTTATAATACAACTTTGATTCTGAAAGCCTGCTTGGATTCAAAATCTCGTGCAAATTCCCCTAGCCACCTTCTGTCTACGACCTTGATGACTTATTCACGAATCTGCGGTTTTACGAACAATACGAGACATGGAAACTGTGAAGTTGATACTCTTACGATTAGGCTTCTATTTAGGATTTGGCTTAGTTAATTTTTAGGCTTAGGTTACGCTTATGTTTAGTAGAGAGAGGCCCCTATTGTTTACACAGCTTCCGTGATAATACTAAGTATTGTGGGTATTAATTTTTATGGACATCTCGTGTCCTAAGGCACACCTTCAACTGAGCATACAAAATAAATTACTGCCACATTTTTAATTTCAACATAATGGCTCAAATTTACCATAGAACCCTTTACAAGGAATACACGACGACAAAATCATTGCTTGGATTTCGATATAACTTACCATTACCAGTGAAAAAAAAACAAAAAAATCCATATTATTATTATACAACTAAATCTTTTGGGGTAATACTACTTAATGCCTCCCTGATGGTATCAATTAAAAGTTCTACCCTTAATTGTAAATCATATTAATTGAGCCAAATATAATACGAAGCCTTGCAGCTTCTGGCAAGCCACCTAATGAGCGCACAAACCGCATTGCCGTTACGTTCTTTTCACACGAAAATGTTAAAATATATACATAAATTATATTTATTCTGTTCAGCGCATTTTTTGCTCCAGCTAAAATGCACTCAGTTTACAAAAAGTTACCACTCATTTAAAAAGATTATTCCACATGAACACCAATATTAGACACGGGATGAATTTATATAAAAATAAACAAACCAGAATTTGACAGCATAACAATTAACCACAAGCTTATTGAATGTCGTTGTTAACAATAAAAAATTAACTCATATTATGATTGTAGAAAATTATCATCAATAAACCTAACGCATTTTATGATGTTTGCCTAACGGAAACCAACGGAGATTAATTACCATCAATAAAAACGATTGTACAATGAAGTTTTGTTGTTACCACATTGTCAGTTACCTTATCAGGACTGTTAAAATACAACCAAATGACAACAAAGTTTGGCTTTCTTCAAACAAAATATTTCCGAATAAAACTTGTAATATTGTCATACAACATGAAAACCGTAAGATTTTCATAAAACTAATAAACTGAATGTTTATACGCAAAAAAAAACACAAAAAAAGAATATAAAAATCCCTTTCTTTTTCTCCCCACCTTTTTTTTAACTCTTCCTCGCCCAGTCGAATCCATAAGCCGAATTCAACAGTGTTCGGCAACAGAAACAAAAAAAAACACAAAAAAATACCAACAAAACCAAAAAAAACCCCCCCAAAAAACCATTGAGCGAAAATTTCACAAAAATTCAAATTTTTTCATATTACAAATCCATGTGTTAAATTACCAAAGAAGGTTCTGAGAAACTAAAATATACAGAAGTTTATAAAATCCAACAATTTCACGAGGGTAAACATCAGATGAAGAATGGTCGAAATGAATCGACCGACCATAACTCATTTTAAAGAATAAAAGTCTCCAGTACAATTTACCAAACGATTTTAAAAATTTTCCAATTATGGCGCCATTTTCGGTTTTCGATTAGACTTAGGCTTAGGTTTAAACTTAACCTTTTGCGATAAGTGTACAAATACCCAATGAAATGCACGCGTACAATAGCAAAAGTTAATCAGCAAAAATTGAATAATAAAAAAAATTGCTCCACGATCAACTATAACACAGTAAAACAAAGATAAAAATAAATGGTTATGTCAATATTGAGATGTTGAAGCAATGAAAACACAGCGTAAATCAATATTAATAAGCAAACAAACGAACAAGCAAGCAAACAAACAAACAAACAAACCGCAATATTCCAACAGAACTCCGATTCCACCCAGTTTCAGTATGAAAACCAGTAATGTTATCATTGGATTTGAACGGATGTTATGATATCATTAAACATTTTAAAAATAAATCTTACCTTTTTTCAAAGAAATTCAACTATTTAAGAAACGGTCAGATAAATAATATGCTTAAAACCACGTCATATTAGCGTTCCAGTTACGAACGACAAAACACTGCAAGTTAACACTAATCTGATTGAAAATAATGTAACGAGGGTACATGGTGATATGTAAACTTAAATTGCACTACATTAATAACGTTCGGTGTTCCAATTCCCCGGATAAAAATCCGGTATCTTTTACGCACAACGTTTCATCCTACGTAGATAATAATACTACATAAATGAAAACAAGAACAACATACATGCATCTGGTTTCAAAGGCGTTAGCGGGGGGACATTGGTCAAGCCTACTTTGGAATTTTTGCCAAAGGGATTTGGAACTGGTTCAGCTAGTATATAACACAAGAAACCCTCATTCGAAATTTTTATATGCGGTCGGAAAATTTTTATAAATACATGTAAACCTTCAAATAACATAGAAAAGTTCTGATGTACATTTGATCAATAGCCGCCGTTTGAGAGAATGGAATGCTGTTGGTCGAGTGCATTGCGTGCGATTATAGGAGATGCCACAGAAAAAAATACATAAATAAATATCGCAACACTGAGAACAACTATGAGATTTGCAGTGAGGATTATCTTTTCTTTCGGTGATTGCCGAAGCTGTACAATTTTTTCAGTTTGCTCCTGAAATTCAAAACAATTACGATGCGGCGTATTACGGACGTAATCAGTTGTAGCAAAAGGAATGCATAGCAAGTAGTAAAAATTTCATGTGAAGCATATTAAAAAAGTGAATACCGTGTCTGTAGATTCTGCATCCAAAGAAGCAATCTCCGTAAATTTAAGTGCCAAACCACTATACGCTATTTAACACTATTATGACACAATATTGTGGAAAGATATCTACGCACCACGGTTCAACCAGAACTCCTGATGCGGCCGGAATTCCTGCAAAAATTTATTTCCTGTTACTATTCCTGTATTCAAAATACGTAGGAATCGGAATTTTTACGGCTTAGCAATTAATAAAAATTTAATAATTTGCATAAACTAACCTTTTGTTTTTGCATTTCTCTTGATCTGGCAAGTTTCGGATCTAAGCCAAGAAACCAGGTCACAGCTTTGACTAGCCATTTTCGAATTCTTTGCCATATTGACAATTCTGAAATAAGAATTCAATACCGGCAAAGCAATGGCAGGACACCTTATATTATTGCACAAAAATTGCCATTCTAAATAACGTTACAAAAGCTTGCACGTGTGAATAAAGTTTTAGCTACCAGCAGGGTGCAGCCGGAATTCCGGTTCCGGCATTTTTTCACCTTCCGGTTCCGGTTCCGGTAAATTTTTACCGGATTTAAAAATTCCGGTGTTATAATTTGGCCGTTTTCTTAACTTTGCTAATTTTTAAGAATCTCTTTTGAAAGTCACTTGTACTCCGAATACGACGAAAATCTAAAATACAACAAATAAAATAAATACCTACGTTCGACTAAGGTTATTTCACAAATAATAGAGCAAAACATAAGATTAAAATGAAATTTTTGGTGAAATGTATTTTTCACTTTCCGGTTCCGGTAAAATTTTCAAATTCCGGTTCCGGTAAATTGCAATTCCGGTTGCACCCTGGCTACCAGGACCATAGCTTGGTTGACCCATGACCCTGCGAACCCCGCCTATGCTTCATGCTTTGAATTGCATTACTAAAACCTAAAGCCGTATTCCCGTCACACATCCAAATTTTTGAATCAAGAACTGGCAGCTATAACTCGCACAAAATACTTGCAGGTGCAAGTATTTACAAACAAACAAACGAACGCTATTTTCATTCTGAATTTGAAATTTTTTGATTTGAAAACCGTTTCATACTGATACCATTATTTAGTGCATGAAAATGTAAAACAAGTGCCGTCACCATCGTCGTTAACTGCGAAATTTCCAATACGTTTAATATTTATATTATTTCAAGCCTGATGAATAAATTCAAAAGTATCAACTCATTCAAGAAGCGCTCAGCAACACAGTTTCCGATTGGCGGATCAAAAGGTATGTGAAATAAATTCAAGCGACCTCTAACTGCGCTCACAAGTGCTAAATAAATTTATGGCACGATTTCCAGTGAATAATTTGCAGCTGCAAGAGTTGCGCAACACTGTGGGATGCTGAATTTTCACAACAGAAATAGAAGGTTTATGGTCTTTATGCCAGACGCCTGCTAATTCAAACCATATGACCTATCGTTTCCCATGTAAACTTCCTAAAATCTATAACTCCTCAGGTGGCCCATGGAACAGTTTATAACATTCTCTTCTTTGTTCTAATCGGTTATTCCATAGCCGGCATTCAGCCAAAAGCGGTCGGATTTTGAAAAATTTTGCATATTTGAGTTATTAATGATCTCGCCTGATCACTTTACCTATAAATTTAAGTTTTTGAAGAAAACGTATTTTAGGTTGCAAGGATATCTGGTAAAACATGTTTAATATCCGACAATTCTTGGGCGAACGCCGGCCGGTACGTCATAACTAAAGAGAAACCATCTACATACCATCGTGTACACCTTCATCACCCAAAGTAGCAGCTTGAAACGAAGCTTTTCGCAAAGGCACACCGGTTCTCTCGTCGACCGTAGATCCTATGGTTTCTGGCAGCTGTGATTGTTCAGGGTTCGATCCGGAATCGCTTGGTTTTAACTCGTGACTCGTTTTCGAACCTTTATTGCAAAATTTACTAGTCCGTACACTTTTTGCGTTGCTATCCGATACACTCTGAGGCGATTGTTTTAGTTTATTGTAGTCAACGTCATCCGGTCGACGTGACTGATCGAAACGCGTCCAATAAGTCGTACGAATTAACTAAAAAATCAAATACATCACCAATTAACAGCTAGCTCTTCTACAAGTCCACCACAGCCTTAGACATGGCTAGGATTTCGGAAAATTCTTACCAAAGCTTTATCTTAAACCTAAAGCTTTGGCCAAACAGCTACCTGAACCTCAGACTAACCCTGAACATTAACCTTAAATATGAGGGGAATGTGTAATAATTTTTACCACTTCAAAATTGAACTAACGACCTGTGGCACCATGATATAATTGATTTTGGATAGTGTTATAACTGTTCCGTTTATACTGACAAATTTAAACACAAACTAACGCTCAGAATCAGAGCAATTTCATCAAAGAAACGCCCAAGGGTATTCAGAGACTACGCGAACGGCTGCCTCTGCTCAACCAACAAATCTATGTTTGATATTCTACGCTTTCAACACCCACACATTTTGTTTCCATGCCCATGCCGTTTCCATGACGTTGGTCACTATAGTGTAGAAATCTTCATTCAATCACATATTTGCTTTAATTTACCGTTACTTATAAACCACGAGCGTAGCCAGGATTTATTTCAGGAAGGGTATATCATCTATCAAATTTTAGGCGAGACCACCGTAGCAACCAAATAACCTTGTTTGGCCTTCTGCATCCAAAGGGTTACTCTGAATCCTGTTGTAGACCTAACAAAGTTTATATATACCTTTATCGGTACTTATTTACTTTCCCCATAAATAACGAACCAAAAACCTAAGCCTAAACCTGCGAATAAATATAAGCTTAAACCTAAACCTACGCCGAAACCGAAGCATGACATGAATACGTATTTAATAATAATATAAATACCGTAAGCAAAAACTTTCGCCTTCAATTAAATTAACCCGTGTGATGGGAAACTAAACAATGACCCCCTCATCCTCATTCTCAGGCGCATAGCAAAAGTGTCTGATGCGTCTAGAGACCACCGAAACTATGAAAAACACCCGTTTTGCGCTTGATGGAAACGGATCTAATGCTCGAATTACCGCCAGTTTCTCGCTGGTTTCGCTCGCGAAGTTATCTTGTCAAGCTTTCCTGCCAATTGAAAATCATAAGTACGGAGCTGCTCATCAGTGCACACATCCCTTGTTACTTACCCTCCATTCTTCTGGTTTTGGCGTCATTAAGCTTACAACAACGCATACTATCACTGTCAGCCAAAACAGAAGTAACGCAAAATACATATAATGAACTCTTGACACCATGAGCGGCCGCGTATCCGGTTGCCCGCACATCGGCGCAGTGTATACAAAATCGAGAATCATACGTACCACGCCGACCATAAATCCAGTCATAAGACCCCAGAATGCGCCCTGAAGTCAAAAAAACTTACCAACCGCAATTCATATACTGCTTGCGAAGGGGGTAATTACACATGCTGTATACCAGTGTAGAGTAACGAACAATCCTTATTCACACAGAAACAAAATTCTTTTTCTAACCAGCTAAACACATAGTCAGGACTTTGGAAACAATACAGGTCATATTTGCCAACAAAACTTCGAAGAAGACGTCTTATGTTAAAACTGAAAAAGTATACTAAAAACAACTGCTGATATCCCAAAAGCGGATTTTTGTTGCAACAGTTACAACAAGTCGTAGTGTGACTACATGTATTGACCGAAGGACAGACATACTTAAGCAAATAAGCTAATATGCAAATTTGTTATTATATAACTATTCATTTAACGGTATGGGAAATTTGTAATTTATACGGTTTCCTCGCACCCAAAACACTACAGTCACCCTAATAATTAGTGAAATATTGTAAAAAGTGCTAATTTAGGCTTACCAATTATGCTAATATGCAAATTAGCTATTAGCTAACTGTTCAATTATCGTTGGAAGGTTTGTAGACAATTTATTCAGATTCTCCGCACCCAAACACCGTTTACTGTGAAATTAGATTGCTTGTAACCCTAATAGTGAAACAATGTAAAAAGATCTAAATTTGGCTTAACTAATTATGCAAATTAGCCTGTCGCTAATAAACGGCTTAAAATTTTAAAACCCCAATGCGAGGTTTACACCCCAGGATTATTGGCTTTCAAACAAAAAAGTTTATCAAAATTGGTTCAGTGGTTCCTGAGATTCTTTTTGGACGGACAGACGGACGGACAACCACAATTCGCCCCCCGTGCATAAAGCATACAACGCTCCGCGAAACTCAGAGCTTTGCTCGAAGTTTCGCTTACGTCCATAAATACCTGGACCCGGAAATTTCCTGTGAAAATACCCGAAATAACCGGACTCGGATACAACTCTATTTTTAATTCCTGCTCTGTGGCAACGCAGTTGCTACCCAAGATGTTTCGCATGTAACTTACATACCTGTTCGTTACACCGCTTCCACAATATGGCAAGTAAATAAACTGCTGCAATAGGAGGCGCAAGATACGCTGCGATTGCCTGAATATACGTATAAAGTTGACCACCTTGCATATGTTCAATCACAGGAACCCACGCTAAACTTAGCAGAACCATTACAAGAACGAAGACTCTGAAACCAAAAACTTAGTAACGTCAAACTAATAATAAAACCATTGAATACAGCAAAATAAAATTACATTCTTTAAAATTATGAAAAAATACGCGCTACTTATTATTTTCCTGAGGGATAAACTTAAGCATAAGCTACAACTGGTGTTCAGACCAGGGCTATGCCTAACCCCAAGTCTGGATCAGGGCGTATCCAAGGAAAAGATAGGTACAGATATATAACCGAAATTCAGGAAAGACTGCAAAAACGCAATTTTACCGTGTAGAATAACCTGCAGAGATTAAAAAATTTTCGCTCGCTCGCATAACATTTGCACGTTAATTTATGTCATTTCCAAATAAAATAGTGACTACGCCCCTGGTCTCGCTCTCAGGCTATTTTATTAGTCCAGTCATTAACTGTGTGTGGGGAGGGGGCATTTTACAGGCCAAAAGCAAACAAGCATCATATCTGCAACGATACCTTCCAACAATCAGTTTTTCGCGTTCACAACAGTCTCGTCGAAACCACGTCCAAATGTCAATAGTGAACAATGTTGCTGAGCTATTAAAGATTGAGGTTAGGTCCGACATCAACGCGGCCAAAAGTACAGCCAACATTACTCCGCGAAACCCTACAGACAGTGAAAAAATCTCATGTTAAGAAACTCGAAGCGATGGCTGTTTTGGCCCGTATCCAGCTAATCACACCAGCAGGTCACAAATTTTTGCATGTAGGACGTGTATGCAAGGATTTCCGATGACTTACAAGCGAGGATGGTATAATTCTACTGGAGTCACAATTTTTCTAAAGACAAGGGCTGGAAACCCCTCCTGGTGCCGCTATGACTACAGGTCAGTGGGTGCTTCTGTAAAAGACGAACGAATAAAAAATCTGAGCAACACAACAGATTGAAAACAGGGAAAATAAATCATCTGGAATTTAAAAGCAAACTATATACATAACCCTTGGCAGAGTGCAGTGAAATAACACTGATAAAATGTACTGCGACATACGTATTAAAAATCGAATCCACAGCTAAGTATCCTTATTCTTGCATTTGTACATAATAGTGCATCCAGGATTTTTGATGGGGAAGAATAACTTTTGTGTATAGAAATTTTAGTTTTAAAGTGCATTTTTGAGCAATTTTTTCCATAATTGAAAATTTACCAATTGCGCTGAAGATGTAAAAGTTTTGAATTTGTGAGGTAAATTGGCCATATATTTCACCTATTTGGACTGTAAAGACATTGACACACTCGGATGAACCATTTGCATCGCAAAATTTTAAACTACAGGGCCGATTGAGAGATACATCCACCCAAACCCCTTTCCCTTGGATCTGCCACTGGTTGTACCTTCTTTGCTTCTGCCCAACACCACATTTAAATCCAAATGGTGCCACCCCGGCCTAGGACTCCCCAACAAGAGTGGGGTCACAACCAAGATTTCGTATTCTCGCGCGTTTTTTCACTATCATATCTGGCGCAGTGCCCCGTTTCAAAAATTTCTGTATCCACCAATGCATAACACCGAATCTCTATCACGTACCATCGTCCATTTCTTCAACGACCAACTTCGGATATGCAAGATTCGAACAACTAACGGGATTATCACAAATTTCGGCACATCGTGTCACACATGCAATGCTTTCACGATAAAACACACGACTTGCCATACCAGGCAACACCAACAAAAACAGTGGTAAAATTTTCAAATACCCGGCGAGAATGGTCGCACCTTGAGCGTGGGATAAACTTTTTGCTGCAAGCGCTCGTTGGACAATCATCTGAAAGCAATCATAAATACTTCAAAAACATTTAAATTTGCATAAATAAAGCATTTTTACTTCCAAATGCGAAGTGAGAGCGGTTTTCACGGCTCTGTACACTTCAGCTCTCACATGCTTGGGCTTAGGCATAGGTTTCGAAAAATGCTTTCCTAAGCCTAAGACTACATTTTTGCAAGAGCCTTTGCCCAAAGCACACTAGTCTAAGCCTAAACGCAATCCTACCCCTTGATTTTAACTGTGGGTGAGGCGATCCAAGCGGCTAAACTTGAGACAAGCAGAATTAAAACATTTTTCGCCTCAAAAGGTAGAGAGTTGTTTTCTTACAACCGTGAAATTTAGATGTAAATCATAAGTTTCGTGGTTATCTAAACAATTGCAAACTCTTCAAATCTCCCAGTAAAGCCATCATGATACAGGGGCGGATCTGTTACATTACAATTCTGTTTAACGCTCCGTCGACTAGCCATTACCTGATCTGCGCCCCAATACCAAATCGACGCCGGGCTCTGTCCGAGCAAAAATCCAGGCCATGGCAAATCTGCGTCTGACGGACCACGCAACATTGTGAACGCTTCAATTTTTGGATAGCCACACGTTGAATTTTCAATTGCATCATACGGGATCGTGGCCATATACTTTTCAACCAGACCAGTATAACCACCTACTTTAATCATTGTATAGATCGATAGTCCACTTGCTCCTACCAGCATCACAATACACTGCAGTGCATCCGTGTAAATGACCGCTGTAAGGCCGCCTTAAAATATAAAAAATCACTGTTGTGTATACTTAATTATTTTATTATATTGATTATGTATTTATTTACGCAAGACATCTTTAACAATAAACGCGAAGAATATTGCAATTCATAAGCGTTAAGTCCGAATGATCGCTTGATAATTAAATTATGAAAGCAGCAATCAAGCAAAACTAATTTTGAGCTACGTGACAAAACGTATTCAATATATCGACACTCAAATTTCAAGATGACATTTTGCAACCTTATCATCGGAAAGTTCGATGATCAAACAGAAGAGTATAAAAACAAGTCACCCGAAGCAATAAAAAACTTTCCTTCACTGCTTTTACACTTTGAGCACAAATTTGGCACAAATAGACCTTTTGGTTGCCTACTGGGCCACAAATAGGCGTTTGCGGCATGAGATATAGGTATATATTGCATGAGATATAGGTATACATTGCTTTCTCCGCAGAATGCATTCGGTTGCACAATCATTTCTAAGAAATAACCGACTCTTGTACAGTTTCTCAGCACATTTAAAGTTACGGCATAGGCTTAAACTTAAGCTTAGATTTAACCCTAACCTTAAGAGGTACAAGAGCCGCATGAACAAGGCACTCTTTCTTGGACTAAAAATAAAATATTATTTAAACAAAAGCACTAGCATTCTACGCAATAAAATAAAAGAAAAATAACAAACAAACCCGCATGCATTAAGTAGTGGCTAAGTTTTAGTTGCACTAGAAAAAATAATAAAAACATAACCTGTTACTGTACAAATCGCAGTCATTGTAAGCACTAACACAATACCAATATAAATATTCCAATGCAGCGCTTCTTGAACAAACAGGGCCCCCGAGTACATATTCACCTGCAAAAATATACAAACGCAGGTCCGTAACGAACTCGAGACAACATGCCAGATGAAGCGAGATAATATTTTAAGAGCAGTGTAAATGCACAAATTTCAAACGAACTACAAATTATAAATGATTTGTTGGCTGGCAATACTGATTCCATTGCCGCCCTTGGCTTAGTGTTGTTTTGAAAGTTGAACAAAACATAATTACTGTACATGGAATACTGGAACGCAACCGCTTATGTTACTAACCCATGGGAAGGCTTGATTTCACAGCACGAAAATAGGTAATATTTGCATTAGTCAAGGAAAATTTTTATTTTCAATGTCCAACTTTTGCGCTATGGTGTACAAGTAAATTATCGGTACCGGTATCCGAATATCCGTATCCCTATTTTATTGAATTGATTCAACACTACTCTGGCTATCGCCCCTCCCAAACAAAAAACTATAATACTGCAGTGACAGATAAATTCAACAAGCTTGCATGCGATTAAATCACAACACACGGCAAGACTCAGTTCAGTATCCAACTATTTAAACAACAAACCGTGACCTCAATTGGGCGTAACATCTATTGCCAGTAAATAATACGTCTCCAAGCAATCGAAGTATAGCAGCTGAGGTTCTCAAATTCCGTACGGTAGCAAGCAAAATAAATTTACGCATAACATATGCCAAAGTGCTAAAAGCATTCGACTCCTGTACACTCCGCCCCCATATTATGCATAGGCTTAGGCTTAGGATTAGGGCAAAGGCTTAACTGTATCTATGCCTAACAGTAAACTTAATGTAAGTCTAAGCCAAGTCGTTAACCTCAAACATGAAAGTAAAGTTAAAACAGCCCAAAATTCACTAATTCTCACGTTATACGACCAATTTGGCGATAGGTACTGCATACATTTGAGGATAAGGGCACAGGTTGCGAATAAATTGTGAAAACTTGTGAAAAGCGGCATTTACCGATATTTTCGTAAGAATGTACAGCAGCAACGATAAGCATGCTAAATAACGCCGTATCCGTTGTCCACCGAAACGCAATCGTAAAAATTCCGGTAATGTATGCACACCACTTGCGATATAAACTGGCAAAAGTACCCAGCCCAAAAACTGCAGAATGATCAATGCCTGAAATAAGCACGAGAAACATCAACATCAATAAAATTTTAGCAGAAATTCTGGCTGAACAAAACTTCTATTGCAACAAATACGTATATCAAAACTTAAAACCTCAAGCTCAGATACAAACGTACATTCAATTCGAAAGCTCCAACTCCAATGCCGCTGGCCGCGCCTGATCCAGCTAAACCGACAAAATGTTCACTTCCGATATTACTCGCAAATAGCGAAGCGCCTACCTGAAACATAACTCACAGCGTACATAATAGGTATAATATTATTCAAAAGGCTATTTGTGTACGTTGCTCGGGTCATTTCCGTCGTTCAACACCAGCCAGAGTTTGACCAAAAAAGATCGGATTTCGAAATCTTGCGTATTTGAGCTAGCCATGTCTCATGAGCTCCCATGATTGTTCCCCATCCAATTTGCATTGTTGAACAATTTGGTTTTTGAAGACCTAAGTTTCCCACTTGAAACCGAAGAAAACATTGTTGACAAGTTCAAAATGATAGATATATGAACTGGTGACAACGGTGGTCATGATAAGCTCCAATAGGAAACACCGAAACACTTTCCAAAAACGATCCTTTCTGAGCAAATGCAAGCTAAAGGTAGGGTAACGAAAAAAGCCCATTTCCTGCTACCTTATTGCACTCCCACAGAGGATGGCTTCACTACGAAAATCGGCTTCACTACATATTGTATCATTTGCACCAACGCCTTAAGCTCAATGGTCTAAATAGCAAAGGCCATCAAGTTACACACCAAACCAGCCCATTCCTCCATAAAAAGTGTCAGTTTTATTAAACCGTGTTTTTAAAATCATCGTTTATTTGAATTGAAATATTTAAAATTTGTTTTCCACAAAGGACGCCGAAATAACGTCCGAAGTAATCGGAACAGCTTTCATGCCTGATAAAACAATTAGCCTTTGAAATTATTTCTTACCGGTGCCCAAGACATAAACCGCCCAGCAAGAAAGTATCCACTGACAGTTCCGCGGTTCGACTTGTACATGGCCTAAAATATATATATACGTAGGTATGAATGTAAATTTGTCGTGTTTTAAACACTTATTTGTGCCAGTTACTGCACGAACCATACCGTCGTCCAAACAAATAGTCGCTTAGGACAGACAGGATCGTTTTTGCGACGGATATCATTTAACATTTACTCGAACAGGTGAAGTAACCGTAATTTAAAATAATTTTCGCCAAAACAAAAACTCCCGAAATCGTTGTACCAGTAGGCACATATGTACTTATCAACACAACTCAAGGTATTGAACACGGGCGTACGTAAGGGCACGGATCCAATCCAGATATTTTAGACACGAAAAAGCGCATTTTACACGATTTAGAACAACCTTTTTGATCCTATCCTAGATGTCAACAGTCGTCCAACAACTTGTACTACGAAATTTCAGCGACTCGACAATTCGTCGCCACATTATGCATAGGATTAGGCTTAAGATTATGCTTAGATTTATTCATAGGCCTTACGACACTGTTGGGCTATAAGTTGTCGACGAACGAATTATCGTAGATTCGAGGATATTCTCTCTCAAACTATACGTAATCCTGGCTGCGCCCAGGGTACTGAAATAAATGACTTACATAAAATCCGATCCCAAGTACAATAAGAAAATAAACGACAAGTGCAACAATGTCCCATTGCGAGACTTTGGCCATATTTCCTGTATGTTCACAAAACGTTAATAACAAACAATATTATATAGCCATTTTAATATATCCTATATAACATCATACGAGCAAATTCGTACTACTGATACGTATATACTTAAATGTTACATATTCACTACATATAAGAAAAGGGAACTTCAAGGGTAGCGCTACACTTTTGACGACGTTCAGCACAATCCGTCACCATGCGGTATCGTACGTTAATTACTCAACTACTCACGCACGATACCGTATGTTTAGTTTATAGTCAACTCTTGGGGCTCTCGTACATTTTCTACCGCATTCACCGTTAAAAGATAGATTCAGCTGCAGTCTTAGCTACGCCTTTCTCTAAACCTAAGCACAAGGTTAAACCTATGTCTACCAAACAGGGTGCAACCGGAATTCCGGTTCCGGTTCCGGCATTGTTTCACCTTACGGTTCCGGTTCCGGTAAATTTTTACCGGATTTAAAAATTACGGTGTTATAATTTGCCCGTTTTCTTAACTTTACTAATATTTAAGAATCTCTTTTGAAAGCCACTTGTACTCCGAATATAAGCTATTGATGGTGGTTCACTTCAGTCGATGATGAAAATCTAAAATACAACAAATAAAATAAATACCTATGTTCGACTAAGGTTATTTCACAAATAATAGAGCAAAAAATAAGATTAAAATGAAATTTTTGGTGAAATGCATTTTTCATTTTCCGGTTCCGGTTCCGGTTCCGGTAAAATTTTCAAATTCCGGTTCCGGTTCCGGTAAATTGTAATTCCGGTTGCACCCTGCTACCAAACTAGGGTACACCAGGATATTCGGCACTGACTACGGCAAAAAATCGAAATCCGGCTACGGTGCTTTCTGCTATCCGGTTGAAGCCTGGAAACTTGAGCATGCGGAACGAAGTGCATAAAATCCACTCATTGTATACACTGGGTCCTGGGATGAGGTGATGTATCCTCCAAAACTCCTAACTACCGTAAGATATGAGGAAAATGCCAGGAGCGTAGGCAGGATTTAATTTCGGGAGGGGGGCAAGCAACAAAACTTTTGACCTCTGTAACTTATTCAACAGGCTATAAGCAGGGTGCAACCGCAATTACAATTTACCGGAACCGGAACCGGAATTTGAAAATTTTACCGGAACCGGAAAGTGAAAACTGCATTTCACCAAAAATTTCATTTTAATCGTATTTTTTGCTTTTATTTGTGAAACAACCTTAGTCAAACATAGGTATTTATTTTATTTGTTGTATTTTAGATTTTCGATGTCGACTGAGGTGAAATCCACCATCAATGGCTTATATTCGGAGTACAAGTGGCTTTCAAAAGAGATTCTTAAAAATTAGCAAAGTTAAGAAAACGGGCAAATTATAACACCGGAATTTTTAAATCCGGTAAAAATTTACCGGAACCGGAACCGTAAGGTGAAAAAATGCCGGAACCGGAATTCCGGTTGCACCCTGGCTATAAGTTAAGTGATTTGTAGTCCCGAAGAAAAATTGTCTGCTTCTGATCTATACATGAACCGAAAATTCAACCCCAGTACTGCACAGATAAACGAAAACAAATACAGATACCAACCAGTGGCGAATCCAACATTTTCCGGTTGGAATACAAAACTTTTACCTTCCGAAATTTTTGTTTTAGCAGTTTTCTGTTTATTTTTACGATTACTCATTTACTTCCATCTGTTTTGCTAAACACCACATTATGGGCACTGTGACTTCAGAAGAGCTAATTACATCGTAATATTTCCAGCACAGCAGGGCAAGTTGGGCGAGAACATCCCCTCATCTCCCCGGATCCGCCACTGATACCAACAATGAAAGCAAAACGTAAACTAGAAAGCCTGAAACAAATATAATACCCACTCGACAGAAAAATATATCGGATGATTGAAACAACACACAACACTCGTTTACACACATACATCCATAGTCAACGAGTAAAAACAGCTACACAAAACACATAAAGTTATAAACACAATATAAACATAATGCCGTACTATAGAAAACACCACAATGATGCATATGTTGTAAAAGAGACGGGGCGTAGCTAAGATTTTATCCTGAAGGAAATCTTCTCATGAATGTTATTCTAAAGCATGTTAGAAATTTTTTCCTGTCTCTCATTAAATTCGGGAAGAGATATCTCTTATCTGAATCTACTATTCATCACAAGACAATTTCTCGTCGAACAGTATCCTACAGCCTATTAATCTAGGTATAAGCCAAAGCATAATGATAGGTGACGAATTGTGAAGTGTTTGAAATATCGGACTGCAAGTCTATTTCTCCCGTTGTATACTCGCAGTGTAACAACGCTTTTTGCAGATCATAGTCAACTGTTGCAAAAACTTTTAAATATCAAACAGTCAATTTTATATATTTCAATTATCGATTTCATCGCCACAACCGGTTTGTTACAACCGTCCTCCAATTCTGGCTCCGGCTCCGTTAATAGAATTTCTACCAGAGTTTCAGTGGCGGATTCAGGATCTCAAAATGGGGGGCCAAAATTTCACAGGAGTGGCGGATTCAGGATCTCAAAATGGGGGGCCAAAATTTCACAGGTAATAAACATATTTTTGACCCACACACAAACCACGAACTATTGCCATACAATTGACTTCCTTACGTTCGTTCAATTATTTAAAGGCTCGGATTCGGAAACCAATTCAGTTTTGAAAAAGCAAAATCCAGTAGTTTCAGCAATATCCGTTTCTGTTTTGAATGAGTTGGAACTGTCTGCTATTGTCGGAAAATGTTTTAGCATTAGCGGTTATGGATTTCAATATATTTCGTAGAACAGCAATTGACACGGGTGGCCCACCCATGGATCCGCCACTGCGGAGGTTCCGAAATTTCGGTAATCAAATTTTTGCATAATGTTACAAAATTTATTAATTTTGTGTGTTTTGTTTTAACTTTTGTACAAAACCGCCGGAATTTCGTAAAAAATAATCGTAAAACCAAACAATTTTACAACACATTGCAGATAATCGCAAAAATTAACAAAATAAAACATCAGTTTAAAGACCTGTAGGTGGCTATGCCACACTTAAACCTATTTCAAACTAAAAACTAAAACTATAAAATAAAACCTTATATCAAAACCACACCTTAAGGGAGTCCCTGGCTCCACCTAGTCTCTCTTAGAACTTAAGTTAGGCTTAGGCGTTGCTACAAGGCGTAGAAATTTGTAAATCTATGTTATGGCGGCTGTGCCCGCAATGTAAACTTAGCTGGGCCCTGCGTGGCCATTCAGTACTCGTTGATATAGTTGCATTGATGTTTGGCCTATTTTGCGGATAAGGATATGTCAGCACCAATATGGTGCTTTGTCATATGTGTGTCTCGGGCTTGTTGTTGTTGTTGTTGAAGGTACCGGATGTGTGGCTCTGGACCTCAACCGCATTGCGGACACCCAGTTGTGGGTGTCGGCAAAAATGCAAATGAGGTCGAGATGCCGAAATGGGTAGCCAGAACCGGAATCATTATTATATTCTTGGCTGGTAGAAACGGTTGCTAATTTTTGGTCTCAATATTTGGTGCGCATTTAAAGTTTTCATTTATTTTTGGCGGAACTGGTACGGCTCGCGGTAAGTAAGATTGAATCGAATTAGTTTAAGTTTAGTCACGGTGGCTTAAGATGTGAAGGAAACTACGGAGTATTGGTTTAATCGGCGTTGCACAAGGCGCGGAATTTAGCCAGTATCGGATACTGGTGTTATGTGCTAAAAAGGAACTTGGGAATAAACCGGAGAACCTGGGGAAACGTAGTCTAATAAATCTAACGGGGTTAGATTTATTATTCTACAACGGCTTGGCCAAATCTAACGGGGTTAGATTGGTCGGAAATTTGGTGTAACTCTAACGGGGTTAGAGTACACGGTTTTACGGGGTGTAATTCTAACGGGGTTAGGATTGCACGGATTCTGGAAAACGGCAAAAGTATTGGGTACGGTAAAGCCAGTGGCTTGATTAAACCAGATTCAGGCATCGGCTTTAAGGATTCCGGCTCGGGTTGCCAGTTAAATTGCATAACCTGTAATTTGCTGGTGTTAATATTAAATATTTGGTGTCATACGGGTTTCGGGTTGGGATTTATAATAAACATTTACCGGCCGCGTTTACTAAATCAGAGCGATACGCATACATCGAGGAAAGAACATAACAGGCGATACAGGATACCGGCTTAAGGCGAAATCACGAACTTCTCACAAGACCTACAATTTCGCTTCACCTCCGGCTCAGGCAAATTTTGTTCACTCCCGGTTCTGGTATTTTGCACCTTCGGTTTCCCTCTGAGGCTTATCGTTACGGTTTCATGTAGGCTTTTCGGCTTTCAGGAATAGGGTTATGCAACTTTATGCAACCCTGTTCAATACATTTGCTCGTAAACCTAAGTAGTCTAATAGATAATCTACGTAATGGGCGCATAGTTGTAAAAAATTGTCCACCCACCCCCTTACGACCAGTGTCAAACAAACGATGCTATAACGAGGGGCCTGATGACAACACACACCCTGTACTAGAGAACCGGTTTTGTCATGACAGTGTTCCAAGGGAGTAGGGACAAAACAGTGTCCCTCGGTATCGACTACTGACAAAACGCACACTCTCGCTACAGCGTTGTTTCTGCGAAATAAATTTTGATTTTTGTGCAAAGCTTCTAGTAAAACAAATGTACAATAATTGTCCCTTCGAACAGTGTCTCTTTGCAGTGTAAGGACATTATGCTCTGTGTTTTGTGAGTGTAGCGACATTGGAGACCCTTTAAGCAGGATGTCTGCGTTGTCCTTGGACTCTACAAAGAGTCTAGAGTTCTAAATATAACATCCTTCCTACAGGGTTCGCGAAAATGACATTAGGCCCTTACCCTGACCTTGACTATTTTTACACCAGTGCGCGCACTACTACGTGGATGAACCATAAGAAAGCGTTTTTTAGTGTTAGGCAGACAGAAAGCCTTAAAGCCTAATGCTAAATCTAAGCCTTAATCTTTAGAAGCTGGGAAGTGGACCTACCAGGGCCTATCGTCTAAAAACCTTCGCTTGCAACCCTTAACAAAGAGTGTGTTGATTTTGCGTCGAAAACTCAGTGATTAATCACTTACGAAGACTATACATGAATTCCGCTATATATAAGCATAAAAATAACAAAAGATTCAATATTTCTTCAAACGTAACCAGGCACAGGTTTTTAACGGAAACCTTAAACGGATATCTGGCTCCTGGCTGTGATACATAACGCCAATGGCCATTTTGTTGTTTTTTACACCCCTAAAGCACGCAACGTGCAAAATGGTTACGTATATTCAATTCTAGGCCGCCTGCAAACTTTATATTGTATTAAAGACGTAGCGAAAATATTGAAAAGTTTGTATTTTACAGCATCACAAGGAAACGAATACGTACAGTCTTCGCGATTCTTAGCCGTTTTCGTTGCAAAACTCGCGTAGACAACAACAATAAATCGCAAACGTTTGTCGATGCGAATGCTACTCGCTCGTATTCACATCATTTTACGCCGCGTCGTATTTCTTTTACTTTTTCGTTTCAAACAAAATTACTTGCAAAGTTATGCAGGCATACCACAGTATGACAGAATCAAGGTATTTTTAAGCACGGAGGCTGAACGAGATATAATTAGTAGAAGAAAGCTCTTGAGCGACAAACCAAACGCAATTTAAGTACTAAAATATACTATTTGACTCTTAATTTCTATTGGACAGGACCAGGCCTTGATGGCCCCCTTTTGATTGGTCAGTAAAGGCAGAGTCGTTGTGTAACATAATTTGGAGGTGTGCGCAACGCAAAACGGACGAAGCGTTTTACTATACTTTTCATCGGATGTTTTATTTATTTTTACATTATAAGCTATATTATTGTTAAGTTTTGACTGGTTCCGAAAACTATAAGAACCGTGTGCCAGCGACGGATTTAAGGGGTTCCGGGCCGTTGACTTCACACCCAAACAGACCTCTCTGCAGACGAGAACCAACGATGTAAAGGTTCAAATCTAAAAAAGGATCGCCAGATATGAACTTCGGTCAAATTGTGCACTGCCCATTTTGTGCGAAATCTAGAATAAACGCATAGAATTTTTGGTTTTGTTTCTTTTTTCGGTCAATATTTTTAGAACAGGACCCTGGCAGAGCGTATTTCTAAGCCTCAGCCTAAGCCTATGCGTAAAAATGGGAATATACCTAAAACTGAAGCCTCACCCTATTAAGCATAAGCGGAAAAATAGTTTAAAGTTTAAGCTTATTCTAATTGCATGTCCTGCAGAAAAACGTTCCGTTACTGCTCTTTACATTGGCTCTGTACCTGCTGTTCTATTTACGGTCCGAACTCAACCCCTTAGAAAAACATAAAATTTGGCACAGTCATACTACCCCAATACACAAAGTTGGCTTCGGGATTAACTGAAACGTCTGGCTTTTCGCTCGCCATGTCTTCTTCACTGTTCTACGGCAGTTGTAATTTTTGATTGCTCAGGCATCTGGTTTAAAGTAGGTATAACCTGAAACAGACTCAGTCAGTCCTATTTCAAACTACGGTTTTGTTTTCAATTTAAACTTAGCGGCAGGTATTTATCATTTTTAAGCAGATTAGACCGGCCTACGTGGCCGGGCATAGCGCATCCAAAACTACGGATGTGGGGTCCTGGTTTAAAAGGGTTCGGTGTCACGGTCTTTGAATCAGGAAATGAATATTGAAGTTTAAAAATTTACAAGATGTTGTGTTTTTCGGCCAATACAAATGGTACATTTGAAAATACACAGGACATCCATAAACGTTTAAAGATAAATTAGCGGATGAACTCAAACTTTCGAAGTTTTTATTCCAAATCGAAAAATTGATACACATTTTGGACCATGTAAAGATCAGAGTGCGGAACGCTTTTCTGTGGAACTGCAATAAAGTAAATCTTACGGTTTATAGACAAATTATTTTTGTTTGGCTTAGGATTAGGCTTAGGTTTTAGGAGTATGCGCATAATACTATTCCGCCCGTACATTGGCCCATTTTTGTGTCGAAAAATTGTATGAATTTTATAGCAGGGCGTAGCCGTCCGTTCATGGTTCCAGTTTATAGAAAAACAGGAATTACGTTATTTTTAAACTTAAACAATTGTGTTCTTCGTATTGCGTCCCATCATTTATTTCAACCACAAACCTTCGTTAATATTCGGTATGCACACTGTAAAAAATGGTGAGTCAAATTGACTCTCTCCGAAATGAGCTCTACGGGATTACATAAACTGAGCGAAATTAGACTACACCAGAGTCAAACAACGGATATTCCGTGTTACTTTGCTGATTATATTTCGATGTTTTATTGATTTTAGTTAAATATTCGGTCAATAAATTGCATCATACAATAGTTTATCTCATATCACAAATGCAAAAATACAACTCATTCAAGTTAAAGTAAACGCATAGTCGTTTAATGTTTTCATGAATTGCACTACAGTACAAATAATTGCATATATGCACATATTTATAACTTGCAATACAGTGGTAGCAAACCCAAAATTAAGATTGCTGGGGTCCTTATACAGGAAAACGGAACCATCGTCTGATAGAACTGACCCATTGTTATAGCTTACAGGCCACTGCGTTTCCCTGACAGAACAACCATTTTCATTGGGGCGCACGATTTCCGCTTTCTCCCACTGGCCGCGTTTTGCAATACAAAGCAAAATAAAATAGAATAAAATACAACGCAAACTATGAAAAATGTATAGAAAGTTTTTCAGATATTTCAGTATAATTTTCAGTGTTTAGTAAATAATTTTTCGTCCAGTTCTCGTAGTTTCTAAGCGATTTTAGACAGTCATATGTTGTTTTTGGCAGTTTTGCAGTAAAAGTTGCAACAATTTCAGTAGAAAAACGTTTTTGTTGTCTATTAAATCGATTTTGGTTCGTTTTTACAGTTTTGGCATAATTAAAAACGCATTTTGTTTGACACAGATATGGATATACAAAGACGCCTTGTGTTCAGTTAATTAAAACTCTCACACTGGCTGATATGATGCGGTGATCCAGGCATAGACTCCCAAACAAGAATCAAAACCTTGATTTTGCATTCAGATTTTTGGTAGCAGTAAACTTTGGATTGGCGTATCGTTGACCTTTTTCCCAACGTCTTTTCACAATTCGCGTGCCCTCCGTATCAGAAATCTTTCGATCGGCTATTATTTTGGCATAAACATTGGAATGTAGCCACACTGCAAAAAATGGTGATCCAAATTGACTCTCTCCGAAATAGGCTTTTCGAAACTACACAAACTGAGTCAAATTTGACTCTGGCGGAGTCGAATTTTGACTCAGTTTGTGTAGTCCCGAAAATCCTATTTCGGTGAGAGTCACTTTGACTCACCATTTTTTGCAGCGTGCCCCGTTATCAGAAATCTCTCGATCCGCCATTATTTTGGCATAACTTTGGGACATAGCCACGATTTTGGAAAGCGGTTACATTTCTATAAAAATTTCGATTCATGAGCAAATTTTTGAGTTACGAACTCAAAAGATTTACTAAAACACATGGTTAAAAATCACAAAGGGAAATTCGAGACCGTACGCCTCTCAAGGCTAACGCCCTTGGCATAATGTGTGGTGTTGTTTTGCAAGGATGTAAAGTAGTCAAATTTGGATTGTGCTCTACTTGACGTCAGTCACCGTCCATTGCCATACGTTGTCGTACGTGAGATATTTTCGTAGGATACCGCACGGTGACGGACGCCGGCGCTCGTCAACAAAATTATAGCGCAACCCTAACGCGTTGTGCTACATTTAGAAGCGTATTTGTCATAAATGTTTAAATATAACATTATTGTGCGCGAATTTTTAAATACCAATTCAAGCTTATAAAGAATATGGTTTTAGGATTCCAGCGAACACAAACCTTTGACTTTTCAAACTATTTTTATCTTCTAAAATACAAATTTAAGCTGGTATTCTCAAATCTGTGCACCACCTATCATCAGTTGGCGATATGTCCTGTAAAACCTTGGAACAATCCGCATGTTGAGGTGCAAAATTCAGCGCATTGTTTGAGTTGGATTTGACGTTTTTTTGTACAAATTTAGAGTTTAACAACTGCAATAGTTTGTGAATTTGAAGACATATTACTAACTGATTTCAATTGGTTGTACAAGTCTCAGAATATGGGCGCCGTTTTCAAACTTGAAAATTTAAGTATGTCGCTGTCTTGATGATTCATGAGAATTTTATCGACTGTTGCTAATTATATATGAAAGCTTAAAGTGGGATCATTATGTAATCGTTTTCAACAAAATTTACCTTAAAAATTTCGTTTACTGTCAAACTGTCCCGATTATCACCAAAATTTATTGAGTCTCCATTCTTATAAAACTACAGAAAAATTTGACAACATAGATTTGCTAGCGAACTTTCATAAAAATTCTACTGGAGTCGAACCCGAAGGCAGTGTTCTGGTTGTACCCGGTACCAAGATATGCATAAACAATTTTAGGATAGTATATACCTGCAACGTAGAAGTTTTCACGAAAATTTAGCTGCAAATGGGGTCAATTACTTTTGGTTCCCTCGAATTGACGTTGCGGATGCCTTACATTAACATTGGAATCCATACTAAAAAATTTCTGGACAAGCAAAAAAAGTGGCATTTTACATGTTTTAGAGTATAATCAGCTGCGTACCGGAGGACAAAAGATATTCTCACTTAGAAATATAAAATTTATACCCTTCCGAAATGAAATCATAGCTCCACTGCTACTATAAAACGTTATTTTAGCGTTCATATTATATAATTACGCTAAGTGCTGAAACGCAATATATATACATATATATGTATATATGTATATATACAATTGTTTCTACCTGGGGACACAATGGAAACAACGCCCAGCTTCTTCTGTCTGAGCGCAGAAGAGTTTCGAACGATTTTACTTTAGCAAACGCCTCTTTAAAACTCGGCAGCTTTTTTAAAAAATATTGTTGCGACTTTAGTAAAAATAACAAAAGCGCAATGAAAGCAAAGAAGATGCATTTAAATTCGGTGTACGTTTGTTGAGTAAAATTTCAAATGTTTCAAGTTTGACAAGTTTTGCTAAAAAACGGCTGTTGTTCTGGCAGAAGTCAAATTTAATTTCAGTTTTAAACGGGGCAAAGTGTAAAGTGAATCGCAATATGAGTTTAGTTGGGACTGCCTGTTCTGTTATTGAATTTCACTCCACTTAAACACATAAAGAGTGTGAATTGAGTATGCAATACATATGAAGCTAAACAGCAAAATGGTTCAATAGTTTTTACATGACTTTAGTCACCAAATCATCATAGATGCTACACACATTTGAGAATATTTATACGGGCACAGATCTGCCAAATTTAAATTTTTATAAAAAATGGCAAAAATATAAGAAATTCAGATTGTTGACGTCAAATTAATATAAATCAGGGTACAACTGAAAGTCTGCCACCGCTCTGGTTGGGTTGGAATTCTTTCCAAAACTTACGGCGATTTCGGCAGTTAAATATTGCGTATTTTTGTCAAAGTTGTACTTTTTTAGCTGAGGTTGTTTTTAGAGAATCTTTGAAAGTTTTAACAACGACAATTTCCTAAAAACAAAATTAAATCTAAGCTGTCGATAATTGTGCTTTATCATAAATGTTGGCAAATTTATTACCATTTTTCTTACCAAATTCTGCTTCAACCCCAGCTGCGTTTCCGGCTCCGACACAAATTTGTTGACTACCAGGTCCGGCTTAGATTTCTGCTATCTCCGGTTGCATCCTGTCATACTACGGTGTTTTTATCGACAATTGCATTGCAATAGCCGCCCCGTATATTTTCTTAACCACATTTAGCCTTGAAAGTGTGTTTGTAACTAAAGATTGTGCAGTTTGCAACGCAAATAGCGCATGCAGTGCAAACTGCGTTTTTCGTGCGATTTCTACTTATATATGCATGCACATTACATATATAATACTATAGAATATATAGTTTGCTTTTATTGAACGCAACAACTCTTGCAAATTTATGGTATAACACTTTTACATTAATACAGAAGTACGCCAATAATCGGATGACTTGCGCCCTTTTTCAATCCATAGTCAACCAATCAGGTGAAGATACCGCCGTATTAGAGAACCGTGATTGGTTTGCCAATTACAGTTTAAGGTCCAATAGTTTACCTACCAATTCAGATTGTTAGCAGAGGTAAAGCAACAAAATGTCTGCAAGGAGAATTTGCCATAATACAATTGGTTCAATGCTGTAGAAAAAACTTTAGGCCAATGGGAAATTGAAGCCATCTGCAGGAGACGGCGTACTCTTTCCTCACCCCCCGTAGTTTCGGCGTTAAATAGCAAAAAATGTTATACTGTGTCTACCATACGAGAACGACTGAGTTGCAACAGTCTGCAGAGTGAGCGATGCTTGCAATAATGTTTGTTGCAATACCAAGTTTTGCATTCTCTCATGACGAATCTTTACGACTTTTTCGTCTTTGACATATATTTTGAGTGGTGAATCTAAAAATTTCTCACGTGGGGTTGAACGACTGATAATCGTCAAAAAACATCTCGCAATCCAGGATCTAAACATCATTTAAGTACTAAATGGTTAAAATATAATTTTTGGTTTTGACTTCTGATTATTATTGTGGGGGGCCTTGGTCTAAAGCGGTTCACCCTTTGATACGTCAGTATATAAATTTCTTGATACACTAAAGCATTCTGCAATTTGTGAAATTGCATATTTTCTTCAAAATATATAAACCACAACCGCATGAATGCGCATATAACGCAAAGTGCGAGACGCTGAAACTGCTTTGATCATCACTGCTATACTACTTATATTTGTATGATAACAGTGGCATACCGAGGAATTTGAATTCCACAGGGCAGATACCGAAAAACAACCAAAATACTGAATTTCAAGGCGAAATAAATCGTTCAAGATGGTTCAATGAGGGGATATTTTTACCCAAACCAGAAACGAAATCGGATGGTGGTACGATATGACCATCCTGCCCCCTCCCCTTTCGACACTCACTTGGGTGTGAGAGATAGCGTTATGTTTCAGTGCATCTGCAACATTGTAGTAGTCAGCAATTTTGTTATTTTAAATAAATTATCATGGCGGCGTTAGGCTGATGACGACGACAAGACCACACATTTTTGTGGGCCGAAAAGTTTTATTTTGACAATTTATTATATTAACTTTTGTTGAAAATGTTTCATACAACCTTCAATTTGGTGATTATGCATCTTTTGTATTTGCTGTGTCATAATTGCAATTTATTTGCAGTTGCCACACTTTTTCAAGCAAAGCTAACGAATGCACCGTTTAAGGTATAATTTAGTTCGACAGCCGATTTTTTAGTTCCGTTCGATTTCATCTAAGCCGGGTTCAATCCTCTCGTGAATGGTAATACCTGTATACCAGTGTGCAACCGGAGGTGAAAATTACCGGAGCCGGAGGTCAACGAAACTTGCCAGAGTCGGAGATGAGGCGAAATTAGTTAGTAAAAATGATGGTTAATTAGTTAATTGTAGCCAACATGTGCAATATGTTGTTAAGTTGTTTGGTTTTTACGCTAATTTTGTGCAGAATTTCAAAAATTCTTACCTGAAAATTATGACAAAAGTAAAACGAAACGCACTAAACAGAAAACTTTTGCAAAATTATGCAAAATTTTACTACCGAAATTGCCGGAACCTCCAGCAAAAATTTTACCGGAGCCAGAGCCGGAGGTTGATTTTTTGCCGGAGGCGGAGCCTGACCTCCGGTTGTATCCTGCTGTATATATACTATTACATCATCTTGTTGAATTAATGCGATAAATGCAATAAAATTGCAGTCACTCGATTGTCTTATTTATTACTACACTCAAAAAATGGTGAGTCAAATCGACTCTCTCCGAAATAGGCTTTTCCTGTCTACACAATCTGAGTCAAAATACCGACTACGCCAGAGTCAAACATGCGATTCAGTGAGTCGAATTTGACACAGTTTGTGTAGTCCGGAAAAGCCTATTTCGGAGAGAATCGAATTTGACTCACCGTTTTTGCAGTGTACAGTTGAGGTAGAGACGTTGCTGTTATTGCAAAATTGTTGTAAACTATACTGTGAGTGAATGATTTATACTTGGCTTTTGGAAAAACTGCAATTTTCGCGTTTGAATACCTTTTGCTAATTGCAGATAAATTAATTTTATCTTCAGATAATAGCAACCTAAACTTAATAGACGTCTGAATTTGTGTTTAAAAGCGTTAAAAATAACGCCGTATAGTCATTAGGAATCATGTGGAAGGCAACGAGAAGCGGATAGTTTTACAAAGTCAAAATATGTGCCATCACAGATGGACTGGGCACCGGGTCTGCCGAGCCAATGCTCGTTCGGCCAATTAAAACTTGGACTACTCAAAAAAAATCTTGGTTACCTATTTTTGTTTGTAAATAATCAGTGATGGGACGGTTTATACAAAACCTGGCATGGCCGACGTCTGCTGCAGTTCAGCCGTGCAACCAGCATATAAAAACCGTTGAGATCAATCAGTAAACTTAATTCAAACTAAAAAATTTTAATTCATAAACGTTCGCTTCTCGTTCGAATAAACCCCGGATCAGTTTGGGATGCAGATTTTTTGAGCCTGAAGCCTATTAATTATTACAATTATAAGATGTTCAATCCGGCTGAGAATTAGTATTTCTTGACAGTCATCCATCGACTGTAATGATTCCAACATCAAAGCGGGTGATATTTGTTTTTAGGCCACCAGCTTTGCTCTTCCGTAACAAACTGTTGCTTATTTTCGGCTCCGTCGCTGTTTATTTCGATTCTCATCGTTCTTTTATGTATTCTGTATATTAAGTAACTTACCTTAGTTAAAGATATACATTAAAAACTAAATTATACTTCTTAATTAAATTTTTTTAGTTTGCGCCTACTGGCTCCAAAGTTTGAGATATCGACTCGTTTTGACTCTAAAGTAAAATCAAAGACTCCCGATTCTTATTACCCATCCCCGCATATTCCGATATATAACATCCGCGTTCTCACTATTCGTATATATACTCCCTGAAAGCTTAAACTTGATAGCTTAACTAAACTTCAATATTAGGTTTGGTAAAATTTAAATCGTTGGACGGAGTAACTAAACTAGAATTTTAAGTTTTACTTAAACTAACATATTTTTACGTTTAACACGAGCTTAAAAGTAAACTTATTTTTTTAGTTTAAGTGACAAATGCAGCGCAGAAGTTATGTGTATCTAAGAGTTTATTATCCCTAGCTTAAACTAAAAATGTGTCAGATTTTAAATTGGTTTAATCGTAAACCTACCTGTTCGGTTAGCTAATCCAGAAAGTTAGTTTAAGCTTTTAGAGAATATATACATACATACATACATACATATTTTTGCTTCATTTCCGAGGCTGCACCACATCCACCACAAAAACCCCCCCCCCCCCCCCCCCCCCCCCCCCCACCCCCCCCCCCCACCCCCCCCCCCCCCCACCACCCCGCAACACCCTAATCGTCAGAAAATGTAATTACTCTTTGTGCTAAAACTTTTCATTATTAATACAATTTTAGTTCAGAGCAGCGTGAAATTTGTGATAATTAGGCACATTTTAATAATTTTTATTTTATTTCATCAAAAATTTTAGTGTAAATCTAAAAAAACGCAGTTTGAAAATACAGCTTCGCCCTCATAATTTGATAGTGAAAAAACAGCCACTGACAGGCATTGTGACAGAAAATTATGCGTTTCCCGAGGCGGGCATATAATGAAATATATTTGCACTTTTATAATATAAAGATAATTATTCAGGTACATTACTTTGTAGATAAATTTCAGTTGGCAATAATGTGATTATTTCGTAGGTCAACTAAGAAACAGAGTACAACCGGAGGTCTGCCTCCGGTTCCGGCAGAAAATCGGCCTCCGGCTCCGGTAGAATTTTTGCCGGAGGTTCGGGCCATTTCGTTAGTAAAATTTTGCATACTTTAGCAAAATTTATCTGTTTAGTGCGTTTCGTTTTACTTTCGTCACACTTTTCAGAACGGAATTTCCGAAATTTCACAGACAATTAACGTTAAAACCAAACAACTTAACAACATATTGCACATGTTGGCTAAAATTAACTAATTAACCATCATTTTTACTACCTAATTTCGCCTCACCTCCTCTCTCTGGCAAGTTTCGTTTACCTCCGGCTCCGGTAATTTTCACCTCCGGTTGCACTCTGATAGGAAACCATTATCTTTAGGCCATACCGTGTTTGGCTGTTGAAAATTTTCTCCACATATTAAGTCCAAGCCTAAGCGTAAAACACAAATGTGAAGGAAGTGAGCAAAGATCAACGATTTGGTTATGTTTTATTTGCCAATGAATCTTGTAATCAAAAATATTTAGTAAACAAATAAATGTTGTTGTAAGCTGAGAAAAAACGGCCGAAATGATGCATTTGGTGCAAACGTGTGATAATTTGTTATAAATACAATTTCATAGATCTGGTCGGAAATTTTGGCAAAGGTACAGAATCCGAGCCCCTTCCCTAAGAAATAAATGAAAAGGGGTGCGTATCCTATAGATCTCGACGAGTTAAGCCAACGATACCACATTTATGGTTGCATGGCTAACGGTTCACAACTTTTATGGTCCTCGACATCACAGTGTAAACACGCACAGATTTAAATCGAAAGTATCTCATGTACATATTTGTAAAATATAGAGCTTTACTGGGTTTATTCGTTGAAGAAATTTTGTAGACGATGTACATGTTTTAGTGAACGATTATTAATATTTAAAGGGTCATAACTTTTGAACCATGTGCTCTGCAGCCCTAAAATGGTGCTGTTGAACTCAGCGCGTCGAGATCTATGAACTAAACCACATTCCATTAAATTCCTAGGATGATCCATGTTCCGTACCTCCAAGGTAATAAATTTACTTTCGTGATATCACTACCATATAACAATAGCCATTTAAAATTTAACACAGCATCAGATACACTGCAAAAAACAGTGAGTCAAATTGACTCTCCGTATAGTCAAATTTGACTAACTGAGTCGCTCGGTGAGTCGAATTTGACTCTGACGGAGTCGAATTTAGACTCAGTTTGTGTAGTCCGGAAAAGCCTATTTTGGAAAGAGTCAACTTGATTCAAAATTTTTTGCTGTGCACTATGTTGTAGTGATTTAAATAAGATGGGGACTGATATTTATTTTGCCTCCCCAGAGGATACCGCCTCTGTTATTCGGTTACGAACTGTTATTTATTTTTAATTCGCCCCATGTTAATCGGGCCCAACACCGATTTTTTATATTCTTTCTTTTGGGCAAATCTGACTTGCTTCTAAGCATTTCAGTTGATTGCCATGTCCATTATTCTGGTTTGTGGATTTAATAAAGTTTATGCTGGTTATCTGAGTGTCTATATAGTTCAGCAGTAAAGGCCATTTTTATACATTCGTCCAGGGACGGATCTAAACTTTTCCGGTAGGGGCGATCCGAGGTTGGAGTTTTTATATAAGTCAGTGCCGCCTCTAAGGTATCCGAGACTACCCTCAAACCTGCGAGATGGGAACCCATTGTAAGACGCTTAAAAGACTTTAAAATTGTTGCTTCGACACCTGGTCCCGAACAGTGCGCCCAAATTTCGGCTTATGAATAAGCCTTGAGAGCGGAATGTCAGATGCGATTTTTGTTCTCAATTGCGAAAAAAGTTTTAATTTCCTTGGGTCTGGCGGCGGGGATCTATCCCGGGATCCCCCTTTGGCTCCGTCCTTGATTTGTTCTCGATTTTGGACTCCAGTTAAGATTTTTGTACTTTATCCGCTAACGAACTCGAATTTGACACACACAGACTTATATTGATTAGGGTTCCAATAACTGTACTGTAAACTGTAATTTGAAAAATCACACGGACGGGGACACCTCGGACTCGCATCATCCCCCCCTACGGGCATTTTCGCACTTGTCCAGAAATGTTTCTACAGCGAATTGTATGTTACTTAAACCTTATTGACCCTCTTTACTACTAATTTTTGGTTGAGACACTCAAAGCATTCTACTTACAAAATACAATAGATGGCTTACAACCCTCAAACAACACAACAATGTCATTATGCTCAAAAGTCTATTTGCTGACAGTAATAGCAACTGCTCACAGTTGTTTGTGAAAACCAACGTGTGAATATTGCAATAAACAAATACTATTATTTCGCAAATTTGTCAATTTTCGCAACTCAACTCATATTATACTTGGACGCAGTGAAGAACCCAAGCTTATCCAAGCCATTAAATTCCGTAACAGGGATCATAACCGAATTTTTGTATTAAGATATAGCACTAAAATTGCGTTTGGCTTCTGGATAGTTTTGTTCGTGGGTGTTTTTTTAAATGTTATAAATCTTGCACGCCAGTCTGTCAGATGTTTCTAAATCCATTGCTTTTGGCAAGACAATTTTCTAAAATTTGCGCTGTTCAGTGAGTTTGTTTGTAAAGACAATTTTTGAAGCTTAAACGTATTCAATTGACCAGTTCAAAAATGAAACTAAACGTTGAAATTAGTGAATTCAACAGTGATTTGAACTAAATTATTTTGGTTTTGTCGACGGTTACGTTTCAAGCCAAATGCCTTGTTTATCCTCGAGTCTTTATTCCGTTAATTTTGTCAATTTCAGAGCATAATATAGAACTTTTAAACATAAACTTATATATTATCTGAATTACTAAGTTAATTTGACCTGGGTCATAATTTGAAAATATTAAATTAGCGAGCATCCAAATCAGTTGATATTGATTGACTCCAATTGATGGCGTTTTTACGTTTCTGTAGGAGCTAAACGACCGTCAAATTGGCACACAACTCCAGAGTCAATAAACACAACTACCAACACCAAATTTCAAGTTAAGGTAAGTTTTGACGTCGGTAGAATACAGAAAAATTAAATATTTTATTCAACTCAGCATTACAACGGCGGGTCAAATGGAAAATATTTATTCAACATTTAAACAAAAGCTGTTCATTCTCTGGAAGACCAACTGAAGAAAAAAATTAGATTTGAGTTAATCGAACGACCAGAGTAGGTCAAGTTTGGCCATTTTTGAGCAAACGCCGGCTGTGATTGCAAGCGCATATTATTACGGAATACAACTCACAGTGCTTGTATACAATTGACAGGAATGTTTTTATTAGTGGTGGGCATCGGATATTTTTTCATATCCGGATATCCGAAATGAAAATTTTCGTTTCGGATATCCTAAACTCGATTTTGCATTTTTTGGACTTCCGAACCTCAATTTTCGTTTCTTAAGCACTTGGTTTAGCTTGTTGCTCTTAAAGGAAGTGCCCTGGTCCTCAAGCAAATTGATATGAGCATAAAGGATACAATTCTAAAAATCGGTATTTATTATGCCAGTACTGTAGTGACCCGAAGAAGAGGGGGTACCCATTTTGAGTCCCAATCAATATGAATCCGTATCCCTAATTAGAGTCCGTAAGCGCATAGAGTCCCTAAACCATAATTAGAGTCCATAAATGTCAATTATTCCTAATTGTAGCGCAAAATGACTCCAGAACCAAGTAAAGGTGAGTTCAAAACTTTGAAGCGTACTCAGATTTTCAAAGTACGTTCCTAATAATAACCTTGCATTATGGCTAAAGCTTTTGATACAAGGCAAATAAATATTTGATTCAAGGGTTAGTTGCAATACCGGATATATGTGGAACGAAGTGTGGCGGAGGACGGGATAAAAATAAATAACAGCCCGTAACCGAATAACAGGGGGTACCCTCTGGAGAGGTCAAATAAATATCAGTCCCTTTCTTATTCTTGTCACTCACTAGTCACTACAGTACCTCAATAGTTCTGGGTATTCAGTTTAGAAGATTGCTACAGACTACTAAATACATACGTCCGTTGACAATTTAAAATTGAGTTAATTTGGCTTGTCCTTTGCCTTATTTAAACCACTGCAATAGAGATTCCATCGAATATAGCCCTTCCTTCGAACTATATATTCTTGAATCGTTTTAATTCCAAGAACAAAGAACCAGATCGAAATACACTTACGCTAAGTCGTACAAACATTAGCCCATGTCACTTATACTGGTGTCGCGCTTTCAGCAGCGGATCCAGAAATTTGTAAATGGGCGGGATGGTAAATATTTTGAAACGCAATTTTTCTCCAAAAATTTTCTTAGCGGGAAAATTATAAGGTCGGACCCTATTATATAACGAAAGTATTATGATGAGGGGACAAATTGTACGGTAATAAATGACCATAACATTTTATCACAAAACATTTATGTGGGTAGTGGGGACATCTTACCCGGACCGGATATCCGCTGTTTATCTGTAGTCTATATCATGCTGTTCTCAGTAAACTTGCTATCATCATTCTCGGAAAAACGTCCAAATTAGCGTTGCATTGAATTACGGATAAAGCTAGACCTGTATGAAACCCAGCCGTATATCGAAGTCTACAGAAACTCAGGCCCATGTTAAATACTTTTAGGGCCGTAGAGGTTTCTATTATTACAATTTTTGCTTAGGCTTATTGATACGTTTAATCTTCTGTTACGCCCCTAAAAGTAACATTGGCCGAAATTCAATAAAGGACACACGAGTTTTATTAAATGTCCGAGCGTCAAAAAATCAGAACACGAAACTGATTGAGACGAAATAGCAACGGATTGTGGTTTAATATTCTGACTCAGGTTTGGATACAGAATTTTTTTGCCCGCTCCAGCTACTTTGGTGGTGAAACCATGCAAATTATTCCAAAAAATTTTTGACAAAAGCATTTCGGATATCCGGCGGATATCCGGATATCCGGATACACGTTTCATTTCGGATACATATCCGGATATTTTTCACATCTGGATATCCGGATATCCGGATATCCGGTGCCCATCTATAGTTTTTATACAGCAAAATTATTCAGCATAGTTTGACGTTCTTTCCTTTTCCAATAAACTGCTCAAAATGTTTTTAAAGCCCTATTCACACGTGCTAGGTTTTGCTGCGAGAACTTGCCGCCGCAACTTGCATTTGCAAGTTTTGTCCAAAATCTCGTTCGAAAAACTTGCAGCTGCAAATAATTCATTAAAAAATCAATGCTAAGAATTTAGTCATATGTGTGAATAATCATGCAAGTTCACTGAATTTATTGCATCCGCTTTCTCGTTGGCTAATGAAACAATGCAAGTTCTGCGTGCAATTTGCAGCTGCAAGTAGTCGCAGCAAAAACTTGCACGTGTGAATAGGGCTTAAAAGTTACGAAACCAATTCATCAAATGAAAATTAACGGATGAAGAACGATACAACAAATAAATTTGATTAATGATATTTCTTTCAGATTTTTAACCTTTTCCGTCGGCAATTAATTTTACCTGCATCGGCAAAAACTTTACTTATACACGAATCTCAGTGACAAAAAGGTATGGACAGTCGTCCGACGCCACTGTGTCGTTGTCGTGTACTTTACATCGGCAGCGCAGTTCCAACAATCACAAAAGACGGTCTTCAAGGCATCCAAGAGCCATTGAGAGAACGGTATCCGATCGATAACAGCGTTCAAGCCACCGGACTCGATGCATGGGTATCTGTATGGAGCAATGGACTGTTGATGGAATACGTAGATAACAGTACTGGGTTACCACAATTGAAGAAAGACAAACGACCGTCCAGTGAAGACGACGACAAACCAAAATCCGCATTCCATCCTATCGAAAGTTTACATTATTGCGCAGCGGTTCGTTACGTCAACGTTGCCGGCTACTCAATTGGTGGCGGTCCAGGCGGTCCTGGTGAACGTTTCCTGCCGTTGGATTCACCGTTTGCCAACCTGCCTGACACAACACATCCGCCAATATTCGCCGCAATTTTGCGACGAACTACTGGTGTTCGTGTGCTTGAATGTCACGCGTTTGTCTGTACGAACGCGAAAGCAGCAAACGCACTAGTGCGTTGTTGCTTTCACGCGTATGCTGACAGTATGTACTTAAAGCTGAGTGGTGTTGGCACCGATCAGCTCCTCGCTTTGCCAGCACCGTCCAGTTCTGACTCGAAACCAGACGTCGGAACTGGCCGAAGCTCCGCTGCCGGCCGCCGCGTCGCTCGATCAGACGGACCTGGTTCAAGCAGCCGTAGTTCTACTCCGTCTCGCCGGTCAGATTCGTTGATTGAAAATGGTCCAATAAGCGGTGGCGATCACACTTTGCATCAGCCAGACACAGACCGAGTCAAAGAAGATCGTGAAGCTGTCGAACGTTGGAGCGAACAAAACAAAGGCAAATCGGGTTGGCAACGAAGACAACAAGCTGGTGAGTACGACTCGTACTCGCTGTCGTCAAGTTTAGCCGATCGCTACACGGCGAAAAAGCAATCAGCAAAAACTGGAACCGGAACCGGAAAGGGTATATCGAAAACGGAAAGCAGTACTGCTCGGTCAGACATTGCTGGTGGGGCGGATATGACTGTCGATTCGCAAGCACTTGTGCCATACGATCCATATCACAGCCAGCAGCAGCTACAACAACAGCAACAGCAACAGCGACACATGCAACAGCCAATATATGGAACTTGGCATCCTCGACCTGGATACGCTGCTAGCGATTATGGCTATTCGCCAACGTATGGCACACTTGGACCGAGAGGTCTAACAAGTGGCGGCTCGATGTTAGTTCCTTACGGGGGGCCGCCTTCGATGCCACCGCAGCCAATTTATGGCCCCGTTGGCGGTGGATTAATGCGGCCGCCAATGGGGCCGCCATTAATGCCAGGTCCTATGGGAATGCAACCAGTTGGTGGACCGGTCCGATTGTGGCCACCGCCACAGCCAATTCCTGGCCGTGGTGGTCCAATGATGCCTCCACTCGGAGGTGGGCCTGATATAACTGGCCCGCGACCGCGCCCAAGGTTCGGACCGCCACCTCTTGGACCAATGAGGTCCCCGCCTCCAGGAGTATTGATCAGAGGTCCGCCAGGTGGCATTCTTCCTCGGTCGCTAAGTCCACCTCCAGGACTTCTTGGAGGCCGACCAACTCGACCATTCGGACCGCCACCACCACTTAGCGGTCCAGGTGGTCCAGGAATTTACAGCACACTTCCGATAACTGGCCCTCGACCGCGTGCGTTCGAAGAACCTGCGTTCATGCCGCGTACCGGTAGCGGGGGTCCGCCACCAATGTTTATGATGCCTCCGTCTAATCCGTACCTAATGCAACCGCCTGCATCATATGCGCCGAGCAATTTTGCACCAGAATACTACGAAGCATACTACGACGCGTACCTGAAAGACGACGGGGCAAGTAGTGTCAACAATTTATATGTCAAGCAACACGGAGACAACGCTACTGGAGTAAAATCAAGCGGCGATTCTCGAGCGTTCAATCCAAACATCGAAGAATATAAAGATGGCCAGAAACAGAGACAACAATCCCGAGGAGGCGGCGGACGTAGCGTCAACGACCATCGGTATACTTCAAAACGAGGGGGATACAGTCAAAATCAAGGACACACAATGGAAAATGGTTACGGATTGAACGGATCACATCGAATCGCAAGAGATGGAAACAATAACAACTTAGCAACAGACGAAGAAGAAGACTACGATGACGGAGAAGACAGGGATTCATACGTATATCACGAAGGCGGAATATATCGAAAACCACACTTGAACGAACGAGCATTTGGATCAACACTGGGTGGCCATCATCAACCGCAAAGCAAACCGACGCGTCATGATCGCCACGACAGCGGAGGTCGCGCAAGACATCGCAATCGAGAAGAAACCACAACTGGCCGGAAACAACCGCAACGAGAACGAAGTAGCACACCGTCTCCGGATTATGACGATCCAATAACCACATCAGCGCGTCGAGTTGATAAGAAAAGCCATGGATCCCAGAGCGGCGGAGATCCTATGGAGCGTAAATACCGCGAAATGAGCATCACTGAAATCGAAAACGCTCGCGGCGGAAGCAGTATGGGAGTGGTTGACAGACGTGGAATTCCACTGCGAACGGGGCTGTATTAACCGCAACCTTAAATGGTCCATGAACCATTCGCAATTACTTCTGTCTGAATAATCGAAATCAAACGATGGGGGAACCATTATTACAGAAGCGTCGCGAGAAGACATATCTTCGACCGGACGATTGGCAAACGAAACCAGTTAATAGTCGGTCTTAAATCAAAAACACTGGATAAAAATGTATTCGTTCAAGTGTTAACATATTGAATTCTGGACTGAAACTGATTATGCATGCGCGTTGTTTTAGAAGTTTGACGGTCGTTGGCTTGATACTTTTATATGTTGGTTCTTATTTATACTGGTTTGGGAACAATTTCACATTTAAAGTTTACCTTATAAAATAATTAAAAACGATAAAAATACGATTTTTTGAGCCAGGACACAAATGAAAAATGCTTAATACAATTATTTTCAACTTTAATATTGATTGTTGATTTTCTAGCCTCCGGATACACACAAAACCTTGGCAAACAGATAACACTAACAGATGCAAATTTTACAAGTTGGCGTTTCGTTGATTTGGAACAGCAAAATCATTTTTCTTCAAATTTAACTGTCATCAAATTTCACCATAAGCCCACAATTTCAGTTAAAAGTATCTGCCCAAATAATTAACATTACTAATAGCATCAAACTCAAAGCGAATATCACGAAGCCTTATTCCTCCTTGACAATGTTTTCGGAATAAAATGGTTTTCGTACAGAAAAATAGTTGTTCAGCTTTACTATTCTCTTCATGAAAATTATAACAAACCAAAGCAGTGAATGCAATTACAAAATATCAACCAACCTCTGAAAAATGTTCGGAAATTGAACTCATTTGTTGAGGTAAAAAACGAAAAGGATACACTTACATTTTAACATACAAGTACGTAAACTTAATGTCACGTTTTAACATTTCTTCAAAAATCAAAAGAACGGCCCTTGTAAAGATCAGAGGCGGAACGTTTTTCTTGTGGGACTAGAAAAGACTAAGCTTAAGCTTTAGGCTAATTCTTTTGCTTGGCTTATGCTTTTGCTAAGGCTCAGGAATATGCTCATTCTTACGCTTAAGCTTAGGTTTAGGAATATGCTTAGGCTTAGAAATATGCTTAGGCTTAGGCTTAGGAATATGCTTATGCTTAGGCTTATAGGCTTAGGAATATGCTTAGGCTTTAGGCTTAGGAACATGTTTAGGCTTAGGCTTAGGCTTAGGAATATGCTTAGGCTTAGGCTTAGGAATATGCTTATGCTTAGGCTTAGGAATATGCTTAGGCTTAGGCTTAAGAATAGGAATACGCTTATAATACTGTTCCGCTCTGTTCAGCTTTGATAAAAACCTAAATTTTAAGCCTACTTAAAAACTTAAATGTGGTAGGAGGGAAAGTGTTACTGAGCTAAAATGTTAAGATTTTGGTATAACTTAGAGTTAGGATAAGGTGCATGCTTCGGCATATTTTAAAAAGTTTATGGCGAGAATTTTTTGTACGCTCGACCAAGGCAGTTTGATATAAATGTTTCAAACACAACATATTTAATTACAATTCTGTAATCAAATTAATATTCCATTTTTTCGTGTGTCAGTGTAGGTAGAAACCGGGACTTTAAAACTGTTAACTAGATCGAATTCTCAGCCTACGGTTCTTAAGCGAACGCTTTGCATCTCCAACTACTTTTATCGTCGACTATGTCGACCATGTACTGCCGACTAGCATACATACTGTGCACTGCCCTATATTGCATGTTTAATAAACGTATAAGCATGTCTCAAACGTACAGTATGCTATCTACTGTAGTGACCCAAATAACACGAGTAAATAAGAGGGTTGTTCTCATTTTGAGCCCAAGCAATAATATGAAAAGAAGGGCGTTCAGTTCAACGAACATGAGGCGAATAAACAGTCCATAACAGAACAACAAGGGGTACCTTTTGCAAAGGCAAAATAAATATCAGTCCATCTTCTTATTCGTGGAGAACGCTACAGTATACCAATGATTTGAAAGATACAAAACAAAAATAACAACGGTCGCTATAACTCGTATTTGAATAAGTTACCGTCGTTACATTTTAGACTGCGAAATTCGCTGATGATCACTAGCTGACACTGTTCGATATCCAACTGGTTCCATATGAAACGATCCAAGACCGGAACTAAGACGCCGGAAAACGCTGGAATAATCTCTAAGTTCAGCAACCGGAACCGTAGCTACAATTTTGTCCGGCTTATCTTCAGGCTGAGCCAGTGTTGAATTAGCTACATTGCTGCAAGATTGATCGCCAACGTTTACTATTTCAGCTCGTCTTTGTGATAAATCCGACAACAAAACATGCAAGCGGCTACTCGGAGCATCGATTTCAAGCCTGGCCATTGGTTCTAACACAACCGGTGTACCATTAAATAAAGCTTGTTCAACGGCTTGTGTAGCACATGCCGAAATCACGTTGGTTTGACCCCGACGCGAGCTGAACTGCTCGAGAGTAACTCTTACTCCAAACACAGGAGCACTCATAAGTGGTCCTGACCTCATCGCAACGTTTACTCCATGGCGGAGGGCGTCAATAATTTTCGGTGGAAGCTCGCGCAGACTAGTCTCACCTGTTCGTGTTGGACCAAAAAGCAACTCGTCAAACGGTTTAAAGTCTTTTAAGGGAACAACAGACAACGATACGGTGACCAGTTGATGCTTTTGCCCGATGGTTTCGTCAATTGTAGCGGTCGCTGATGCCCGAGTAGAAATGGTTTCTCTGTAGTTGACTTCGAGCGGTCCAAGGAATACTTCCAGGCCGTATTCTCGTCGAAAACGATCTTTGATTATTTCGATGTGAAGCTCGCCCATACCTGGAACAGAATTTCATCGAAACATAATCACAATCTACAACCCAACTGAATTCACTGTTCAATGAGCTGAGGCCAGATTTTGAAAAGGAAGGTTTTTAGATTCTATTCAAATTTTGAACGGAAAATCTTGTGTTGTAAACGCTGAGACACCGTGTCTGAAAACTTTGGTGCAAAACAACCAACAGCCGTTTTAACTTTGATCCCTGAACCCCCTCTTCCCACACACGCTACTTTAAAGCCCTCCTTGCAGCTGCAGTTATTTGAGCAAGTTGCAGCTGCGAGTTCTTTGCACGTACGAATACGGCTTTATACATACTGAATTCTAAAACCGACAATAAATATCACAATTCCTGAACAACTCTATTCGCAGGCGTTGTAAAAATTCTCCAAAAACTCTAACAAGTCGTAGAGACAACCGAAAATCAAATCCAACCGTTTCAATCTGTTTCGTTTATGATTGAATACGGCACAAGACAACTTCAAAACATTCTGAAGCACAAAATCCAAAGTACTTATCCACAATATTACAACTGTTCTCCGGCAGCCATATTTAAAATGGCCGAACCCTCTAAAATTTACAATCACACACCAACCGCGGCAACAAAATCTTACCTTCAAGCACAGTCTGTTGGGACTCTGGATCAAAGCGCGTCCTTAAGCTGGTATCTTCACGAAGGAAGTACGCAAGAGCTTCTTCAAATTGCTGTAATTGACTTGCTTTCGGAGGTTCAATTGAACAAAAGAACACAGGTTCCGGAGCGGTAATTCCGGCGAGCAACGGCACCGACCGAGTCGGAGTTGAGATTGATTCAACTGAAGTCTTTGTTTCACTATTATTCTTCACCGGATTCGCCCGTTGAGCTGCCTGCGATAGCGCTTTTGAGCTGTCAACGATAGTATCGCCAGTTTTAACTGACTTAAGGCCCATTGCTGCAACAATGCTGCCTAAAACAGTGCATAAACCAAATCCTATAAATCAAGCGTCGATAAATTGATAAGTTCAGTAGCGCTGTAGCCCGAATTATATTGCGATAAACTTAAAAACTTGCGATGATAACAAACTTGGACCAATAAAATATGTCTGAGATTTCAAAACAGCAAACACCATTGCACACCAAGATTCTAAATTCACGGACAGTTAAAACAATAGAAGTTGAAAAGAAACAATTGTGACCTGAAAACAATATAAATCATTGGCGCAACGTCCAGTATTTTTTAGAAAATGTGTAGCATCTATCACCGGTTGTTGATAAGGCTGGTAACTTTTGCATTCGTGAGTTGTGCGGTTCGAAATTTAGTACATTATTGCATTTTAGCTAATCCTCTTGTGTGAAAATTTTGAATTTTGCAATTGCAGCAGGTTGACAGCTTGAAAACGTGCAACCAACCCTAACACTGGTAAGTGGTAATGGATGCTATACGCATTTGAGAATATAAGGCAAAGTACGGTTGTTTTTATCAAAACTACAATAATCAATTCAATGTAATTTGTCTCCTTAATTGTATTTCCAACTACTGTACATTAGCGCACTACAGTTAATAATAATAATAATAATCATCATCATAATAATAATAATAATAATAATAATAATAATGGCACTTGTACACTTTCGTCCACATCCATTAAAGCTTAGGCTTAGGCAAACGATTATTTACACTCTTTGATTTGCGTTTAGGCATAAGCAAACTTTTTACAAAAAACTATGCCTTATCGTAGATGTGCGGGAAAACGTACAGGAACGAACAAAAATTATAATACGTCGCAATTTACATCGTACGTACCTTTTCCTGCCTCTACAATTTCGTTCGTCTCGTTTGCATGCAACGTGAACAACTTGAGCAAATGATCAGACGTCCTTCGATTCGCGTTGTAAACAGCCGAGCCAGATTTGAGCGAACCAGAATAAACCCGAACAAACGCTAATGGACCTCGATGCTTATCATTGATAAACTTAAAAACCAACGCACACAGACCCGGGCTGTACAGATCAGCTGTAGGATGCTGTCGTTCTAACGGTGACGGCAGATGGCGAACAATTGCGTTCATTAACAATTCGATTCCTCGTCTTCGCAGCGCTGAGCCACAACACACAGGTACAAGTCTGCGTGAAAGCGTCGAGCGTCTACAAAAGAACGTCAAAACATTGAGTTTGTAGCAAGAAGGCACCAGTGGGACTTAGAAAACAGCTCAAAGCTGCTCATGTTAACTACGCTTTGGCCACAAATATCGCCAATCGTCCTTGGAGCGGTCAATAGACAAAAATGTTTTAAGAGCATTCAAAAAGTCATTTAAAGCCAATTAAAACAGTATAAGACTATTATTAAAATAGGCAGGAACTTGAAAATAAACAATATTTTCACACATGATATGATTTATTGTACTCAATGTGTAGGGAAACATTGCATCGCTTGTCGTGTCTTTTCGGTCCTAGCAGCATCTGCAGATTTACCTTTAAGAAGAGAAGTCAATTGTGCGCTTAATTCTTCAGTACCATATGGTACCAACCGTTGTGTGAGAACTGGCCTTTGAAATGTTAGAAAACTAATTTTTTTGACTTGTTGCTATTCGAAAAAAGTGCCCGCTATTTACCATTGCAATAGTTTCGTCCCCAGACAAGAATAAGCCACCAGCTAAGTTGCAACCGATTGATCAAACAAGTCAGTCGCACCCGTTTCTGAGTTGTAGATGCATACATGATGTGGCACCATAATTTGGATTTTTCTTCTCTTCGAAACAATTATGATTGGCAGGCTTTCATGGCCAACAGGTTACGTAATTACAAGTTACAGTTACTGCGTAATTATTGTTCGACCATACCAAATCCTTCGTGTTGTTTTTTCCATCAGTTTTTTTGCCGTAAGAGTTGTCAACTCTATTTTCGCGCACTGTACCAGTACCTCCAATATTCAGCCAAGCAAGCTCATTCATAAGAGATATTGACGTAAATAAATTATCGCAGACGAAAAAAGTACCAGGTCGCAGATAACATTTTTCAGTCAAATTCAGGACTACGCCTGCACCTTGAACCATTCCATGTTTGGAGTAAATCAATTTGTGCCCCACCGTACGGTTTTATGTGAACGACATAGCCGTCGGTAGAAATTTAGCACCAAAGCGTGAAACCAAAGCCAATTGGTTTGAGTCGAATGAACTGTTTTGCGTCGTCGCATCCGAAACACGGGACAATGCACTCATCGACATTGTGTTCTCTGACAAAGGAAAATCCCCTAAATGCTTTGTGCAGCTGCTCAAACCATGGTCGTACTTTGTAAGAACAATCATCCATCAGTGCGAGATTAGTCTCCTTGTCGAAACGCAGGATGGCGTCCTTAACGATTCTGACTCCAGCATCAATTTCCGAGCGTTCGCCAATAATCGAAGTATGTATTATTCGCAAAGAGAGACAAAAATACCCACATTTCGTTCGCATCACTGTTATACCTTTCAAAGCGGCCTATGCTCGACAACTCAGTTTTGGCACACGCCCACTTTGGTTTCAGTGATATTCGCCGCAATTCGTCCTTCGCGTTAGGCAATGCGCATTACGGCCTGGTGAACGGGATCAAAAATCCAGCGATGTGGGACCTCCCTGGCGTCTTGCTAAATTCAGTTTAAAACTGTACCGAATTCCTAAAAGTCTCGAGAAGACAGATTATTTACATAAACAATACGAAATCAACATAAAAATCGCTCAAATGCTGTTGTGTTTTGGCTATAAACTGCTGCTGTATTGTGTGGTGCAAGTTGGGCTACGTTTTAGTGTGGTCTATGGGGGCCATCCCTGAGTATAGGTGTATGTATATTTACATGCCGTTGTTTACAGTTGAGTCACCTGATAGCCGCGTTGATTTCTTCGACAGTCAATTCAGTCAACGAAGTAACATTTATCAGACGATTTCCAAACGTAAAATCAGATTCCGCCAACTGAGACAGCATCATGTCACGATGTTCAAGCAATGTTTCGCCAAGCTGTGACGGTTCCACATCTGACACCGAAACGTGTGATTCCTAAAACATTTTAGAAAATTTCAGCTGATTAATGTCGATCAATATATACTTGTCAACTATTGCCATTCAGTCTACTTAAAAAGTTTTCGCAAATAGCAAAAAATCAATGTGCTCTGATTCAACAAAGAAATCGACCAATTGAAATTAAACAACAGAGCAAACCTTATCGACCCACGACCAAACTTTCAAATTCACCAAATCAACAATTCGTTCGATTTGTGTTGTTGGATTTGTCTCACGTTTATCAGTGGATAATAATGGGACTTGTGTAAGCAGCGGTACGATGTTAAGCTTTGTTTCAATTGACTGAAGACAGTTTCGCAGATCAATTCCTACAACAAATATAAATACTCCCAGGTAGGGTAGGCACTTGAACCATTAGTTAGACTTACTGCTGTTTTATTAAAATTTGATATTTTGGCAGATCAGCGCTGCCACACTTTGGCAAACGATAAACGCTTTGTATGCTTTCCCGTAAACTTACATAGAACAATGCAACAGTGTAGATTTTGATTAGTTTTACATCAGTTGCTTCATTTCTAGGAAAAGGTTCAAAATTTGCAACGGAAGCAGGTACGCTAAACATTCCTAAACGCGATCACACTTGGACACCCAAACCTAAATATTCGGGAAACGCTGATACACAAGTATGATCTATATTCTATTACACGATTACACTTTTTGGCGAACCTTTGTAATTGTGTATCTCAAAGTTGGTACAGATGTAAGACTATGCTGAATTTGGAACCTCACCACGCGCAAGTTCCAAAGTCACAAGGCCTTACAGCAGCTTGTGATAGGTGCTACTTCAATTTGAGAATACGGGTCCTAGTAATAGGTTTTCAAACATTTTCGGGTAGCACGTATGACCATGTCATATCAAATCTTCAAGATTTGCGTTTATTTGTTCAAATGTTACAAGACCTATGACCAACTGGTAATATGTGCTACACACAGTTGAGAATATAGTTATTGAACACAATCCTAGAAGTCCAAATGCTACAATATTTACCTGGTTTATCCATTTTATTAACAAACACAACGACAGGCAGTTGTTGTTTTGCAGCTTGTCGCCACACTTTGAGCGTTTGAGCTTCAACGCCGGCAGACGCATCCAGAATGCACACAGCACCATCGACTACACGAAGTGCCCGTTCAACCTAAGAACAATTTCAACAAAAGACGTTACAAGTGTAATACAAAAGGCATACAGGACAGGAATAATGCAATTTTAAAATATGTTTATTTAAAAAGTTATGTTTTCAGGTGTCAACCCCCTTTGGATTTTTGTAAAAAAGTTTTTAGATACTATCTCAACTTGTACCACAGAAATCCGCCCAATCCTCGAAATTTACATATCCAGGAAATCATGGCTACGCCCGCCTATGCAGGAAGGTACACAAATTTCAGATATGCAACATATTAAACACAATGTGTCAGAAAACTAAACAAAATGCTATACTCATTAAAACACTTTCGTCAACTATTGCTAACAGACTAATTTAATATAGTAGCATATATGAACATCAGTTAGGTATGATTGGTACTTACAGAATGTTAAGCATTTGACAATATTGCCTCAGATTCAATTGAAACCTAGTACAAAGAACATGGCCGTTGAAGAATTACTGCTGTTGTTCCAATTCCTCATGCCTTAAGTTGAAAAACTTAAACAAACTTCAATTGTAAAATCAATATGTCCAGGAGTATCGATTAAGTTCACTTGATGCTTTACCCAAGGAATGCTGACTGCAGCCGAAGTGATCGTAATTCCTAAAATAGCAAACAACACAAAAACTCAACGGCTCGAATTTATTGCTCAGTCAGGCCCTCAGGTCGATCCGTCTTGTGCCCCTCGAAATTGTTTGTGGGTCAAAAATAACTCCCTTTAAAACAAAAGTTTTATTTTGAAACACACCCAATAGACTGTTATATTTCAGGCGCACAGCGGTGGTAGTACGGCTCTTAAATATATGACACTGTGATACGAATACAATTGCAACCTACTTATGATTTTGAATTTCCTTAGAGTTGCGCTATACTTTGCTGAGCTGGACATCGGCGCGCGCTGCCGCACGCCGCCTCGTACCGCCTCAAAGCAACGTGCGGTAATTTTTAATAAAAAGTTTTACTGTGCCGCGCGCCGGCATCCGGCAAGAATAGCACAACCCTAACTCTGACAACACAAACGCTACGTAACTTTGCCTACAACAATATTCTGTGACGGTAAAATTTGCCAAATTTCATGGAGCGAAAAAACAAATTCAAACTTAATGTCAAAATGCAACATATAAATTGACTTGCCTCTTTGACGTTCTTGTTCCATATAATCGGTCACTGTATTGCCATTATCGACATTACCCATACTTTCTGACAAACCAGACAGGTAAAGCATACATTCTGTTGTTGTGGTTTTACCTGTAAATGACAAAAATATCATGGCTTCAAGTACACTTTCTAGATATTTCAAGTTAGACCTTACGCTGAGATAAAGGCTTTTTTTGACTATTTTGATGTTGTACGGCGTTGCACGCCGGCATCCGGTACCATACCGCAACCAACGTCTATTGTCGCATGACACAAATATACAATTTGTAAACAAAATGTTTTTGACTTCCGGTCGTTGTATTCCGCACTAAAAGTATAGTACCACCCTTAAGCTAAGGGAAGCATTTCCCAACATTTAACAATAAATCTACACCTCGGCGAGAATAAGTGTGTGGCGTCGAAAGTGTATAAGAGCCATGTTATGTTTTACGCAAAAGAATTACGATAACTGCCTATGACAGGTCGAAATCTGTTGAATTTGGAAGGTAACATCGTCGAAGTAACATATACTCGTAATAATTAGGACAGCAGATTGTCAACTACCAAATAAAACAGGGAAACCGCATTGGCGGATACAAGGCGTGGAGACAGCCATGTCTTAGCCTTTTACAGGAATCAAAATTTATGTTAAAATTCGATACAAAAATTAGATTATGCTTCGCCCTTGTGAGTTTTTCTCACCATTCCATATCGGGCGGATTACCATATTAGATATTTCTGCATCCGTTACTAGGAAAACGTAAGCGAATCTCAAATTTTAATTCTAAAACACAACTCAAACACAAACCAGCATCAATGTGAGCCATAACACCAACGTTTCGTATGCGATGAACAAAATCGTTCGATGAAATGTTGTCAGGCGCAGTCGACAACAAAACAGCCGATGGTTTGAAAAATGCATGGCACCACTTTGTGAATGATAGTCGATGTTGAAGCAACGCAACTGTCATAATTAATTACTATTTAATACCTAAAAATATCAAACTCACTGGCATTTTCATGAGGCGCGCGGTTATTAAAGTCCGTAAGCGGATAGAATCCCTAATCCCTAATTAGAGTTCATAAATTTCCATTATCCCTAATTGTCCAAAATGATTCCAGGACCAAATAATTTATATCCGAAATTTTAAAGCGTACTTAAAGTATGAAAGCACATTCCTAAGTATAACCTTGCATTATCGCTCAAGCTATTGACACAAGACCAATAAACGCTTAATTCAACGGATAGTTGCAGTACCGGATATATATCTGTAACGAACGGTGGCTGTGCGTGGGTTAAAAATAAATAACAGTCCGTAACCGAATAACTACAGGTTACCATCTGGAGAGGCCAAATAAATATCAGTCCCCCCTGGTCACTACAGAATTATCAGTCACTGAAGGGTTTCGGGTGTGAGAAATATGAATAAATTGTTTACAAACTTCCAAAACAGATAAATGAATAGTTAGCTAATAACTAATTTGCATATTAGCTTAATTGCTTAGGTGTGTACGAGATTCGCTCAATACATGTAGTCCCACTACGACTTAGCCATTATTGCTTGGGTGCTGTATTATCGTTCGAGTTAAGTTCATTTCTATGCTCTTAGTTAGCAGGATTCGAGAAACGTACCTCCGAATTCGAAAGAAAATCGACTACCGGCTCAGGTAAACATTTACCTGTAAAGCCCACAGAAAGTAAATATATACTAAACGTTTTGCTGCGATTACTATTCCTGGCAATTTCCCGAAGCCCGTTAGCTGCTGACGTATATATTAAAAGGGCTCCAGTATCCAGTATATTAATGTCCGGGCGCTCCCTGTGTAACAGTAAATATCTTGACAAAGCGTGTACTATGACTAACACTTACTTGCAAGCCAGAATATAAAATAAAAGAAACAAAAAATTTTATTTTAATATAAAATCAAATTTGACAAAATTAAGTAAATAAAATCAGAGTCACTAATATTATATATGTACATTTACCATACAAATGTCTACCAATCATGCAACTGTACCGCTATGACCGAAAAAATTAAATCTTGGCAAACCAGTGGGGTGTAAACAGACAGTAAGACTAACGGAAACAGAAAACGGATATGAATAACGCAAACCAAAAAAAGGATATTGATGTATAAAAGTTTCAAAAATGTTTTTATTTTTCTGCCAACACAATTCATGCATGCATATATATTCACCAATTTTTCAAAAATGTCAAAGAATAAATGGCGGACGCATCGGAATTTTTTAAATTTTGAATGAATTTCGTAATCTTTATTTCATATCGAATAATTGCAGCATATCCGCAACAAAAAACTGCGAGATGGACACGATTTTTGCCGGAAACGAATATCCGGTTATACCCTAGAAACCAGTGAAAACATTAACCAATTCTGATAAAAATATAAACAGAATGAATGCCTCAAATCGTCAAATTACATTTTAAACTAAGTGCTTAGATTATTAATTATGTTCCAGAAGCAACGCGTTTGCAAAGGCAAAAAGTACAACAAAAATACCGCTGAAATATAGGCCAAAACGACAAAACCGCACATAACGTCTATTTTGTCATTAAAAGACAATACAAAACACGATGCAACATGAAAAATACTGTGGCCGGAGGTCAACAAAATACGCCGGCACAACCGGAGACAAGAAATTATGTTGTTAATAATGATGCTTAATTTAGTAATAATTGTACCAAATATCTGTTAACTGTTGCACAAAATTTTATTTTCCGCTTATTTTTATTGCACGACTACCGGAGACGGAGGCAGACCTCCGGCTGAACCCTGCTATAACAACAACAACAACAACAACAACAACAACAACAACAACAACAACTGTGGCACTCAATTGTCAGCCGTAATTGATAGAGATCTTATTTCATTCAACTTTTCACGAATCAAGCCTTTGTCCGACGTTGGGCTATCGATTATTGGTGTGCGGGCAACGAACAAATTTGCAGCTTCTTCAAAATAAGAAATCTAAAATATTATTCCGAAGTTTACTATTTCAAATAATGAATGACAATCGCATACTAAGCAAAAGTATATACTGCCAGCCTTAATATCCATAGTCCAAACGCATTATTTAACACAAGGTTACTACGCTTAAACACCTTCACTAGTGAGCAACGTCTTGTTCAAATTCGTTTGACGGATTTTTTAACTCGGAGACTTATCGATAACCAATATTCAAGACAATACCTAAATAACAGTAAAATTTGGGCTTCAAATTTTCATACATGATGCTTAAAGAACATATAGGATACAACATTACATTATTATAAATGCGAAAGCTTACACCCTAACAACCATAAAAGATTTCATTTTATAAGAACGGTTCATTTCAATGAATTTTCTCAAACACAAACGTAAGAGAGGTAATATTTTTCTGATCAGGCGCACTACTATACGCCAACAAGTGAAATTCATAGCGTTCCGACTCACCGTTATGTGCAAAGTATCTGCAAAGTTCAAAGAATCGGCAATTTTTTGCAGTGCAGATGCTGATGCCGATACGAACGAAAAGTGCCGATTATTAGTGATGCCGGTACCGATTATTCGGCACACCCCTACAATAAAATCGTTGTTTCTAGTTTGCAAGTACAACCACAATAAAACTGCTTCTATCTATGAAACTGTCTTACATCATAACATACCTGCGCTGTTAGATACGCTTCAAACAACGGCTGACAAAATTTTGATCTATTGCTAAGCATACATTTCATGTCTTTTCGCAGCACAGTATCCGTATCTTGAAACTGAATTTTTGCCTGTTCTAGACTTCGCTTAGCCTGGAATTAAAGATATGAAAACGCCCCTGACGTTATTCGCGCAGCAAAGCCTGTTTGGCTAAACCAAAATAAAACTGGTTTACGACGAAATCGTATTTCAGTGTAATACAGCATACTACCGTTCTGACAATTACAATTCTTCAGAACATTAAAGATCATTGAGATAATCGTAAATAAAAATGAAAACTCGTACCACAGTAACATAACGTTTTAAAAATTAAGCATTTTGTTTTCCTTCACTTTACTCAAATAGGAAGACACAATAACAAACTCACCTCGCCTATTTTGTATAAATTTTGAGCACTCTTGTCTTTAGACTCACATTTGTCTACCCTTTGTTGCAATTTCCAACATTCCTGAATAAAATAAAATGAGCAATACAATTTTATTAACATCAGATTAGCCTGCGACCAGAACCAACAAGGTTCAACAAACATTACGTGCATTTGGACATAAAACGGCAGCACGAAGTAAAAAAAGATGCTATGGATAAACTAGAAGCTACAACAGATAGCTATATGTTGAATATTAACTGAAATCAAACGGCATACAGAGCAAGATGTGACACGTCTGCAGTAAATAATATAGCGCACGAGAAAAAATTCAGCAGTTCACTAATAAACTGTGCAGCCATTTACCGAAAGCTGATTGTCCCATTTCTTCGCCATATTATGCAATGTCAGAATCGCAGAATTGTACCTAAAACCAAGATGCCTAACGGAAAATAAAATTAATCTATATCTACAGTATAGAGTTAAACGCGCTACGTAGTTCATTTATAATAGAAACTTTGCGCCAAATATGGTTTCTAAATAGACTTGCGGATGTTTAAACATGCTTTAACGTGCTTACTTTTTCAAAGGTTCAATCACAGATATGGCTAGATTCTGCTCCTGCAATAATAATAAGCAGCCTATATTATTAACATTACAAACAGTACACCTCTATATAAGTATCAATGTTAACAAGGACCGCGTCTATAATGGTTCTCATCACTAGTTGTTACAGCAAAAAAATTCTAAGCAATGGCTTCAATTAATTCAAATTGCCAATCTGCAATTAAAACAATAACACACTTCCCGCAGTGGACGCTGCTATAAAATTGGTTGTTTTAAAGAAGCACTATATTGCTTGAAAAGCCATTAATATATTGTTCTTATTAAGCAAGAAAGTATATTACACCTCAAGCACAGCATTAACAGAACTAATAAATGTCATATGCCTACCAGATCTTGCGATAAACTGTCCAGCCTAGCTGATATTTCATTCAAGTCGTTAATTGCTTTTAAGTCACTTGATTGTCCGTCCATGAGATCCAACTTTGAAAGAGCTAAAATATCGGTAAAGCTGTTCTCTCTTTGTATGCTTACGTATTTATAAAATGTGTGTTGCATGAGAAAACAATCGGAAAAAGTAAATTTAAAAACAATTGCAAATTGTAAACATTATACTTAAACGTAGTTTAAGACCAGTCTTGGACGCAGGTGTACGAACTATAAACATTATGAAAAAATAAGCGTTACAGAGATGTAGTCAAAATTTTAATACTAGGGTGTTACGTTTTACACAAATTTCAAAAGCTTTTGTGTTACCAACTGAAAAATAAAATTTCCTAAAATCCATTAACAGACACTGCAAGAGGGTTCGCCTTTAAGCGAAACTGGCATAGACGTATAAATATCTACTTCCTATTCTAGCAATACTTTAACTAGCGCGCAGCACATACTGCTTTAGCACAATACGTTGTAAAAAATGACAAACTTGACCTGATAATGATTCAGATGCTTTTCTGGAGTGGCCGTACAGTTTCTTAGATGATTTTTCGAGCCTAAAACGATCGCACATTTCCCAAAATATTATATACATATTTTGCAACTGCAATAGCAAGGAAAAAATAAAATCATGAGCGATGAATACAAAATCATTTTCAACCCGTTTTCGGCAAATCGTACACTGCTTTTTTGACATATCATAAATTATTATCATTGATGTATTATAAAACGAAGAACAAGTACTAAACCATAGTTACGATACCTGTCGATGCTTGCATATTCCTGATCAAATGAGTTGATTTCCTTCAATTAAAAATAGCATATATTTATATACGGCGTATGTATGCTGAATCTGGAGAAAAGCCACTGTGGTGAGCAAAAAATAACGACCACAGAAGTTTCATATTTACGTACGTCATGAATAATACGAAAAAAGCTGCAACAAGAAAATATATAAGAATAGACAATCATAACTTTGCGTTGTAAGAACTGACTGTTGGTTGGTATATACAAATATTTACATCACTTTACCCAAAAGTGTTTCTATCGCAGAACATTTACACCAGATAGCACAACCGTTCAACAGTTACAACGTATATAATACAAGATATAAATAGATGCGAAGAATAATGAAATCTTAATTTTATACTGTTACGCTATTTACAACGCTATTTACATTGTTACACCAACGCCAGATATTAATACGTATGCAGAAACGTCACGCGTTAGACCAATTGGAAACCACCAGTCAGAGCATCTATGTGGTCGACTGGTTGACAGGACACATATGTTTTGGAGTCCGAAATAATGTGGGAGGTTAAAAATGAATCTGTCGGAAAATCAAGATGAAACTTTCTTTCATTGAACAAAAATACATATACAATATTTCACCTGTTGCGTCAGGATTTTCTCTCTGTAAGATCCTGTGCGTGAAAACGGGTTCCTAAAATATATAGGCAATAAAATAATTCAAAGGTAGACCTAACGGTTGAACAAATAAACTTTGGCAGACAAAAGAATTATTACACATCGCAAAACAGGCAGTTTTTCTGCCATGAATCGTTTCCGAAAATTTCTGTTTTCCTTTCAGTCAAAGATGAAATTAGAGCAGTAAAGTTACAAATACACAAGACATAGTGTAATAGAAAAGATTACATAGTTGAAACTACAGCGGGATAAGCCAATGGGACAACGTTGTATAATCTACTGAAGGTTCCTGGTTGACATCCACGCTGGTCCAGGCGTCACAATTTCATTGCAAACAGGCCGCACATGTTTGCACCTACCATGTCATGATTACGGTCGGCAAATATACGCCATTGCATTACTGTGAACAGAAACTGAGTCCAATACAAATAATTACATACATCGAGTAACAGTAACCCTACGAAAATAACATGATATCCAACAATAGCGCTTCGAGGATTTTCTGGCTGTCGGATATTGCACGATAGAATACCCGAACACACAGCACACACATATAAAAGTTAACACGTAATACATATTGCATAGTAGCTGCGCAGTACAAGGCGTAGTACATTAGTAAACAACACATATAATTGCTAGCACAAGTTGTTGAAGCAGTGCCGCGAAAGCTCATTTGGTAAGGGCGTTGACCCGGTTAACCAAAGTTCGCCGGTTGGAATCCAGCCGTGGTAAATTGTTTCAACTACTTCGCACTAACAAAACACTTATACACATTGCCCTTAACACAGCGCAACCTTACACTGCCAGGCGTAACGAAGTTACTTTTGTGCTAATCAAGCTGGAAAGCATAATTAGCTCCAAACGGACAACAAACTTCACAAAATGTACAGAATGGCAATGAGCAGGAATAATCAAGGTCTTTTAAACTGAATCTTCGGTACTTTTCCACCTATGTTCATTGATTAATCGTAAAAAATAAATTTATTTTACTCCTTTGAACTAGCTACGTATATTCCAGTTGAAATTCATAATTTATTTTATTGCCAAATTGAAATTGCAAATGGTCTAGTCTTTTGTGAAATGGAACATATAAACATCGTAGACCGAAACTGGTAGTGATCAAAATAACAGAAATAAAACGGACAATTGATATTGAAGTGTAAAAATGACATATTTCTCAATAAAAATTGCGTTCATATAATTTTAAGTTTGCATTTGCCAAAAAATTCCATGATTTCCAACAAACATAACCCCAAATTTATAACGTTCGCAATCTTTTCACTTTGGAGTTTGTATATTTTAAAGTTTCATTTAATGATTGAGGTTTCTTCATGGCTTTTAAGATATCATCAGAGTCTGAAGAGTCTGAACAGTTTTTACCATATCTAGAGAACTGGCCTTCACAGGACGAAGTAAACATTTATCCCCATTTGTTTTCACATTACGTGGCAAAATACCTAATGGAATGAACTTTTGCCTTTTTGGCAATGTTTTATATTGAATCCAACAAAAGCCGTTGTACGCCGTAGCTCACATATAGAATTTTTAAAAATACAAATTTGAAGAGCGAAATCCATTTGTTGAAATTCGACATAAAAGACGCTGAGCGAGAGCTCACAGAATATTGAGCTTTTTGTCGATTTTTATAAAAATATAGTTCATTGAGCCAAAAGTTCCGTGTACATTACAAAATTGGAAATTTATTTCAAAGCTTCGTTGCACAAAAACACTTTACATAAAGGTACAGCCGAAAGTCGATTGCCTCAGGCTGTACCCTGGCTACTTACAGACCAAAAAATATTAAAAAATAAACCATTCGACGCAACTAGTCGAGCAAGAGTATAACATGCTTCATTCAGATTTGAGCAATGGATTATAAAGTCGATTTGGTGTTGTGTTGACAACTGTTTTAGATGACGCTACGCATAAGTTTATAGTAAGAAGACTAGTTAGCCTGACGTATGGAGTGCGGAAAATTTACAACCACTGGACTCTTCTTTGATTTCAGCGTTGAATCGTTTGTAACTTTTAGTCGATCCATGTAAATGATCAGGGGCGACACGTGTTTCTGCGGGACTGCAATAAAAAAGCCTTTTATTCGGATCAATACAGTACTACAGCTAATGGTCTCAGGTATATACATTGACCCATATTCTTATTGATTTAGACTCAAAATGGGGACTCATCTGTCACCCCATTTATTCTGGTCAACACAATGGCACTACCTGCTGCGTTTGAAAGTTGCAGCTCAAGCTATAGGAGTAGTACTTTGACGATATGGCTTCAAAGTTGTTTTTGTCGTGTAACAAACCACAGGTCCAACTTCGTAAACATCGTATAAACATTTGAGGGCGTTCGCAAAGACATGATAATTTTTATTTTGAACGGAAGACCACCAACTGCGTAAATTGAACGTAATTTTTTTATTCTTTAATACATCATGTGACATTTTTTGACCAAATGAACAACATAGACTGGATCTATGAGATTTTTTACGCATTTTTTTCCGTTGTTTAGCAATTGTCTTGAAAATTTTTGATTGTCAAAATACCTAGAGAAGTATTAAGAATATTTAGAGAAATATGCATATCACGTCCTCTTCTAAAATTTTAAAATAAAGCGAAAAAATGCACTTTTACTGGTTTTTTAATAACCTGCATCATTTTAGAAGTGAAAACGGGTTTAGCTTTAACGCAAAGTCATTCCCTGTAGAAATCAACTCCAAGCTGCCCTGCAAAAAATGGTGAGTAAAATTGACTTCCTCCGAAACAGGCTCTACTAGACTACACAAATTGAGTCAAATTCGTCTCCGTCAGAATCAAATTCGAATCACTGAGTCGCCCGTTGGCGGAGTTAGAATTTGACTCAGTTTGTGTAGTCCCGTAGAGCCTATATCGAAGAGAGTCAATTTGACTCACCATTTTTGGCAGGGTGCGTTCTTAACTTCTGTTGCTTTCCCTGTTTTTCTTTCGTTCAAGTCGAAGCGATTGTTCAGTGATACTTTACGCACCGCGTATATATTTTGGATACCAGCAAAAATTGTTTACCTTTTTGTGATTTTATTTGCGATGCAGCCAGACGCTTGTTTCTGGTATCTGGTTGCAGAGGAGTAAGTATAAAGAATGTTTACTCGGGCTCCAGTACACGCGGAAATTTTTTTACCCGCGAGGATTCCACCGCAAAATGTCATTGCCGTTATCTGCATGCCCTTACCCGTCGTTATTGTTTCTTCTCCGTTCAATACAATTGTGTATTTTCAGTGCATTGATGGTTATCTCATTGTTTTTCACTCATACGGTAAATACAGATTAAAAATTCAAGTTTTTCTCATTAATATGTGGTTTCAAGTTTTTTTATGAAAAGTTAAGGTGGATAAAGAATCACAAGTTTTGCCAGCGCTTTGATTTTCTTTGCCCGCTGGTATACCAGGGTCAAAAATTTGTTACCCGTCCCTCGTTTTCTCGTGGGTAGCTCAGTATGGTTCATGTGAATATTTTTCGTATGGCATCGTCCTTCAACTGTAAGCTTAAGTTAGCGAGTCTAATCATCTGGTGAATGCTCAGCTGCGAAATGCATTTGAATATTGAAACTGAGTTGATAGGGGTTAATTAACTTCACCGGTCACTTTCGTTGAAACTGTAAATGGTTTAGGTTGAGTTTTAGGTTCATTCTACAAGGTTGTAAACCTAAATTTGCTTTTAGAATAATTTTCTTGCATTCAACGACGCTGCGACGCCCCTGAGCGAAATACTGTATGGTACACATAAAACAATTTTGCCAAGGTAACAGTATGAGCTAATTGTACATGAGAAAAGGTAATTATTATGCAAAATCACATCAATCATTGTTTCAAGGCGCAACTCTGATATCGCAGTTCCATAAAGGCGGCTTTTGGACCATAAATAACCTGTTATTTCGACCTAAAGATTTAAGCAATGGCATTATATGTTCAGGTGTACATGATTGGGCAGTTCAGGTGCGTTGTACATATAAATATATATAATATATAAAGCACATGGGTTTTTTATGTGTTTTAGTTTGAACAAATCCTGTTGTCAAAGCGACATTTCCTTACATACAAGACGGAGATGGATGAGTATAATAAATACACAAAGAATTTATACCGAATTAAATATCCTGAATTACTGTAGAAACACTTGAATATAGCAGATATTGGCTGGGTTTCCGAAACCATTAAGTACCACTTAGTACTTAAGTACGGCTAAGTAATTTCTTAACTAATTTACCGTTATTAAAAGCGTACTTTGCGTTAAGTTCTGTAGTGACCCGAATATGAGGGGGTCCACAATTTGAGTCCCATCAATAGGAGTCTGTATCCGTAATAAGAGCCTGTAAGCGTATAGAGTCCCTAAACTCTAATTAGAGTCCATAAATTTGAATTATCCCTAATTGTAGCGCATAAATGACTTCAGGACCAAATAAACTTGAGTTCGAAACGTTAAAGCGTACTTAAGTTTTGAAAGGACATTCCAAAGTATAACTTGTATTATCGCTCAAGCTATTGACACAAGACAAATAAATGTTTAATTCAACGGATAATTGCAGTACCAGATATATATCAGTAACGAAGGGCGGCGGAGCGTGGGTTAAAAATAAATAACAGTCCGCAACCGTTTAGCAAGGGAAGTACCAGCCAAATAAATATCAGTACCCCCTCTTATTCGGATCACTACAGCAAATTCTTAAGTTGCTGACGAAATTTGATATACTACAAATTAATCGCTCAGACATTACTAACCTTGGTATAATTGAAATTGTAGACTAATTATGCCTTCATAACATAAAGCAAAACTATTAAGTAGTTCGTTGTCATGACAATGGCCGATATTTGGCGTTTTTTGGTTGTGCTCGAAAATTTATTATTTACCTAAATCGGCGATCTAACTAATTATACTTAAGTATAAGTTAAATACTTAAGTATTAAGAGTTCAGAAACCCAGCCATTAAAAATTCCGGAACGGAAATGAATAGTTGTTTTTCAAACTAATGCAACCGAAAATTATAATCAAATATAAAAAGCTTAAATGATCTTTTATTTTGTGCCAATTTAGTTCGGATAAATATTTATTTTTTTCAGTTAAATCGTATAACTATTAGCAATTGACTGTAGAATTTCCCTGTCAGTATTAAAGGTTAAGGGAACCAAGAATTCCGTTCCACATTCTGTTGTGTACATCGTCATTCAATGCCTCACTGTAAATTCCAATGAGTAAATTAATCATCTGATACCGAAGTTAGTTATTTCTGAGTTAATAACAGTAACTTTTAACTCACTCTGAGTTGACTTGATTTTCACTGTAAGTTGAGTTGACTCCGGATGAGTGGCTTAACTAAATCAGAATGAGTGATTCAACTCATTCTGAGTTAAAATCAACTCACTGGAATTGACAGTGCTGGTTCGTTTTGCAAAATTTATAAACTTTAAACTAAATACCTAAAGAGTCACCAGGCGGAGTTTACAGCTTTTTCTATGGCTATAGGCTTGTCTGCTCATTCTTTGAAGAGTCTTAAAATTAAAACTCGTTTTAAACGCGAAAATGATTCGTTCAATCGCTATAACGTACACCTGTGCTATTTTCGCTATTAAAGCCAAAACGCAAACGAAAATGAATAAAGGTTTGACGTTTTATCGAAACGCAATTTTAATATCAAAATAAACTCGTTTGCTATACAATCTTTCATGCTGAACCTATAACGGTCGAAAATTAGTATATGATATTAACACCCTGCTAATACAACCTAGAGTTCATTTCAGTTAAAATTAACTAAAAATCTGTTCAACTGTATATAAGCATGCGAACGGTATATGTACAATATTACTTGGCAGGTGATAAAATCTGTACTTTTCACTAATAACACAAATATACCTCTGTCTCGCTATTTTATGTACTAATAATATAAGCCAACGAGCTTTCTAACCATGGGGAGTGATTATAAACGGTCAACCCCACTTTGCGATATTTGTCCAACATTTCTAGAAACGTTTTCTGCAGTTGGCAACACAAGAAACCACTGATGGAAGTGTTTATATGCCACCGTTTCAAAATCTGGACTACATTCCTGTCTAAGATAAATCACTGTAAATCCCAACTCACACGTGCAAGTTTATGCAGCAAAAAACTGCCCGTGCAACTTGCACGCGCCCGTTTGGCCACAAAGCAGCTTCGAAGTTTTTGCCGCTGAAAATTATTCACTAAAATTCATGCTATTGAATTTAATTCGCGATTTGTGAACGCAGGTGCGAGGCACTTGAATTTCTTGCACCTGCAGTTTGATTGGTCAATCGGAATGTTCCTTTGAAAATACTTGCAGCTGCAAGTATCTCGTGCAAGTTGCAGCTGCGAGTTCTCTCTACAAAAACTTGCACATGTAAATGGACTTATATGTTACCAGGAATTAATAAGTTTAAATTTAATAAAGAAATAGAATATTAAAGTATTAAGAGCTGAAATATGCGACAACGCTCAGACGAAACATGGGTTTACAATAAACATGCATGAACAAGTAGAGATCAGATAGGGATATGGATAAAGATTTCTACCCGACCCACGCTTTAGCCATGCACGCAACTTCAACTTTTTACCTGCGAGCAAACTAGCGCTAAAAGATTTGCTCGCGGCCCACCTCTTACCCACGACTCAGCTTTTACCCACGACTCAGCTTTACCCACGACTCAACTTTTACCCGCGCCTGAAGTTAAACCAGTATTCTAAATATCAGCGGTAATTTGCACTTTAGGTTTGAATTAATAGCTCCAATGAATTCTGCACATGAAATTTTACAATATATACACATGCACAGCAACTGACTCGAAGTAAAACAGACAATACTAGAAAAGTTTGGCGCAGGTAAAAACTGTCAATTTTTCAACCGTGTAAATACAAATCTTCACCACCCGCAACTGAAATTGTTTAGCCGACCCACGTTTACCCTACAGTACCCGTAGGTAAAATTTAGTTGCGAGTCAATTTTTGAAAACCGGTTTTAAATTTTGTCGGAAAATCTTCAGTTGTCTTGACTCATTCAATTCATATACAGGCAAAAATAACTGGTAAAATTGTAAACCAACGTCAAAGACATTGCGATGGCAATGTTTGAATGCTGAAATATAAACATTTCAGCTAATTCTATCAATCAAATCGGGACACATATGATAATCAAACTTAATTGAAGTAAAAATTTCAGGAATTTTAAAAATGATTAAAAATAATAAACATAAACGTAATTTGGATGGATGTCAATTGAGAATATTTTAACGTTTGGTTATTTTGGAAAAACATAAACGTGGCAAAATATGATGAACGCAGCGTTACATAAACTCAATCGCGTATCCAACGGTGGCGGCAGCAACGGAAAACGCGGATCTGGACCAAAAAACATTTTCCCGAGTGTTTCAGGTCGTGGCAGTGGACCTCAAATTCCTAATTTAGGTCGCCGTGCAACTCATCGGCAAAGTATGATATCAAACAATTATAGCCATGGGTCTGACGGACGGAAACATTCAAAAGTCACGCAGCCAGCGGCGTGGGAAAAAGATTATACACGTGAAGAACTCGAAGAATACCGACAAGTGTTTTCAATATTTGACAAGGATGGATCGGGAGCGATTGGAACGCATGAACTCGGCGAAGCAATGCAACAAATGGGAATGGAAGCCACTGATATGGAACTTGAACGTCTAATTCAAGAGGTACGTTTTATATAAATGGAACATCAGTGCTGGATCCAGCGGCCAATGTGGATTATCTCCCATCAACCCTGCAGTGCTACAGATTTAATGATAAGAATATTTGGGTAATCTGAATGTCACATTGTGCTTTCTGATGGTCAAAAAACATATGGCCAAGTTACAACGCAAATTCAAAATTTTTGCGTCTTCGATGCAACTGATCGACCAGTCTTGAAATATCAGAATATATATTTGATACACCATGCTGTATAGATACAAACTGAGAATTTTTGCATTAAAACTGTAAAATTGTGGAACACAGGTGACATTAATGTGTAGTAATTTTGGTTATTAACCCCTTCTCACATTGAGTTGCCTGTAGGTAACTTAGCGCAGTGTATATACGTTAAATATACATCGCACCGTGTTGAACAATTGCAACACGTATACATAGTACTAAATCACCACAAGACGTGAGCGCCCCCTCGGGCTCGAGCGTCAAGCTCCTATACCTGAGTGGTGATGGTATACGCCTCCCACTCCAGTCACTGGAGTTCGAATCCAAGCATAAAAGTAGGTGTCAGGGCATAGAAAATATTCATATGAGAAAGGGTTAATAAATAAAAATACAGTCAATGTTGCAAAATGTAATTTAGCATACTTTTGTCATCTTTCAAAATTCTCACACCTTCATGATCATAAATTGGTTTTGTTTTATAGGTCGATGCTGATGGCAACGGTGAAATCGACTTTGAAGAATTTTGTAGTTGTTTGAAAAAATTAACAATGAAAAAACAAACAGACGACGAAGTAATTCGCACTTGTTTTACAGTGTTCGATCAAGACAGCAACGGAATGATATCGGAAATGGAGTTTCGGTCAGTCTTCAAAGAAATGGGCGGATTTAAAGATCCTGAAATTGATACAATTTTCGCTGAAATTGACGTTGACGGAAACGGTCAAATTGACTATGAAGAATTTGCGGTTTTGGTCAAAGAATACTTGTTAAACGATGATGAAGAAGAAAGCGATGGCGAAACAACAGATGACGTTCGCGATGACAGCAACGATAAAACCAACAGTGAGACGATCAAAACCGGCTCTGACACCAATGGTACAACAAAAACGGGTTCAAATACAGGTATCAAACTGGATCAGAGTATCTCTGACGGCGGAAAAGATAAACAAAAGAAAGATGAAAAACGAACACGTAAATCAAACGGCAGCGGTCGAAACAGTGTTCAATCTGACGAAACAGACAGTCGCCAAAACTCTCAGAAAAGTTTGATCTCGAAACGTTGAGTAAATAAATGCATTTTGTGCCAGTTTGGCCGTATTTGTTTTGTTAAATTTTACCCAGTTCAACATTGTTCGCTTGCCATCCACTGCAGAAAACGGTGTTTTGCTTGAATTTACATTTTTTAAGTTTGAGCAACAATTGAAAACGTTCTGCTTCAGGTAACAGGAAGAGGTCAACCTCCGGTCCATCAACAGTCTACTTTCGCATGTGCTAGAATCGTGATTGGATGGTTAAGGTTCGGTACTTATGCGGTAAAAATACCGGAAACGGAAGCGAATCGGGATCAAAATAACGAAAATGAAAAACGCATTCAAGTACAAAAATTTACATATGTTTTGCCAAAATACAATCGAAATATGCAAATATTCACCCATTTTTTTCAAACTTTTATAAAAACTGCGAATGCACGCAAAGTTTTTTGGTCCGGGTGAGTATAGTGGATTTCAAACCAGAACAAACAATTACGTGCAAAGTGAATGATTTCAAACTATTCACAACTCAGCCATGAAGCAAATGGAAGTGAAAAAAACTATAGCCGAAGGTCATGAAATCTTGCTGGAATCGGAGATGAAGACAGAACTTGGTTATAAAATGATTCTGAAATTTCTGTTGCCAAAAATTCGGTTTTAACCTCTGTTTTCGCAAAATCTGTGCAATTAAAAGCTTTCTCAACTGTCCCAAAGTTACACACCAATTAAACAAAAGACAGATTTTTATAAAAATGGTAAAAATTTTATTACCGAAATTGCCGGAACGTTTGGCGAAATTTCTACCGGAGAATGAGGTTGTTTGTCTGCCGGAGTCAAAGGCAAACCTCCGGTTGAACCGTACAGCATAAAGAGACCAATAGTTGATATTTTTACTACTTCAAACATGCGGGCGCATATTTAGCGATTTTTTTTGCAAAAAGTTGCCCGTCCATACGTAGTTTTTAACGCTGGTTTGCAAAGCATTGTAGGCGAATGCATTGAACAACTGCAAATTATGCCAGCATTTCTAGTGAATTTTTATATTAATATGGTTGGTCATCAAAGTTAAATTGAAAAACCGATTCAAAACTATTCTTTCACGCAGTCGCAAAAGTATTTATTGCTATTGTATTTATCGCAGTTGCTTATTCAAAGAAACATTCGGACGAACATTTTTAATATCATCCACTTAGCAACCAAATTTCATTATTTCGTTGTTTCAATTCGTTTCTCAACTTTGCACAACCGTGCATAGTAAAGGGGGCCAATGTTGATGTTGTGCAATTACCACTTTTTCTACTGGACGGCCGGCCGTAGGCCAATGGGACGTTTGACCTGCCGGCCAGATTTTAAAAATGAAGTATTTTTATGGTATATATCGTGACGTTTCTAGAACCTCGTCGGAAATATAGGTACGTAATCTAAGTTCAGTATATAGTATATATCCCATACGCATTAATATAAGACAAATTAACGCATCGTTTCTAAATATTTTTATATACCACAACATCTGCGCAAAACATTGCCGATCACTCTCCCTTTATGTAATTAATACGACGAAACGTTTAATAAGCAAAATATTGGCCCATGTTACGCTGACGGCCGTTGCGCTGTCCCGGGACAACAACAAGCAGGAGTGCAGCGTAGGCAAACCAGTGATCAATATACACCTGCTTAAATTATTTACACACAAAAACCAGGGGCGTGAACAGGGGGGTTTCATGTGTCAATTACCCTTCGTTTGGAATTTTAAATGGGTTCAGGTGACAAACCTGTTTGGGTTTAGAAATTTAGTTAAATATACTGTGCCCGGCTTACCTTCAAATAAACATTTTGCCTGCTGCACTATTTACATTACACCTGAATGTTCCTGACATTTTACAGCAATGACTCCTTACTCATTCTGAACTGTAGGGCACAACTCGTCGCTATCACAAACAAAACATAAACTTTAACTAACGTTCTTTATGTTAAACTTAACTATAAAATTTATACTTTTAAAATCCTCCTTGATCGGTGAGAAAATCTGAGACGATTAAAACCGGTTACGTTATTATTCCCGTTATTGTCAAAAATATTTATATATGCAACGGCGAAAGATTTCGTTGCATTTTTGTAAAAGGCAATGGAATCTAGATCATCTGAAGCGCCTTCTGCAACCAAAGTGGCTTGCTTACACATAAAAGCCAAAGCCTAAGCAAAAAATTACTCTAAAGCTACGGTTACTTTAGCAGCCCGCGTAGAAAAACGTTCCGCCCCTGATCTTTACATGTGCCGTTAAAGCCTAGATGACACTCTAAGTTTAAACACGACAAATACTCAATATTTACTTTATAAAAATTATAAATAGAAAAACTGAGAAATATAGCACTTCAAGCCACGAACGAATTAAAATACAGAAAAAATCATGGACATTAAGATTCGACTAAATTACAACTACAGGATTTGCAGTAATGTAACCTAAGCTTAAGCCTTAAGTTTTAGCCTAGTTTTTAAAACCTGAAGGAAATTATATAACCACAATTTTTTGCGTTCCAATGCTGCTGTTCGTAGTATCGGTCAATTGTTGCGGATGACAAAATGTTTATTGATACTACGAAAGCAGTTTGTGCCCCGTTTCTCAATTCCTACCATTTGTAGGTATAATGCTGTTTTGTATTTCAAAAGACTACACTTTATAGAATACTGCTTCATCTGCGCTTCTTTAGTGTTGTATCCAAGTAAGCAGAAGTAACATTGCTTTAACTAAAAATAAAATTCAAACCATTATACATCTTCAGTCAATCAGAATCATTCAAAATTCATTCTAGACTACAAGAGCACTTTCTAATATTGCTAAAAATCACTACAGCCCGAATACTTAGGACTTAGGGGCCATTCATGAACACTATGCCGAACCTAAGCTTAAGTGAAAGCAAAACAAATCTAACACATTAAACGTGAACCTAAGCCTAATTCTAAACTTAACTTGCCTATTTTATATATGAGATTTATAGACATATAACACTATGCTACCTCCATTACGTACAAATTACTGAACACCATCATTGTTGCAAGTATGAGTCAATATAACCTGACGATTGGCCACAAACCTTTCAATTTAGTAACCTGTAAGTATTCAAGGCGCACTAACAAAGTATTAGCATAATAAACTCACGATTTGAAAATTTAGCGCTGCTGATTTGAAGAATTGACACAACGAATTCTTTGCATTTTGTAAAATCGTCACACAATTTTTCTAGTTTTTCACATCTGTAAACAAAATATGTTGCGTAAAACACTAAAAATTCAACGCAGCAGGAATGTTTTTTGCGTAGCGTCCACAACTGAATGTTCTTAATCAGTTCATAATAAAATTCTATTCTGTAAACCACCGAGAAAAGCAATTATTTTGAGGACAAACAAAGATTTTTTGTACAACTTTGGTTGGAACATCGAAGCGAGCAATAACATTGTTACATGAGCTCTAGCAACTGATAATCTACGTTCGTTTAATTCGACCCAAAATAATTAAACAGTAAATATTATGACTGTGCATTTTAATTTTTCTTAAAACCATGGCGTAACTCTGCCTGAATGCAAACTTTTAGAAACGTCTCTTAAAATTTTAGTCATTGTTTACAAAAATGACGCCTGTTTTGGTAAAATACAACATCTTAAAGCGGTTCAAAGTTTTAAAACTCTAACCAACAAAATGTTCGATCTTTAAAAGTAGCTTGAAATTTTGGCTGTTTTTCGCTTAGGCTTTATCAATCTTTTCTGTCAGTACCTTTAAACCACGCACATAATTTAAAGTAATACGCGGCTCTTTAAAAGTTGCGCTATGGCCGCCGAGCGCCGGCGCGCGGCGCAGTAATCATTTTTATCAAAATTACACCAAATAAATTTTACAACGGCGCGTGTGCGGCTCCCAGCGGCGTTTGCTGGCGCGTAGTACCGTCCGGCACAGTAAAATATTGCGCAACCCTAAAAGTTCTCTGACCGTTTTTAAAATTTTTCAAATTCTGGCAATACTTAGGCTTATACTGGAGGGCGAAAATGCACAAATATGCAATACTACTTACTTTATACTATGATGCGACCACAGTTTCGTCAACGTTGTCACGCTTGCACAAATGCGTTCCACCGGCTTACAGAAAAATTCTAGATCTGGATGCAACAGGCACACTTTAATCAGTTCACCAATTAACTGTGCATGAGCATTTTGAGCCGAAATTACATCTTGCGAAGCACAAATCTTGCCAATTGCCATAAACGCGGTATGAAACTGTAAACAGTCAACACATTCCATTGTCGACAAGGGTGGAGTCAGGGAGTTCAGGTACCAAACTCCTTCTTTCGGACTTTTGTTCAGTTGATTTTATAGACACGGTAACATGTTCGGAACCCAAGAAACAATGACTTCGAAATTTTGATGGAACATAATCTTTCCTTCTTTCCAAAACCTTGACTACGCCCATGATTACCGATCTACACCCGTATGCTTAAATGTGTGCAGCACCTATCACCATTTGGTGATAAGTCCTGTTACTTTGGAACCAGTGCATGGTGAGGTTAGAAATTCAGCACGTTGTTCGGGTTTCATTTGCCCTACTTCAGTACAAATTTTGAGGTTTGCAATTGCATATGTTAGTCAGTTTGAAAACCTATCCCTAACTGATGGTACGTGCTATACGCATTTGAGAATATGGGTCCAATAGTTATGAAAGTTACGAAACTAATGAATACTAGAGGAGAAATTAATCTCTAAACTAATTTTGAATTACAGCAACCCTTTAGACGTTTTCGGAAAAATATACCAAAACCGCAAAAGTTAGCATTTTCGAAACCCCTCACTAAACAAAAAAGCAATCAAAGTATTTTGCTACTTACATTGAGATTAAGCAAAAAGTTAGTTTTATGTCAAGCTCGAAACGAGAATGTTACTGTTAATGACATTTTAGATACTCCCAACACTAAGCTGTTTACCTGATTCATTATTGTCGACAATACGCACGATATGAAATGAATTAAACAACAGCGTAACCAACACAACTTTTTGCGATACACCGCGGTAAAGCTTGCGTTGAAATCTGAAGCCAAAATCATTTTTACACAAATGTTTTCACCCTTAGTGTGCTTCCTTTCGTTTTTGCAACTCAATGTTTTGTTCTATTCTTCTAAAGTTACTGAAAAGTTTCACAATACATTAGGACCAGGGTGCAACCAAATTTTCCGTGCCAGTTCCGTATTTTCACTTTCCGGAGTTCTGATTCCGATAAATTTTTATCCGATTGAAAAATTCTGGCATTAAATTTTGGTTATTTAAAATTAAGCGTTTTACTAAATAATGACGATAAAACAACAATTTCATTAGTATGTTATAAACCTTGGCAATCACCGAAAGAAACCATCGAAGGTAGATTTCACTTCCGTGGATAATGAAAATCTAAAATACGGCAGATTCGCTACCAGTTCCGGTAATTTTTTCAAATTCCGGTTCGGGTTTCGGTAATATTGTAACTCTTGTTGCAACCCTGATCAGGGCATAACCTGTACAGTAACCCATTCAAAATACGTTCAAGAGCTTTAAAGCCTATGAAGCATACCATTGAACTGCAGTCGACTAAGTGTAAACTGAGCTGCTTGCAGTTTGAGCAAAAATCGAAACATTTGATTATAGATTGCAATATCATTATCACTAATAATCAGCCGAAGTATCCATGGAATCTAAAATAGAAACAACGGTAGCACAGCTAGCGAAACTAACGAGAGCAATTATTTAACATATCGATTTGTCTCACATGTAACTCAAACAAGCAAATTCAAAATAGCAAATAGTCATCAACTTTCGGCTTTTCAAGACTTTACATACTTCTACGCCTGTCACAAATAAACTAAATTTCAGATGTGCCGCGTAACTGTGTCCGGCGCCGCGCGGAACTGCGTGATTCTTAAAAATTATTTGTTTGACATGACGCACAGTCCGCGTGGTGGTGTGCGGTGCCGTGCGGCGAGTATAGCACAACACATGCCTCGATCGCAATTGACAACCGGTTCGCCACATCCATACTCCCATTTGCTTGTGATGTATCAGCTAACAAAACACTGAACCTAAAATAAAACTAATAATACAACACAGTAGTAAAACCAATACGATAACAATCAAAACATTCAGCGCTTTTAACTTCAAATATAATTTTTAGAATAGACTACTTGATTAGAATTTGTGTTATCTTGCAAACATATATTTGATAAAATCTTAGTGAACATGCATAATCTTAAAATATTGCACCAACCTTTGAACGACACTTACCGATCAGGATTTGTAAAACCAAATTGTGACAATGTACTGTGTAGAAAAGAGTTGAGATCACTGGATTTCATATCAGTTTTGCTCTAAAATTAATCTGTTCTAGAATGAATGACTCAAAGTTTCCCACGCGCTTTATTGTTTAGCATTACTGGTCATGAAATTTGGTCTCTATTTCACAGAATTATAGAGCATCGCAAGCCGTTAGCAAGCAATTTAACAAATTCACTCCGACGGCGCTGAATATTAATTCACAATTCACTTTTCGATGTGTTTATAAATTGGAAATATCGTTCAAGCGTAGACACACCAATGACACTGTTAAAACAGTGCAATCTAATGCCGCTGAAAATTTTATAATATTCACTTTTCCAATCTTTAGAAAATCGAAAACATATTATTATGAACTCAAGTCACGTCATGCCAAATTTTTCAAAAATCAGCTCAACCGTAGCCCTGTAACACTGTACGCGTTTGAGACTATAGACGCTAACCCGCATATAAAACATTTGCTCCAATTAGTACCGTCTCTAAAATTATTGCAACTCCGCGTATCAATCAAACAAACCAGACTTACTTTTGAAAAAATGTAATGACAAAAGTCATCGATTGCAAACAACGAAAATATGTCCTGAAAAATTGATAAAATTGTAAAAAAATAATAAAAGTTCTAAAAGAAAACTACAGTCGAGCTTTTTCAAATGTTTGCTCTGTTTGAACAAAATTTGTTTTCTAAAAAATACGCGTTCAATAAACTCAATCTGCTCTGAAATCCATTTTAAAACATTCATTTTTGCACTTCCACAATAACCAATAATTCATACGTATTCAAAGTTATCCAGAAACAGTACAAAGATAATAAATAAAAATATTTGCAGATCCATAAACCAGAAAAAAACAATTCAAACAATAAACTTTTTCTTACCTTTAACTCGTTCAAAAAATTTTCAAGCCTGTAATCTTCATTTATCACTGCAAGGACCCGCCTTCGCGCAAACATCGACCGCTCTAAAATCAAATTCAACAGTGTAATCGTGATCAATGTTTTAAACCGTGACTTTGAAAGCGAATGCTCGTTTATTGGACGCAATCGCTCCCACACGGGATTTGAACTGCTCGCGATTACCATGACCATAACAGCAATTGCAGTTCATGCAATAATCTAGTAATAAAATTTACAATCGTTTGTAAATACTGCTACAACCGCGACTTGAAATGCAACGCGTTTATAAACGCGACTGATAGCGAACAAAAAATTCAGCCACGATTATAAAACCGAAACCGTAGACGCAATGGTGATTGCTGAGCACTAAATGCTGACCGTGACTGCACTACGTCTTGTTTTGCAACTGATCAGGTTTTCTTTCGTTATGCTTGCAGACTTACATGTTATGTACGCTTGCCAGCTGCTACTCTGAAGTAAAGAGTAACCATACTTAGCGCTGTGTTACTTTGTTCATTATTGTGAATTTGCACAAAGTGGATAAACAAAACAAAAGCCCAAAAACATACCAGTAATAATGTCGCTGAGAGATTCTGCAATAACCCGTGTACTAAGTATACCATCGTACCCAAACTGTTTGATTCTGAAAATTATGATAATAGTAACTCGTTTAAACTCAATATTTAATTGATAATGAATTTGTGGCACTAGTTTAACTCTGTAGAATACATCTGTTCAAAATAATACGATAGACTAAGCAGTAAACCAAACAAAACAGAATCAATTAACAATAATTAAGGTTGCGTTATAGTTTGTGATCAAGTTTGGTGCCATATGACGTTACCAACTTCCTGTGCCGCCAGACACCATTTGCAATATATCGTCAGGCGTAGCGCTATACTCCTGCAGTCAGATTTTCGGAGGTGGTTCGAAATTGTCTCCCTAATATATCCTTCAAGTGAGTTTATTAATATACCAGGGTTATGGACGCTGTTTCTTTACAGGGGAAGTGTCGAGGAAATTCCTGACATCATTAAAAAATCGTGACAAATTTTAGGCCGTCGACCAATTTTACACCAAAATCAAACTACTAAAATAAACACTTACAGCGTTCACTTTATTGTCTTTAGATAGGCGCAATAGTTTTTAAAATTTTCTAATGTCATAAGGTGCCGTCCATCATCGTGCGGGATGGGATTCTACGCGAATTACTCGCGTATGATACCGTACAGTGAAACACGGCGCCGCACAACAGCAGCAGCGCCACTATAACAAGCTAAAACGTAGCACACTGTTTACATATTATTACTTTATTGAACAGCAGTATACGCCAGCTATGTAACATTACCTTTCACACGCGTTCAACAACAATGGATTTGTCGTTCCTTTCGTGTTCGGCTTTGGCCTTTGAGCCAACGAATCCATAAATTCAGTCATATTAAACAGTGTTGATCCAGAGCGCACCGGTTCACAAGGGTACCTGTTGCGTTGTTTAGAGGCATCGGAATCTTCATTCACGTGCCCGATACGCAACAGTAACTGTTCGTATGATGTCTTCGCTAAAACATTTTTCATTAACGCGAAAACTGTTTGAGGTTTATAAGATTTGGTGCCAACTTTGCAACAATAAAATTTGCAGATATTATTTACCAATTTAATAAACGTTTACGTCATTTTGGATGCCGGCCTACCTTAATGGACTTCCTTGTAGCAGTTGGGAAACTTTAACGGGCTTCACTCACAAAATCATGGGTAAGCCATACAACCAATTTAACTCCAAAAATACTAACATTTTCCCATAGATTGAGTTTACAGCGTATTAGAAAATCATTCAATTGAACAAAGTCTCTAAAATTACACGACTGTTCTTAATTCAAATTCAAAACACACTTTGCATAAGCATTCCAGCGTTTAGAGCATTTGGACGAGATCTATCTGTGTAGGGTATGTTGAGCGTTTGTAAGATCTTCAACGACTTCCCAGTCGCAATGAGCACTGGAGTAATTTGAGAGAACGGCTCGCATTCCAATGGAACCGTCTTAAACTCGCCACCAGGTTTACTTAAATAACAAATATTTCAATAAATTTAAAAAGCACACACATTTTAGAATTAACCACAGCATCGTATATCGATATCCGACTTAAGTCCCAACAACAACTACGGCCGATATTCTCAAATATATACAGCACCAATGACCAGTTAGCAATAGGTCATCAGGCAAGCGAACTACGACATCTACAAATCTGATATTCTACATATTAGCATGATACGTCAAATCCAAAAGATGTATTAAACTGCGCAGTTCAGGATGCGCTAGTTATAAAATTACAAACTGGTGATAGGTGCTAGAGCCATTTGAGAATACGGGACCAGCGTGAAGAACGTACTTTAACTAAATAAAACGAAACGTGTGTTTGGTATGATGTTATATGCTCCGAACAATGATTAAAGAAACGATGCTAAACTAATACAGCAATAGTCATCTTGATACTAACATACCGAATAATATAAAATTCTTTGTGTCGGTCCTCCAGCACGCCACACTTGAACCAATTATCGATTATCCTCAAGTAAGGTCTAGTCACAGCGAGCAGCAAATCAAATGAAAGCACAGCCTAAAACAAATCTTACATACTGTACAATAAGCGGATATCAGAATGCAACATATTTATCGATACTGGCATTTAGTGAAAATTTTCAAAACTTATTCTATTCTTCACTATGGCCTGACATAACGAAAGCTATAATATTTTTACGTCATTCTTGCAAACGTTTGCGTTAAAAACAAAATGTAATTTGATTAGTTTCCATTAACGGATTTTACAGAAATGTCCAATAGAAACCGCGTAGCTAAGGGTAAGTTTATGAATGAGCCCCCTTCACAATCTCGAGCGGTGGACTTTTTCGGTCTACACAGGTGAATTTTAGGTGTGTGGGTTTAGAAATCCCCCGAGATAAAAATCAGGGGCTAAAAAGTTGGAGTTTTAACCAAAAATTTGTAATTTCTTTCAACAAAATGTTATGCAGTTGATTTACATATAGTAAGTATCAGGGTGCAACCGGAATTCCGGTTCCGGTATTTTTTCACCTTCCGGTTCCGGTTCCGGTAAATTTTTACCGGATTTAAAAATTCTGGTGTTATAATTTGGCCGTTTTCTTAACTTTGCTAATTTTTAAGAATCTGTTTTGAAAGCCACTTGTACTTCGAATATAAGACATTGATGGTGGATTTCACTTCAGTCGACGACGAAAATCTAAAATACAACAAATAAAATAAATACCTATGTTCGACTAAGGTTATTTCACAAATAATAGAGCAAAAAATAAGATTAAAATGAAATTTTTGGTGAAATGCATTTTTCACTTTCCGGTTCCGTTTCCGGTTCCGGTTCCGGTAAAATTTTCAAATTCCGGTTCCGGTTCCGGTTCCGGTAAATTGTAATTCCGGTTGCACCCTGGTAAGTATATATGAACACCAATGCAAAATATACTTTGAAAATACGAAAAAAACTACTTACAATAGAACGATCAACAGTATTTTGACTTGCCAGTTCAGCAGACTGTAACACACGCTGTAGCAGTGTTGTTACGTATCCGACCACCAGTCCGCATTCAGGAAACCGCAAAACACAAACAAGCCATTCAATTTCTTTTGATTTCACTTTAATTTCATTTAAGAAAGATACAACGCTTTCTGTAAAAAATAATCTAGAAATACAAAAATTACAGTCGATATTACGTTTACATACAAATATACATTGTAAAACTTTGAAACAGCATACAGAATGCTAAAACAAGAAAACTAACAAAATTAAGTGCAACCGCGATTGCGTTCCAAATTATGACTCTGATCGCGTTTGCTCGTTGCTAGAATGCAATCGATCCTAACGCTTCAAAATGCGTCTGCTACCGCGTTGTGAATGGAACGATAGGCGATGACGACTAGAGATACCTAATTTTAAACCTGATTAGAAAATGGAGAAAGCAAACGCCGTAGACGGAATAGCGATCATTGAGCATTAAATTCTATCCTGACTGCACGCATCATTAAGGAATTATGTAACAAACTGTTACAGCACTAGTAATTCTCCCGTGATCTACGCAACTGCATTTTCTTCTAACGGTACCATAGACACTTGTGTGTGATACAAAACAATTATTATAACTGCCTAAGCCTTAGCATTAGATGCTTACTACAGTTGTTAATCCTCAATTATGATTTATAACACAAATTAAACGGTAAATACACAACACACCCGCATTCATTACATACCTGACTTTAGGGAATCAATATACAAATCGAGCTCCACCAGATATCTGTGTAACCAATCCGTCAATGCTTGTGTGGTTAAGCAATCGTAATTTTGTTTGACGACCTGTATAACCGAGCGTAGAAACAATACGGCATCGCCGAAGCTTTTAAACACCAAGCCAATATCAGAAAGACATTCCTAAACAATCAAAACAATATTACAACAACGTGAACCATGAATTCACAACTAATGTAGGTAATGAACATACGATCGTAATATCATTGAAAAGTTCACTAAAACAACCCAAACAGTAGCGTTGTTAGAAACAGGACTTATTTGTTTATTTAGCCAAATATATTCATAAACCAGGGACGTTATTATGAAAGCGGCAGGTGGACCAGAGAGTCACGTATCAATTTCATGCTGTAGCCAAATTATGCATTGGTTTAATTTCTAAAATCTTATTGAAGTGTACATAACTAAACGTATACATACATAATAACAATTATTTCTTTAGTAAACTCGAAATAATCTTTATTTTTGCTACTCAAATAGCCACACTGATACTTTTAACAAAATAAATACATACATGCTTATCGCTACTCGAATATGTAATTCATGTTTAAAATAACAAAAACCTTTGAACCATGTCGGTGGTGCTAGAAAATCTGGTTTCGGTTTAACAAACGTGAAGCGAGAATTTCCAAACTGTAACGTTTAAACACATATTGGTAACAGAACCCCGTTGAAAGCCTAATAAGTAACCTGGCTGATTGTCAACACTCCATCGTTAAACGCCATATCATGCTGATATGTGTGTAGACGAAATATGCTTGGCAAACCTCGTACGCACCTGAAAATACCGCAAAAACGTTGATTAAACTCCACCAGATATAACGGCGTTTTCAGTTGGTGCTGAATATCCAGTCATATACAGTAGCATTCAAAGCTATGAAAAAATAAACTTATAACAGCTTGAGTTCATAAATACAAATTATTTCATTTCATCGCTTACCATTTAGCTTCTGAAACCAACTGATGCTCGCTAAGACTCTGACCACTGTTTAACAAGACGTTGTCATCTCTAAAAATAGAAAAGAAAGATGTTAATTTGTCGTTTTTAAGAATTGGCAAAATCATATTAGTGGCTCAGGATTTCACTGTACTAATATACTATAAATTGTTATTTTTAATCTTTAGGGTATACCAAGGTGCGACCAGATACCAAAAACTGACGAAGCCGGATAATGTAATATTCGGAATTCAAAAGCTTGCAATTCAAGTAATGTTTGATGAATTAAAATTTCGCTATGAATCTATGAATTTTCACAGTTGCGCAATCATTAGCAGATATTCGGAAAAAAACATACAATAAACAATGAAAAAACACAAAAACTACGAAAAAAGCATTGTTTATTTGGAAAATGTAATTTTTTAAGTGATGACCAATAGTTGACCGAGAAACAGACTTTTCATGGCCGGTTTCTGCCCATCCCTGGCTCGAATTAAGGCTATATTATTTTCGCCCAGACTTAGGCTTACATATAGACCCATTTTTACGCTGAAGTTTAGGCTTAGCCTTAATAGGAATAATAGATATATACTCAGATATATTCTGTTAAGCCCCTAGAATAACACACGTCATCTACATCTGGTTTTCTAGCGTTATTGTAACCCAATAAAGATTGTGAATGTACGCGGTCACGTGCAAACATTTACATTACATCGGAGCCGTGTACCCAGACATAAGAACTCCTATGCACTTTCACTGTTTATCACAGTGTATATTCTTCAATTGCACATTGGTTAATGCGCTTTTGCCTCATCACAAATACACGTTTACCTAGTGTCAGTCCAGTAAGGTTTTTCGAAATCGACCATCGTTGGACACCTGTGCAACATACGTTGGATTAAGTTTTAATCAAAATCCGGTAATTTTATATTCATAATTGCAGTGGTAAATGACCTAAAACTCATTCAATAAAGATTTATCCAGAAACTGATATTGATGGCATTCGCTATTTTGGCCCATGTATAGAACAGGGCCGGAACAGTAGTATAAGCATATTCCTAAGCCGACGTCTAAGCGTATGGACGAGCCTATTTCTAAGCCTAAGCAAAAGAATTAGTTTAAAGCTTAAACTGACTCTATTATAGCCCCGTCGGAAAACGATCCGGCCCTGTTCTATACATGGGCCGCTATGTTTATAAAATTTTAATTAACCGGGTAAATATTTGCAAACCTGTATTCGTTAAAAAGAACACTTCACAACGTTTATACCTAAATATCCATTGTTCGTTATTGTGTTTATTATCCGTCGTTTCCGTTTTCACCATCTGTTTACGTCCTACCCGTTAATATATTCGGCGAAAATACAGCATCTTCTGAACAAACTTGAAATTTAACCGCATCCGGGTTTTTACAGTACCCACAAATTTTCGAGAACCTCAGATTTAAGCGCAAGCTTCGTGGGAAGAACCCCTTTAATGGTATTTAGCCTCAACAAGTAAAACTTTTTTGCTGAAAAATGTTTGACTAGCAAACCATGTTATTTTCACAGTAACCATCGCCTTAATACCCAAACTAACACGTCCAACGAGTGTAGCGCTCATAGATAGGCGTAAACAACTACTTTGACTGATTTGCCACGCTCCATTTAATCCACAACGAAATTGCATTTTGTGCATTCCGTGTATTCACTGTTCCGCCACCAGCGAAATAATGAATCGCTCAGTTAAAAACTTTAATTAAAGCTTGCAAACCTTAATAATTTTACTCTCCAAAAACAGCGTTAATATCAAACTTAATAAAATAGTTACATAACGAACGACACATTGCAGCTGTAACAGCGGCGTTAACCTATTATGATGTGATCGTTGTTTTTTGTGATTGATAATACCAGGTACAGTTTACTAAAATCAGGTTCGCAACTATGCCAAACACGAAACCACGAAACTCAATTGCTGAACCATGTCATGTACTCATTTACTTCCCCACATTACTGTTAACTTGATAGAAGAGAACGTTTCGTCCAAACTGTTTATTTTTTAAACAATATCATTGTTTTTGGAAAACATCTTAAGCGGGGCGAAGCGAACAAGTATCTCATTATACAGACGCAAATTACAAATTTTGGCCAACTTTAAAAATATTCAGCATACAATCCGCACTACCACTGGCGATATACTGCTCGACATCCCATGCCAAACATAACACCTTCTCTGCATGACCTTGCAAATCAAACAATGGTGCGTTACTGCTTCGCGTATCCCACATTTTGACCATTCCATCGTAAGAGCATGAGGCGAATGTCGAACCAGAGCCAGGCGACCACCGTACATCGGATATCCAACCAGAATGTGACCTGAACGAAGCTTTAACTAGACTTCCTTCTTTACTTCGTGAATCCCATAATCGTACAAATTGATCGCAGCTACCAGTCAATAGCAGATGTGGTTGGCTAGGACAAATCGACACAGCAGTAAACGCTTTCGACCCTGTCAAATTATGTTTTGGGCCATTTAGTTCAAGGTCCCATCCCTTTATGGTGGCATCCATTGAAACAGTCCACAATTCGGTTGTATCAACAGGATTCCACGCTAGACCCGTCACTGAGTCTCGATGTCCCGATAGTGTAACTAGCGGAAACGCACTAGGTGCACCTAGTGACGGATCAGTGACTTTGACCGGCCGTGAAGGTTTTAGTTTCTTTTTAGACGGGCGAGCGTCTGACTCCGCAGCCTTCTTCCTTGCTGTTGAATCTTGTTCGAACACTTGCTCTGTCGACCAGATTTTGAGATATGAATCAAAACCGCCCGATGCCAAGCGATGCATACGAGACACTGGACACGTAGCAACACACTCTACACTACGTTCGTGACCACGCAGCGTCTAAAAATTGAAAAAAAAACTATTGTAAACGTGTAGAATACTACAGTTCGATCAACAGTAAACCATTATTAAAAATTCAGTAGCAACGTAATACGTACCAGCATACATAGCTACACGGCATTGCTTCACTTTCTGGTTTGATTTAGTTTTTGACGTTTTAGCAAAACTAATTAAGTCACAAACGCAACCTGAATTGTTTGAAGAAGAGGAAGGTAAATAAAGAGGGCGAAAAATTCTTAACATAGAATTCTTTTTATGCCTTTATAAAATTTATTTCGCACAGGGCGGTGTGATGTCCGATGCGGTCCGGGGGTGCGCGGTTTCAGTCAAAAATATAAAAGACCGAGACCCAACCTACTGAGACCGAGACCCAACCTATTGAGACCGAGACCCAACCTACTGAGACCGAGACCCAACCTACTGAGACCGAGACCCAACCTACTGAGACCGAGACCCAACCTACTGAGACCGAGACCCAACCTACTGAGACCGAAATGACAATGAACTTAACCGGATTATACACGACAGTCAGTGCCAATATTAACGAAAACATTACTTGATGATCAACTATGTAAAAAGCTCAATCAGTTTTCCTGTGCTGTGCAATTTTATTTACTTGTTTACTTCCACACGTCCATGCCTAAGCTGAAGCGTAAACCTAAGCCTAAGCCATTCACGTCACAGCGTAAGAAAATAATCACTAGGGGAACTTAAGCGTTCTATTAAAAGATTTAAGTGTGGAGGGACCCCAATCTTATGTGATTCACGTATCTACATTTAGTCTAAAATACGAGCAAAACATTGCTCCGTCCGTTCTCCAACTGAAACAGCTCAGCTAATAGCAACTGTTTATCAAATTTTCACCTCTGTGGTCTCGAGCAGAAAAAGCGAGACCAAGGCCGACCAATCCTGGTGCGGTCCGGTGGTCAACGGCCATTCCGCTCTTCGTTGTTGCGTTGTTGCGGCCTTTCAATAAGGTGCTTACATAATACTTACCAACAAGCATTCAATTTCACGCTCCTTGCAATTGTAGCACCAAATACAGATCGTTTGGTCAATCGAGCCGGATGCAAAAAAGACTGTGTTATCGTTGTTACTACGGTCCAGCCACGACAAACATTTGACAGCTCCAGTATGTGAAGAAATTTTATTCAATAGTTCACCCTAAAACATTCAATTACACCGAAATCATTATGACATTATCTTTTCTTTGCTATCATAGCTCAAATAAAGAGATCAACAACTGTCATATGGTGCGGATAATACGTAGCAATTTTAAATTTGCACACTCGTTATCATGAACACTCGAAAAAATCTGTGGCTGAGCTTTAAAAACACCAAGAATGGCGCATTACCTGATTGTTCCAAACACAAATAGTATCATCATAACAGCCGGTTACAACTACGTTGTTTGACATTACAACGGCCGAAACCCAATCTTCGTGTGGCAACGCGTATTTGGGCTCTGGAGGCGGAATGCTGACAATAACTTCTAGCTCAACGACCGATTCTCGATTGAGTTGAAGTAGTTCGATTGCATCAGCAAGATTAGATCGTAACAGTTGCGAATTCAAAATAAAGTCAAAGTTGATTCGCGACAAAAACTGAAACCAAACAAGCGGACATATCTGTAAAACCTGTATTTATAAGAACCATCAACTTACGAATTAAGTAAGACGAGTCATACTGGTAGCAACATTTGCAACTCGGGCATATCTCATAGCGCAATATATCTGTTGGGATGAGATGGAACCCGGTATCTCATTAACTCCAGGCTGGAGAATATGCACACGTCTTAAATTAAACCATTCTACATAAGGCAAAATCTTTAGACAGTCTAAACATGGCATAAAATTAAAGAGAACACGTTGGAACAAAAAATTTTCTGCAAAACCTTTGTATCTCAACAAAAACTATAGTAACTAATTTGCATACCACACAAGTAATAAATTAGCTAGAACGCTGCACAAAATATGTATGTGGGGCGTTCCAGTTTTAATAATACAGATGGCTTGACAAGATAAAATATATAGTACATAATTTCACATTTCGCGTCTTGCGATATTTTAAAAATTCACAAAAGTAGCGATGAATCAGCATTGAATTAACATGAAGTTATAAGGCATGAAAATGCGACATACGCTTTTACCTCAATATCCAACAGGCCGTTAATTTCAATCATCTTTTTCAATACATCGTTGAGTCGATTATAATCAACGGATTCAGCAAGCGAAACAATAGAATTTGGAATATCAAATTCGAAAGTGGCATCACTTGATTTCTGAGACGATTTGATAAAACGTATCTGAATAGATCTCTCGTCATCAACAAAACTCGAAGGACCACATTCGTCAGCCATAGTTCTACTATTATTAAATGTAACAACCACTGGAATCTGGTGTGAACGGACAGTATAAATAACGGAAACCGATAGTAATCAAAATTACGAAAACGTATATAAAAGTTTTGGCACGAGTAAAGATTAAGGACGGAACGTATTTCTACAAGACTGCAATAGAGCAAGCTTAAACTTTAGCCTAATTTTTTGACACAATTTTTCTTGAGGCAAAACTAACCACATGCAGAAAAGTAACATAATTTGCGTAAATGGAACACAATGAAATCCGCCAGTGAGGGATCTAAGATTTTCAGGGGAAATACCAGGTTCGGCGCATCGAAATATGAGTGCTACACTTCTTAAAAATATCGTCAATTAAAGTTCTGAAAATTGCCGCGTCTCAAACAAGCTCGCTGAAAAGCACAACTGTTATGAAGTGCGAAATTGCATTACAGAAGTTGCACTAAGTTGCGTTAAAAATTCTACCATAACCACACTGGCAGTACCCTGGTAACGCACTAGAACATCGCGCAGCTCACGAAGTTGGATATGTGTGAGATCATTATCTAGAAATGCTGTTTCGAACTGATTGAGGTTTAGGAAAAATCGTCAACGGCACAGTGCATATTGTGCACAATTGCAAACAAAACGAAGGAAAATAAAATGGCACAGAAAGCATTCGTATCACAGGCAACTTGAAAAGTCACAAATGCTTCATGCAGCTATAACTGTCTGATCCCTGACTCCAAAGGCAAACTACAGCTCATACAAAACTAACAAACAGCTCATGATTGACACAATAAAGGATTTTATTGAAATTTTTAAGACTGAAGAGACAATAACTACTACAAAAATAATAGGCGTAACAAAATCACAATTGTCAAACGAACTTAAATTGCAAATCGGATTAATTCCAATACCAAAGCCGTTTTAGTTTCGTTACACATATAACAAGATTGTTCCCTCATCGTCAAACCTCCTATATAGGAAAAGTGCGACTCATCAAGCCAAATCAATAATACCAAGAGTGTATAATACAAGATTGTGTAACTCTTGGTGCTCCTCATGGTACAAAATGAACCGCCTGGCGTTGCGTTTTTGGCAGACCTCCCCCTTGTTCAGAGGGAGGGTAGCTGTCACATGAATACCCTAAATTAATCTATATGGGAGCATGTTTGATGCCGCATAAATAAAGTGTCATGGTTCGCACCGGCTGTACCCCTCTAAATAAGGCTGGAGGGTTTGGCAAAAACGCAACGCGTACCGAGTACATTCTTTTCTACACAGAATGTACCCAGTGGCATACTCTTGTTGAAGTATGCATAATCCACTCTTGATAATACTAACTGCTATATGAACAGTGTTCTATTATTATACTAAAGCAGTACACTAAAAATATAGTCATACAAAATATTTATCCAGTTGGATACTTTGTCACATTTCAAGACATTTCCTGTAGGCCTGCTGAGCAAATTCTTCCAAGTGAATTAGCAATTCGGACCATCCAAATCTTCCGTTTGTACCACAAATCCTGAAATGCATGGTACCAAAAATAACATCAGTTTAGAAAAATTGACAAAAATCGCCCAGTAGGTGTATGCACTCAAAATTTTTCAGATGTGATTAAACTATCAGCAGTATAAACCCCTTTAGTGGCTTAAAGACTCCAAAACATTGTAATTTCAAACTGAAACACCACATCCAATCACCCAATAATAATCCTTGGCTCTCGATGTTCAACATTTTGGTTTTCAGAATTTTTCGCGCAATGGTGTTGAACTAAGGCATCACACTACCTTTTCATCATTTCAAGGATAATTTCAACAAAATCCATCTTCCAACACCGAATCATATCGTCAAAATACACTTCCAGGACACGACATTCGCATACCGATGGTGCTGAAATATCAAAGCGCGAAGATGGGATTTCGATATCGGGATATGGTCGAACATGTAATTTTACGATTTTGGTTATTGTCGCAGAAAATTTACCACGACATCATATATTATTAACAACACGAGCGTTTAAGCTATGCAGCGCTTCTTGCAGAACATTTTGTTCAAATAACCTTGGCTTTAATTCTTCCAGCATGACAATTTTTCGTTAACCAGACGCATTGAGAAACCTACAAGTTGACTACTTACTCGGCATTTCATATAACCACGTTTTGATTAAGTTCAACACATCGGGTTCAGTGGTAGCACCACATAAGCGCGGCTGGCTTGCTCCCATTACACTAATCAACGGACGGTTCTAAAACAAACTATGCAAATCAGTGATGTTTATCGATATAAGATATATTCACACCAACGTTTTACACCCGGATGCTTTTCCCAACAGTAACCTTCTGTTTTACACGGTTTCCATACCTTCTGCTAAAACGCAACAGACTACAAAAACGCAAACTAGACATATTTTGATATTATGTTAAAGTCACAAAATAACTATGGCAAACTAACGTTAGACTTTATGACTACTTTTATTACAGTTTCATTCTCAAAGGGATGTGCTAACAAAACAATACACCAAAAATAATATGATAAAGAATATTTAACCTAAATTCACGCGTGCAAGTTTTCATAGCAAGATCTCTCAACACAATTTGAACGTGCAAATTTTTAACAGAAAACTTGTAACTGCAACTTGCGCATGCAAGGTTCTAGGGCGAGAGCTTCAGCTGCAGGTTTTGTTCGAAAATCCATTAAAAACTAGCAGTTACCAGTTGTCCCTGCTAAAGAGTTGCACGTACAAGGGGCAGTTGCAAATCTTAGATGCAAAAACTTGCAAGTGTGAATGGTGCTTAATACTGCCGGCATGAATCATTTTCACAGCGTACCACAAGGTCAGCTTCGGGTTTCAACCTATCGAAACTTATTTCACATTTTTCTGCACGAATCGCCGTATCGTTGGATTTCTCTGAGATTGCACAATGCAGTTGTTCTATGGTGTCTATGACAAGAAAATATGTACTAAATATACGCTTCCGAAGAGATGAACAGTTAAATCCGCCAAAACTAACACACATATTATTATTAATTAAGTGTAAATAATTACAAGTTTCATTCATAAGACTCACTATTCAAACTCAATACTAACAGCAATTCATCGTTAAGAAGGTTCAAATTTGTAAAAAAAAGTCGCTTGTTCATCAACATTTATGTTGATGAACAAGCGACTTTGCAATAATAGAAACATTACCTATTTTTTCTACTGAAGCATGTGCATGAAAAAAGTTTTCGACGTTGAAAGTATTTGCAATCTTATTGGTTGAATTAAGTTTTGAAACTGTAATTCCTACCTAAAACGATAAAGAAGATATTTCCAATTAACTTCGAGAAGGTAAAATGGCACAAATTACAGCAGAATATGCTGCTGATTGGATTTCCGCTGAAAAGAAATTTAATTCAATTATATACAATAATGCAAGTTATTTACTAGGAGCCAGCAGAACTGTATTAGTTTCTTTGAAATCGTAATTGCCTGAATTTCAGACTGGCGATATACTTTTTCACTATTTTAATGCTTTTAATGCCGTCCGTTGTCGTCTGGCATCGTGCGTAGTTTGCCCCTGAACAGCGCACAATTATATTTTTAGACGAAATTTTCTAACGCCGCCGCGCGACAAGTTGTACGAATCGTTTAGCTCAAACACAAAACATTTTAATTTAATCAAATACAAGATAGTTTCTCGAGTTAAGCACAAAATATTTGTGTGCTTGACATACCCCACGAATATCTGTCAACTCCGGACGAATATCTCCAAAAATAGATAAAACTTCTTTGGAAATTTCAGTGCCATCATCACTGGCGACTGTTAAATGTTTCGATCTGGTCACAATGTCACAATTTCCATGGCCCAAATACTTCTCTGGCTCCACAGGTGCGTTGCGTTCTCTGATCTGGAATAATAAAACTATATTGCACTGTCTACAAAAACTGAAACAACATTATTATACATAAACCAAGTCACGAAACTTAGCTTGCAAGCAGTTACAGAACCCTATCTGTACAGCAATGTAGCTACAATCTCGCAAAGCAAATCGTACTCTAGGAATGTAAACCAAACTTTGCTACAAAAAATGTTTAATAAATATTACAATGTTTGGGAATTTTAACGGTACATAATGATTCTAAGCTTGCACAGTATTACGTGAAGCATTTTACGAGGCACTTGCCCTTAGCAAAATTTCCGTCACGTTACAAGTAAAAATTGTGTTACGTCCAACAGAAATTTCGAAGAAAGCTTCTTTTATGTTAGAAACTATGAAGTAGTATCTGAAAACTCTTTTACAATTGCCAAAGTGTAGGTTAGCCCCTAGCTTTGCCCGACTACGACTTTGCAACCAACGACACTAATTTCTTGGTCCTTTCACAAAAATCAGCAACAACAGCCTTTGTCTGATTCAAGCAACAAAAACATTTACAATACTACTAACCATTAGCTTCAGAGTAATCTGTCTGCCTTTTAGCCTGCAGCGCTTAAGCCGATTTGAAACTTCGTCAGAAAGTTCCCGCAAAAACGTCACTGCTTCAATTTCCTAATATAAACTGAACTATATTGAAAGTATACGGTTGATGTTTCAAAAACTCCTCAACACGGCAATTTCATGTCTCAATAATCTGTGCACTGTTGAGCGTTCATTCTTTCAGAAATTACGTTCAAAAATTGAAATGAGAAAGCTTCGTGGAACGCGAAATTTCCGAGCTGCACAACAACGATTGTGAAAAGCCTAATCGCACAACCTGTACTTACGTATTGCACAACAAATAAAAAAATTAAAACCAACAAATTGGCCCAATACGATCTAATACCTAACATAAAATGTCTATTATTTACTCAAACATGTATGATACGCAGTGCAGCATATGGGTAGAGCTGCCACCGAGCGTCACGGTGCCGTATCGTGCTCGAATTACTCACGTACTATACCCGAACGACAAGGACAGCCCAATCCTTACTGTTTCCAAATACTAGTATGACAAAAACAGAAATTACACTCACAAGATAAGCGTATAATCTGTATGCCAAAATAACACAACAACTGACCTTCTTGAACCTGATTCCAAAATTAACGTCGCAGGAGACCGTTTTACGCTCGCGATTGAGTGCTAATTTTCGATTATCCACACCACGAGCGGCGCTACATAAGTGATGTCCCGTTTTGTCGCCTAGCAATCCAACAAGGCGGTTTTCACCAAACTTTAGTATATCGCCACACGATGAAATACCATTTTCTTCTAGTTTACGCATAGTCACTCTACCAACGCCTACAATAAAAAAATCGGTGTACTCACAGCCCGCCAAGCCTAAGTTATGTATGTACGTGACAACGCTGTCCTCACATTCCAATCTGAATTTTACTGACGAACATAACCTGTTTGTTCACTAAATACTTCACTACTTTAAAACAGTATTTCAACAGTTAGAAAAGTCAACGACCTGCTATTACGTACCGCATTTAGCAGCATATGAGAATCCACGGAATTTTTTCATATACGTAAAACACTCAATAGGATTTTAAATGCTGGAAGTAACCTGGAAGATTCTTCACAGGTTCATTGAGAATAAATTCAGAAACATGTGCCTGGCGAATTCGAAACTGCCCATTAGGTTTTGCCTTTCGTGTGGCCAGCCGAGCAGCCAACAAGTTGCAGCCTGCAAAAACGCAGCAATATAAATTAAAAATAAGCAATTTAAACTAATTTGATATATATGAAGTTCATGCTATATAATTATGAATTCATGCGAAATAGTGTGACTTTGTTTATGAAGAACACTTTAGTATAGAGTTGTTATATTTTATGGCGGCAAATATTTGGCAATGAGGGAATACCTTTGTAATGAGGGAATACCGGAGCCGGCTACCGATCTTTTGCCAGAGCCGAATAGCCTGTCGCATCCTCACTTGAACCAGTGCTGGCTCATTAAACGGCATATTAAGGACGCACTGCTTACATTTTTGTTACAGTCTTTTGTGAAGTCGCTAAGAACAAAACTAGAAAGCGCAACTTTCAAAAATTCAAACTTCGGAAGACTAAAAAAGTTATCACCGATATAACAATACATACACACCTATTCCTACAGAAACATTGCACTGTGTTTGCTTCAAAATTTGAACTCGCAAAATACTGGACAAGTTTTCGGGTGATATCTTGTAATTCCGCACCAAATCAGTTGCCTCTATATACAATTCGTCACAACTAACAGCTTCAACATCGTGAGTGAACCTAAACATTATATTAGATATAAAACGAAATTATAATTGAAATATTGGCTGGGTTTCTAAAATCTTACTTAAGTATATACTTAAGTTATGCTTATGTATTTTCTTAAGTCGTCGACTTAAGTAAATACTTTACTTTTGAACAAAAACAAACAAATGCCAATTTGAGTCATTGGCATAACAATGAAGCAACAGTCTTGCTTTATATAAAGAAACCACAATGAGGCTGCAATTTCAATTTGAACGAAGTTAATATGCCTGAACGTTATTCTGTACAGCATGAAATTTGGCCTGTATCTTAAGTATTTACTTAACTTAAGTTCGGCTTTAGAAACGATTAATTGATTAAGTAATTGCTTAGCACGTACTTAAGCGCTAAGTCGTACTTACGAAGGGTTTCGAAAACCCAGCCATTATCATATTATAAGAGGTCAACTACTATTCTTAACAAATTTATCATAATAAAACAACGAATAATTTGCCAAAAAAGTTCACGAGTGATGGAAACTGAAACAAAAACTTCAGAGTGTACGCCTGAAAGTTGCATAAAACGCTTACTTGAGCACAGTATCATAAAACGTATTGGCTACTTGGCGATAATCGTTAAAATCATAGGGTACGGTTTGCAACTGCGGACACAATGACTTGGCGTGTCCCAGAAACATGCCGTTTGTGACGCCAAAACCGCGAGCTTCGTATGAACAAGACGCAACTTCCGAATAAGACATAGACCGATCTAAAAACAAAGGGCAGAAGATTAAGAACGAAGCGAAGGCCCGTATTCTTAAATGTGCAACATATATCACCAGTTAATTACTGGTTTTCAAGCAAGCGAACTGAAGCAGCTTCGAATGTCAAACTCGGCTTTTAAATAGGACCAATCAAGATAAAAATGTGCCGAATTTTGAAACAATCCGTTGGCTTCTTCAAAAACCATAGAAGCTATTCCCAACTGATAGGTGCCGCAAGGTTGAAAATATGGATAGAGATTAAATAACAGTGAAATCAGCAACATTTTTTTGTAAGTTACCTAATTTCTTGTCAGTAAGATAACGCTGAAACAAAACTACCTAACCAATTATTTTAAACACGTTCTAATTCAATCGAATGAACCAACCAATACACAACTGGTACAAAGTTGCAACATTGCAATAAGCCGAATGGCGCAACAGAACACAGAATTCACCTGTTTGAAACACCAATAAAATTTCAAAAAGTCCGCGGAAAATTTTTTTAGTTTTGACAAAAACAAAAATTATGCATCCTTACCTGAAGTTTTTGCCATTCGTCCACTGGAATGTGTAACAGCTACAGGCTTACCTAAAATGACAATTATCAAAATAAGATTCCAGGTACCCAGTAAGTTTGTTATCGTGGCTAGGGATGTTACGGATGCGGATGTTGTAAAATAGGCGGATGCAAATATTCGGACTTAGACGGCCGTTTTTCAAATTCTCGTTTCCAAGCTTTCAGATTTGTTCGTCGTGAATTCACACGTTTTATATTTAGGTAAAATGCGCTAGAAATTTTTACTAAGAATATTAGTCAGGCCAATCGGCATATGCTGGTATGCAAGCTTTACCACTGTCAATATATAAAATATTCTGTTGTGAAAACTTTTAAGCATACGCAGAAAAAAGTTAGACTACTAAACAGCCGCTTCCACGGGAGAAGGGGGGTAAAGCGTTCGTTAGATCCATGATGACTGAGTCCATGTTCCGCATCCTGGAAATGGAAACCCATTTAAGGCTAAAGCCAGTAAACAATTGAACATTCAGTTACTTTTGGAAGTCTATAATACTATTATTACTGACAAAACTGGATCTGTCGCAATCGCAACACCAAGCATATAAGCATTTTAAAACGACTTAGGGTGGTGCTATACTTCTCGTGTGGTGCCGTGCGTCGCCACACGTCACAGAACGATATCGCATGCCAGCAACGCGCGCACGACACTGTACGGCGACAAATGATGACCGTTTACCTTTTAAGTCCGGTTTGTTGCGAATCGATACAGATACAAAGAAACAATCCATATCAATGTGCATATAACAGTATTCGTTTTCGGCTAGTGACAAATTTATGTCGTATTCGCCACTAGTCTCCGCAGCGTTCTCAAGCAATTTTGCGACCGAGCCATCAATTGTGAAAGGTTCACTGCGTTTACGAAAAACATAATCTTTCATGTCCTAAAGAACACTGGATAAACAAAATTAGCTGCGACAATCAAAGATCAATTTTCGGTCATAGACTGCAAGTATTCATTGTAGTTTGACGTAATTTAAAAATAATGAAACTTGCACCCAAGAACACATATTTTTACCAAATTTTATTATATATAAAAATAACGAGTGACCAAACAACAAAACCGCAGTAATAACAAGCACACACTTAACCAAGGTACTGATTCCATCAAATAACAATAGTCCAAATATAACTGAATGCATTCTTTGGTTTAGCTTTCTGTTAATTTAGAATGCTTTAGATTTAAGTCATTTTGAGGTATCCGGGGTTGTAGCTTATAAAATAGCTAGCTGACTCCTGGTTTTACTAAAAGACTATATATACCACATTAAAATGTAACACAGACTTAACCTGAGCTAACGTTGAAATAAAATGGAGTCGAGAGTTACTGTAAAATTCGCTTAGAAAGCGAGCATTTGGTACAGTTTTGCTGCATTCTAGGTTATTCTGTTCGTTGATTTGATGAGATTGATCATCCAATGTGGCTGAACATACATTAATTGCAAATTTGTTCAAAGATCCTGCACCTGTACGGTCGCCGTACAATAGAAAATCTGTATCAGGAAGCAGCTTTCCAGTTTTGAGACTAAAACACAGTAGGATTCGATCAGCATTTAATTAATTCTTAATTGGTATTGCTATTGTTATTAATAACGGAATCCGGCAAGAAATAAAATGACGAAATTAAATTGTTATATTTTATATGGATGTTATCTCAAAAAGATTTGGCGACAAATGTAAGACCAACCTTTCTAGTATCCACTCTGGTTTTATAACTTTCTGACCAGGCTTAAGTTGAAGTATTTTACTTTTTGGCAAATTAGACGCAATGTAGTGTGTTGCCAACTGGCCCTGATGCTGGTAACCGTTGTACGAACCTCCATTTTGTAGCATAATATCTTTAAGGACACTAGCTGGTGGATCTGAAATATAACATACATGGTAGAGATGTGACGATTAATCAGCACTGTACGCACTAAGACATGCTTGTTCTAGCGCATATGCAATAAATGCAATGCACATTGTGTTGTATGCTTGTTGGGAGCATGCGTTCGACACTTATAGTCGACGAAAAATGCAGTTGCAGAAGCGGGCTACGTGGCGCAATGGTAAAGCGCGTGCCTCAAAATCCTAAAGCCGCCGGTTCAATCCCCAGTCTATAGGCCGCTTTTCCAGCTCCTTAGTTAAAAAGGCCTGATGTCTCGGTTCCTACCTAGACTGACATAGGGGCTACTTTGTAGACGCAATGGTAGACTGCCGCATTATGAACATGGTATTAAGTCGAAAATAGGATGGACGGACAAGGGACGACCTGGGTGAAAATTAGGGATGTAAGTAAGCATGTCAGGCATGCTTGTCCTATTGCATATGCAATAAACGCAATGCACATTGCATTGTATGCTTGCCGGCAGCAAAGGGTGGACATATATAAATGACACAATTCCGCCTAAGCCTAATAAACCTGCTACGTACAGCTTTACCGTAATTAACTAATTTGACTGCTCACATGAGTCAGTCAACTACAATATAAAACTAAAATACTCACCAATTAACGGCAAAAAATACCAAATCGGGGAATAAATCACTGGAGGCAAATAAAACTAAAGCCGGGGAAGATCCGGGAATAATCAACTTAACAGGGAATAATACCCACTCGCATAGTAAGTATAAAACCTGGGAGAAAAATACGACCGGAAAAAACAACTAACTGGAACATTCTAATGATAGAACTTAATTGGGTTTATTTCTTAGTAAGTTTGTAATAATTTTTATAGAATAATTTTTAGAATATTGTTTTAAAACGTTTTTTACACGCGCAACGCCAATAAAACAAAAACAACCAAAAAACAAAATAAAACACAACACACAAAAATACCCTAAAACACGCTAAAACATGCGCTAAACCCTAGCTAGGTAATTCTTTGAGATGAAAAGTAAATTTTATAGTTTTTAGGAATCATATCCGAAGCGGCTTAAAAGTCGCGTACAGATTAAGGTCAGCAGAGTCACAGTTAAGAAATAGGAGAAAGAGAGCGAGCAAAATAGGAGCCCAGCAGCGCTCCAGAACAACGTTTTACCGATGTGCAGCATTAGCATGAGGTTTCATTTTTCCTCCATGAATCTGCATGTCACAATACGTATATAATTCATTTACCTGTATAGCCATTAACAAAAATGCATACGCCGCTGAACAATTTGTTATTTGCACAAGACTTCTGTTCGGTAAATTGCTCATTAAGCTTTCGCTTTTTAGATGATATATAGTCATGCTGAAATAATTAACAGAAACGTAGTTGGCTTGCGAAAAAATAATCGTGTAGGATGTTGGTATATGTGCACGTAAGTGTGTGTAAAGCAAATGTTGCCATGCCTGTGCACATAAGGTCCCCAAAACGAACCACAAAGTGAAGAGGGTTGTTGCAACGGCCGCGTGTTAGTGTTCATCTTGCTCAGGAGCAGAGGCGCGGCCCCCCCGATAGAACACAGGGGCAACCCTCCACCCTGCCCCCCCCGACGGGACTCAAACAGCAACCCACAATCGGTCCCGCCCCCCCCCACAAAAAATGTGCACGTAAGTGTGTGTAAAGCAAATGTTGCCATGCCTGCGCACATATACCGGTATAAGAAGTTGTTGCAACGGCCACGTGGTGTAGTGGTTGCATGCTTGGCTCGAGCGCAAGAGGGCCGAGGTTCGATTCCCGGCGTGGTCATTAACTTTGGGCAGAACTTCAAACAGGGGTCGTGCAGACCGTATAGTACCAACATAGGACTTGAAAGTAGCTAGCACTTGGTGAAACACACATAGGTCTACGCTATTTCCATTGCTCGATTTGTCTTTCCAAAATAAAAATACGTAATAAAACGGTTTACCCAAGAATGAATATTATCTGTCGCTTTTTCTGCGGTCATATTGAAAACGCTACATTTATTAGACAAACTCTATTGCCGCAAAAATATTACTTTACATAACGTTACGCTGACGCGTTTAATACTGCAACGATCGGTGCACTGAATATATTTTAAGCGATAACACAAAATTTACAGAACGAAACGATAAAGCACTTAAGTGGTCGTGAGGAATCTTCTGTGATGATACACTAGGTTCGAAGTGGTTAACGCTAATATGCACATACGCCTAGCTAGATAATAATGAGTGAGTTTTTAATCAACTACGTTGTACACCTAAGAAATGAGTTTACATGTTGTGTCACACAGTAAAAACATAGTTTGAAAGGTTACGTTGTTTTGAATACTAATAACTCTTATTGTTTAATATTGCTGGTAGTTGCTGGAGCGAGATTAGGCAGAGCAAGGGTAGCATATAAAGCAGCATGACTTAAGTCAGGATTTAACATTTTAGTTTTATTTGTCAATGAATTTTAGAAAGGGTTCAGGAATGTCTACAAGAAACCTGTAAAGCGCGAAAAAATGGGTCGCGCCCCAAGGTAAAAAGGTCCGAAGTTGTAAGGTATTTAAACGGTACTGAGTGAAGGCTGCTTGTCCAGAAAATGGAAAATGCTAGTTGGTTCGGGCGAAATTGAACGTTATATAGATGCCATACATGAAAAAACCTTGGGTTAGAGGAGCCTTACCATCCACTGGTAGTTATGCCACAACCTTGCGACTGAGCTGCATACTGGAAACAATTATTAATTGCGAAAAAATTTTCTTGATAATTGTGCTATTGAGGATGGATTTTGACTTTCCTAGCTGTCATAAAACATACCATTTCAGCACAGCTTTCAATTGTGAAAATAGTAGCTGCTATAATAGCTTTTATTCTGCCATGATTGTGTTTACCAAACAGCTATTGGAGGAATATAATTTTATGGTAACATTGCTAGCTGTGGTCGAGTAATGTTTTCGGCATTTCCTGGTGGTTGCTCAACGAATTTTCGTTTATCTGGCTGTAGTAACGAAGATGGACGCGTGTTGTTCAGCTGACAGGGTCCGAACTTTGTTTGAAGTGTGTTATATTTCTGTGACATGCTGATGTATGGAGGCAAATTCATCGGTAAAATCACTGTTGCATATGTAGTGCCTTCATATGCAGCAGAAGTAAAACATGGAAGAACCAAATACAGGTGTATAATGTCGATGGGACCGCAATGGCAGACTACCGCGGTAGAACCAAAAGGACATAAGTTGGCGGTCAAGGGACGACCTTGTAGAAAAACCGGGGGATGTGACACGCGGATGTATGGAGGCAAATAATAGGAGGCAACTAACATCTTACTAATACTGCATCACCGTTTTACCGATGCATCAGCATGAGGTTCCCACTTGACTCCATGTGTCCGCATATCACATCCCCCGGTTTTTCTACAAGGTCGTTTCTTGACCACCAACTTAGTTTTTTTGTTTTAGCGCAACAGTTTGTTATTGCAGTCTCATCGTCGTCACCATGTGATAAGTTGAGTAGGCTAGGGTACGACGGTTTTAGTTCTGAGTGCTCAGCAGCTGAAAATGACGGACGTTCCGAGAAGGTTTCGAACTCGGTCGACAGATTATTGGTCCAGTGCAAAGCCTCTGAGGCACGCTGCCTCAAAATCAACTGCTGAGGTTTTCTGTTTTTATGCCTTACAAGAACCCCAACATACACATGTATCTTGGTTCTTCCATGGTTTTACTGCTGTTACATTTGAAGGCATTACATATGCATCATCGTTTTACCGATTTGCCGCATTAGCATGAGGTTTCATTTTGCCTCCATGCATGTGCATGTCACACATGTAATATGTTAGTTCTTTCATGTGTACCGCTTTGGCATATGAAGGCACTATATGTTACATCAGCGTTTTACCGATGTGCAGTATAAGCATGAGGTTTTTACTTGCCTCCGCATCTGGTATAAACCCACCGGATACAGGCAAGGTGCGATTGCATATTAATTTACCGGAACCGGATACCGCATATTGTATATGTTAAAATAATTTGTTTTTCGCTAAATTTTTAGCGTCCTCAAGGTTTTCGTCCGTTATAAAGCTCATAATTGCTGCTGATAAACTGAAGAACTTCTTGACTTGCCTACAAGTGTAATCGCAGCAACATGTTAAAAGACGCTCACGTGTAAAAAGCTGTTTAATATTATTAACCACAACCCTAAATAACCGGTACGTATCCGGTAGGTTTTAGGCATGTGCCTATTAATCGGCATTGGTAAGTATCGGCTTGGCGCTGCAAAAAGTTGCCGATTCTTTGACGATACTTTTTGCATATAACTGTCAGTTGGAATGCTATTAGTTTCATTTCTGGGCGCATATCTGTGTGTCTGGTCAGGAAAACTATAATCTCTTGCGTATGTGTTTGAAAAATTAATTGAAATGAACCATTTTTAAAAAATTGTAATCGTTTATGATGGTTAGGGCTTAAGACTTCACATAATGATGAAATGTAGTATTTTTTCATAAGCATGGTGTACTAAAGTTGGAATCGGCATCGGCAAAATTTCAAAATACATAAGAATCGGCATCGGTAAAAATTTTGGTATCGGATGCGGTTGTGGTCTCAAATACCATATATATAACTGCTTTTGACAAGTTGACATGTTTAATGTCTTGTTGCGATTGCCTTTCTGGACAGGTAAAACTAATTATGCTAGTTATCACACGTATTGTATTGAGAGTTGAGATTCACCTGCATGTATATATTGTTTATTGCACTTTTTAGAACTAGAATTTATACGGTATATAACACATAAGAAAGGCGCTACAATATATAGCTATGGTGAAATCGCATGTAAACTGTGAAGATAATAACGCATTGGTTAACGGTTACCCGGAAAAGCAGGGTAAGAAATTTTGTTCCTAGCTGTATTTCGAGGTGACGTCATCTAGCTGCATTTGAGGAGTTGCGCGGAAAGCGTCACAATTCGACCCTCCTCCCGGACCTTTTTAAGTTTTTGACCTTAGTTTTGGTGTGGTCGATCGGTTTTTCCAAGCTTTTTGTTTTACTCGCCAAGGCATTGTGTAAAATGTTCCTGAATTTTTAACGTTTTAATGTGAATACGTTAAGCCTCTATGCCCATTTGTAAAGAAAAACAGAATCTAACTTAATACGCACTTTATCAAAAATGTCTTTCTGTTTTTCAACAGTTTAACCAGGATGGCAAGAAAATCTCGCATTCTTGTTTCACATTTTGTAAAAATGGAAGGTTCGAAATCGGATTCGATTTTGAATTGACCGGGTCCAGCAAGTTTTGGAAACATCAGTTTGTTTTCAAAATGTAGTTTGGACATACGTACTGAATTATGATTTAGAATCTTTCAGTGGGGATGCAATGTGTGATTCGATGAATTCGGGTTTCGATATTTTGAAATTCACGTGAACACTTGTTTCTATTGCTTGCATAAGATTATATTCGCAAAAGCTGTCAAGTCAAACGGTTCCACTTTATATTTTATACAATATTTTTATCTAAATGTTATGATTTTTCGAAGTCAAGGTGCGGATTCGGCCAAATCGTAATGGGTTTGGAGTCGTTCAAATTGTGGGTTCGCTGCCATCCTGTTGTCACCAGCAATATCAGATACCATGTATATGAAAAATAGACAGGCGGTGTTAGTGTGTGCTGGGTTTGCAGCATCTTTAGCCTTGAACGACAACGAAGTTAAAATTAGCGTAGTACGTATGCAACTTTCATTGAGCATACAATATGCGATACAATTATAGATTGGTGGAGCGGAATATATATCTGGTTATTACTTTACGTATTTGATTAGTTTTTACAGAACCCGTTGTGCCGCCTGTATCGACAAGCTCGGGTTCTTCAAAAGAAAAGTGCAATAACACTATGGTCAAATCCGGCGGATATACAACAAGAAGTTTGTGTTGCTTTTTAATTATTTGCACATACGTACTGTTTTTATGCTTTACCTGTACGTTACGTCAGAGTGCGCCAGAATGTTAATTTACCGAATACCGGAGCCGATAACCGGATATAGCAAATATGAGCACTGTCGAAAGTAATTGAGTCACACAAAATCAATCGTTGGCTTGGGTTTTTCATTTTCATTCTATTTCAGTTAGGGTAAAACTTAGCAGCTGTATATACTTGCAAAGAAAGGTAATCGCAGAAAGATGTTAAATAATGTCCCTTTGTCAAAAGCAGTTTTATGGTATTCGGGACTACAACCGTAAATATCCGCTATCCGGTTAGGTTTATGCCGGAAAATTACATTAACAATTAGTTCTGATTCCGACTACAACAACCTTTTTCATTTAGCATTCGAGCGGATAGGTAAATGGTTTTTGATACCGTCCATGGTACCGTGTAGACCTGGCCCCAGCACTGGCTTTTGTAGATAATTAATGCAGCACGTACGGATGGACGTGCTTTGGTGTATGCTTTGATATGGCCCAATGAGTATATATAACCTCCGGTGAGATATGTTTATTATATTCTTTTAAGGCACTGTTAAATTTCAGGTTTAGCTTGCTGCAATCATCATCATCACGTACGCATTAAGCCAAACAAAGTGCACGCGTCTTGTCAAACGGATCCAGAGATCTACTATTTTACGGGATCTATAACCAGTAAGATAATTAAAATTGTCCTTCTTGTATTAACAATGCACATTTAGGTTTTCTCAAAGTCATACCACTCACAGTACATATTGGACTGAGTTATATATTAAAATAAGTGTTGAATGACGAATAAATTTCTGTTACAGGTAATCAGCCGGAAACAAGCACGCAGTCGACACCGAAAAAAGAAGGTAAAGATTGTAATGTGTGGGATTCCACCGAAAAAATGTTTCGAAACTGGCGTATTTAAATTTTTCATATTATTTTCTGCGATGTTTGCAGATTACATGCTGTAGATTAATTAAATTTTGTGTTTGTTTGTCTTATTTGCGAATCTATGTGAACCAAATCAAAACTATACAGTATTTTTGTTGCATTTTCAGATGGTATGCGTTCGGAAGGGACACTTCGATTAATGATAAATAATTTCAAGAATATGAGTAGCACAATTCGAGGTCCTGCGAAAAATATCAGCGGGGTGCCGTGGAAGATTATGGTTATGCCGCGTCAACATGTTGTAGCCAAAAAGGGAACACAAAAATGCTTAGGATTTTTCCTGCAATGCTGCCCTGAGTCATATTCCGAGTATGTTGAGTTGTCAACAAAGTTGAACTATAATCATTGTTTTCAGTCTTAAATTTTGCACACGAGGGAAAGGTCTAGCAAGGTACAAAGGCGAACGTAATTTTGATACCGGTGTTAATTCAGGTGTCGATTGCACTTTGATGCATATGTAATACTCGTTGTGCGTTTTACTATCCTAAAATGGAATTTGTTGATACGGCTTGGTTAGCTCCAAGGTGAATTTTTCACACGGCTTGATTCCCTAACTGGATTTTTTTGACACGGCTTGAGTTGGCCTAAAGTGCAATGCTTTGATACATCTTGGGTTAGCTGAAAGTGGATTTTTTTGACACTGCCTGCCAGTGTGTAAAACGGAACTAGATTATAATATCCAAGGTGCAACCGGAATTCCGATTCCGATTAGAATTCTGATTCAAAACGAGTGAATTTTGAAATTTTAATTTTTATTTTACTTGTTAAAAATTCTGTATTATATATCTATAAATTGCTTTCGATGAGTTAATTTATCAATAATTGATTTTAATGTTAGCCTTATGAGACCTTTTTGAAAATTGTTACCAACCAGCAGACACCCTAAATCAACATTATGTGTGTCAACACAAATTGTAAGTACAGTCACACGGAGTCGGAACAGCAAAGAATTTTTATGCAACATTTCGGAATCAGAACTGGATTTGAATCTTAATTCTAATCGGAATCGGAATTCCAGTTGTCCCCTGCTGCCTGGATTAGTGCTAGGTAAAATTTTTTGACATGACTTTTGGTTAACCCAAAATGTAATTTTCTGATACGGCTTGGTGTAGCCCAAAGTGAAATTTTTGACGTAGCTTGGGTTAACCCATTGCGGAATTTTTTTATAAAGCTTGGATTAGTCAAAGGTGGAATTTTTTGACATGGCTGAGTAACCCAAAGTATATTTTTTGATACAATTTGTTTAGTTCAACATAGAATTTTAGGCTGCAGCTTGAATTAGCCGAACGTATAATTTTTTGACACTGCTTGGATTAACGCTTAGTGGAATTTTTTAGCTTGGCTTGTGTCTGCCCAAAGTGGAGTTCTTGCATACTTTTATGTTAAAATTATATATTACAACAATGTATGTCTGTAACTTGGTTGTATTCCGCATGGTACAACAACCAATCGCAAGCGGCATCAACAGGAGTCGTAATTCCACTACGGACTAGTCTTCGAAATTCCGGTTCCGGCAACATTTGACTTTCCGGTTCCGGTAAATTTTTACCGTAAAGCGATAAAAATTAAGTTGATTTTTTCGTATAGTATATAAACCTTGACAGTCCCCGTAAATAAACCATCGAAGGTAGATTGCGCTTCCGTGAATTTTGAAAATCTAAAATACAGTAGCTAAAGTGAATACCTACCTCCAAATAAGGGTTAATTCACAATATTGCAAAAAAGGAAAATAAAATAAATTTTTCGGCTGCATGTATTTTCATTTTCCTGTTCCGTTTCCGGTAATTTTTTCAAATTCCGGTTCTGGTAAATTGTAATTCCGGTGGTACCCTGAATGTGCTAATATTTGCAAAGTCGATTGTTTAACTTAGTTTAATGTATCTAATGAGTCTAATATCCATATTTTGAAAATTATTTTAATGTTTGTGTTTTGATGAGTTTATATATGTAATATTTCAGCTCTTGGTCATGTCAAGCCGTTGCCGAACTGCGATTGATCGCTCAGAAAGCAAACATACCGAATTTCATTCGTAAAACAAGCCATGTGTATACGGCAAAAGAAAACGACTGGGGATATAGTTGTTTTATGACATGGATGGTATGTAGTGCTTACATTGTGTTGCGAACAACTTGTTTGACTCAGGCGTTTGTTATATTTGTTTAACTTCCTTGACACTATTGTTGCGCCTCCTGTTACTATATTTTTCTTCATCAGTTGCGACAAATATTTTTGACGCGTTTGAGTTTTTGCTGATGAAATTTTCTGATAATGGTGTTGCGCTTGTTTTAGGATATTCTTGATGATAACCAAGGTTATATAAAAGATGAAAAAGTTGTACTCGAAGTGTACGTAAAGGCAGATCCTCCGAAAGGAATTTTGTGAGTGTGACAATTTGTGTTTTAAGTTCTGACATGGTATGTGAATGCACATAGCGGCTTTAAGTGATATCCTAGCAATTAACAATGCTACCAACTTCGACAAGCAAAATATGAGTTTAAATTAACACTGATGATGGTACCAATAGATGTCTCAGTGCGCAGATTTGTTTTAGTCTACGCGAACGCCTCTGGGGATATATCCATTAGTCGAACTATTTATCTACTAGGAATGGGTGGCTGGGTTTAACGCCAGAGCCAGGCTAAGTTAGAAACCGCGAATGCCATGCTTGATTGTTACATATGGTATTGATATTAAAGTATATAGCAGATTTTAGTGATCTTAATCTCAGCAGATGACGAGTAGCCATTTTTTCTTAATATTTTCCTTTGCAATTTCATACTTAATCTTTGTTTTATTTTTCTTGAATACATGTATCTAGCTGTTTTGCAGGACATACGATGCATTCTGCAAGAAAATTCAAGACTACATGCGATTATCGGATATGCAGAAAAGTCGTGGTTTGATCGACAAAGCTCTTGAAGTTAATCAGACAGCGTTGAAGTTTTGCAAAGAAAAGGACGCAATCATGCGCGAAGAGCTCGAGACGCAAAAAGCTAAATTGATTGAAATGAAATTGAAACAATCCATAGAGCGCATTGAAAAAGGTAATTTAGTTTTTATTTGTATGCTAATTCGTGTTTGTACGATTTAGTGCTGCTGATCATTAATAATAGTTATATTGGTTAACAGCTACCTTAATATGCCGACGAAGGGAAATCAGATACTTTTGAGTATATGGTTCCGGCTTTAAAACAAGTATATATTTTTTCAACGGATTCTCGATAATAGTAGCTTAGTAGTCATCGTTATTTTTTCATTTTCTATTTCGTGATAAAAGCGCTATTTCCAGTAACACAAAACATTTGGTTTCTTACTGATTCTTTTCTGAATAACATCAATTCTATTACATATATCTGTTTGTATTATACCAATCGAGTTTTGGAAGTTCTATGTCCTTCTTCGAAATTGGGGGCGGGTATCTTTTCAGTACACGAAGTTGACATTATTGTGCTGCATCTTGGCTATTGGGTTTGCCCAGACAAGGACATCTGTATATATTATACCATCGGTCGGTATTAATGCCTGTCTCTAATTTTAGGCTCTCAAAAACAAGAAAATGGCGAAAAACAAGACGAGGTAACACCAACACTGCGTCAAGCCGCGTTAAACGCTTCGAACAAGCTAAAGTCTTCGAAACCAGCTGCGTCAAATTCAGCGTTGTCATCATCGTCGTTTGCCGCAGCGAATAAAACCTCATCCCGAAGTCCGCAGAAAAACGAGCAATCTCAAAAAGATGCAAAAGAACAGCAGCAGCAGCAGCCTCAGCTGAAGTCAGCCTCAAAACAGCAGTCGCCCGAAAGTGGTACAGTTTCCGAGTCAACTCAACAACAACCAACGGATCAAAATCAAGCGATTGGTGGTACCACTGGCGGCCAAGATGTTGACGAAAAATCAAAGTCTGCGGCGGCACTTGGCAGCGATAACTGCGGCGAAGACGGCTTGAGTGCCAGTGCTGTCGGTACAGATGATCGGCGAAGGCGTCGTCGCTACGGTGGCGATCGAGGTGCAGCAACGATTATTGATCCAGAGCAGGCGAGTTTTTCGGGTGGAGAAAGTGGCGATGACGATGATGATGACGATGAAAGCAGCAGCCGTAGACGCAACAATCATGGCGGACTATGCGAAATGCACGGCGGTGGTACTGGTGGCGCAGGCGGCGATGATGTGCCTTGTTGTGACTCGTGTCTGGTGGAAAAACTCGAGTCGCTGCGTGTAGCTAGTAGTGAAGAATTTGGAATTGGCGGTGACGATCTGATGGAGTGTGAGTGCGGCGGACAGCACGAGTGCTTTGACGTCGACGACGATGATGATGATGATTTTTGTGCCGGTAGAGATACCGAATACGACGATGATAACGTTCATAATAGTGATTTGGGTACGTCTGATGCTCACCGTAACCAGCGTCATCTGCGTCACCATAACCATCATCATCATTGTCATCATCATCTTCATCATCGTTTACACGGCGACGATAATTGTCGAGTCGGAAACGGCGATGGTGATAATGGCAACGATGAAGACGACACCGAAAGGGTAGTCGAAATGGAAGATTTTGCGGGTCAAACAGATTTTCCGATTGAACCACCGTTGTTGACGGCGTTTTCGTCGCCGCCACCACCACCGCTGTCAGCTGCAAAATCACAAAGCGCAACTGGTCCAGCAGCGGCGCTGGCAACCAATTTGACAACACCTGTGACCCCACCGCCACCGTCGACGCAAATTTTACTGGAATCGTTGAAAAGTAGCGATGACCACAAGGCAGACCAGCTATGGAAAGATAATTTTACGACCAAAAAGAATGGCGGTAACAACGACACCGTTACAAATACTAAAGATGATATGGCGATGCTTGCGGCATTTGCAAAAACAAATTCTATGACCACACAAAATAATACAACTCAGCAGCAACAGCTCCTTCGTACACCACCGAATAGAGTAACTAAAACCGCGGTGAAAACATTTGGTACAGACCCGTCAAAGAAAGCCAAAGGCTATACGCAGTTGCAACCAGCGAACATGCCGAAATCTGCCGTTGCTGTTATCGGAACTGGCGACGGAAACGACAATGCTGGACGTAAGTTGAAAATACCTGATAAAGCAGCCAATGTCGCCAAGGGTGAATTTGACTCCCATGAATGTAGTGACGATATTGCGCCACAATTGCAGAAGCAACAAATACTTCAACAACAACAACGGTGCAATTCTGAAAGCGCCGCTGCAGAATTTGAGTACTTTTATGGAGCCGAAGATTGCGAAAATTTTTCGGCGATCCACGGTGTAACAGGCAAACAACAGCAAAAACAAATATTTGATCCTTCTTCGCTCGTGCCAAGAATGCCTGAAGTTTCGACAATGGTCGATGAACTACGGCGTAGCTTAACTGGTGCAGCTGCGACTGGTAACGGTTTTGAGATTGGTGATCGAAGTGTCGAAGCCAATAACTTTTTTGGAACGAATGCAGACGCCACAGCGGCGTTGTACAAACTTAGCAGTACCGACTCAAATAACAACGTTAACAACACTAGTGGTGGTGGTCATATCAACTCGATGATTCTTGGAGGCAATATTGATACACCAATCCCTACGTACGTATCGGCAGATGGTGTAGAAAGCACCAAAAGCAACGTAAAGCAACAACAACAGCGGCCACCGTCGTCAACGTCTGATCCAGAAAATCAGCGTCTGCTTCAAATGATTACGGAAGAAAGCAAACAATCGCTGAGTTCGATTAAAGAAACCATTGAGCGTTTGGTTAGCTTGGCAGGGACAGGATCGACAACAACGGCAATTGGTGGAGTTGACGATTTTAGCAACGGTGGAGGGAATGGTGGTGGTATGATAATGGACGATTTTCGAAATTTTGTGTCGGCTGCAGCAGTGCCACCGTCTGCCGATGGTAATGTCAAGACGGCAACTACAGACCTGTCCATACCTCCGACAACGATCGATGCAGTTGTTGTCAATGCTGATGGGTCATTATCGACGATGACTTCTACACCGCTATCAACAACTACAACTACACAACAACAGCAGATGGTAATGGCAGCGGCTGCAGCCGGTAATAAAACGGCAACGCTGTTGTTACAACAACAGCAGGCTGTTGTCGCTGCTGGGCTTCTTGGCGGTGGTGGTGCTGCTGGGTTTGGCGGTACAGGAACACAACTCAGTTTAGACGCTGCTGCAAATCTGCTACTACCAGCCGGCGGTGATGGATCGAATACTGGTGACGCGGCCCAACACGATATTGCGGCGGCAACATTAGACGACATTAAAGCGATGGTAGTAGCGAGCGCGGCTACTGGTGCAGAAAACAACGGCAACAACGCTGCTGCAACGATAAACGCGGCGCAGTTGCTAGAAAGTCTGGAAAAGTTTCGCGCACACGATGGAACAAACAACAACACCGGTTCGTCAACTGCAGAATTGCTAGAAAACTTGTTGTACAGCAATCCGATCATGAGTCAACTGATTGCAGTTCAACAAGGTGGTGGCGGCGGTAATAATTCGACGCCTGAAGGTGCTCAGATATCAGAGCTCGCGTCGCATTTAATTGGACGTTCCGGAGCGTTTCTAACGTCTTCGCATCAAGCTGCCCTAATGGCTAACGACAAAATGATCACAGGACGCACACCACCATTGCAACAAGCTGGCAACAATGGAAACACGGCTGTTACAAGAGGTACAAAACGAGCTGCAAAAACGTCTGATGCCAATGGAGGTAACGGGGGTAATAATAGTTCAGCACATAGCATTGCCACAAATAATCGACTAGCGTTGAACTCCTCGGGCAGCTTGAATGCTGCTGTTGCGGGTTTGACGGCTGTAGTCGCAGGTGCCGTGGACGAATCGAATGATGTTCAATGTGTGCAAACTGTGCAAACTGATCTGAGCTACCCTCCACTAACCGAAGGACAGTTGAGGTTAGCAAGTAATGTGGCTTTTGGGCCCGTTTTTAGGTGTTTTTACAGGTGCGACATAATGTATCCGAGCTCATTTTTAAGAAGGGTTTCATACCTTGAGCGGCTTCAGATCGTAACCCTTTGGGTCTGGGGTAAACAAGACTAGGAGTTCTCGATGATATTCTATTAATTCTCAGATTTTGACGGTAAACACATGAAACTTATTTTCATTTTCATATTTGATTAGAACCAAATACTACTTAAACTGATTGAAATTGCAAAGATTTGCAGTCGGAAGATTTGTTTGCAGATATTCACTGTTTGCAGAAAAAATATAAACATTTCAGTCTTGGCTATTTTCAAGTTTCTCTAAATGTTTTAGTAAATTTTTTAGTTTATACCAACAAACAAGGGAGGTTGATGTACGCGCAGATGAATGGGCAGCTCGTTGTGGTCAGTACATTCATCAAACGGAAGCAAACCGTCTTGCGGAAACTGTTAAAAAGGTGGAAAAACGCATGAAGGTACACATAATTTTTTCTATGCATTTAATTTTTTCAAACTAAAACGGCTAGCGAAGCGAGTAAATTTTATGACCAAACCTAGCAAAAGGTATCGTTAAAAGGCGCACAGAAAGATTTAGCTAAAATCCGGTGTTCAAAGGTCATTTATGTTTGTGTGGTTATTCCTTTTTGACTGCGTACTGTTTGGATACCGATTTTAACCGGAATGAGAGCTGTGAGTTTTATTTCGAGGGCATCCGAATGCGTTCCTTATAAGTGCGTAATCAAGCAGTTTTGTTGAGTTCAGGACATTGAAAAGCAAACGATGACTTGCCGGAAGGAATTATCGGACGAATGTGAGCGGCACCATAAAGAAGAGCAGAAACTAATCAAAGCCAATAAATTGGTAGAAGCTCAGCTGCACGGCGCAAATGAGAAAATTGAAAAGTAAAACAAATATATGTGCTGTTCATGCCAATAACTGAATCAAATTTGAATATAATTTTGTTTCATGTTTGTGTTTGATAGAAGGGTGAAACAATATAGATGACGTTTCGTTTTAAATAACTGCAGTGGTACAGGTAAATACGGTTGAATTTTCGCTCTAATTCTGATGCGAATCAGAATGTGACGTTTATACCATGTTCGTTATCTGGCCCGGTAATTTTTTAAATCTGGGAAGGTGTAATAGAAACAAACAATGTATATTGATGGCTTTATTGCAGACTCAATGTGCAAATAAAAGAGAAGAACACACAGTTGAAAGACAAACGAACAGAAATTAAAAAACTTGAGAAGAAATTGAAGACTGAAACGTATGTTCGTAATTTGTGTTTTTACCGATTTTTAGTAACAGTGGTCGTTTATACATTACTCTAATGTTATATAAAGGAGAGATTCTGTAACCTATAATCGTGTATAATGCACATGTGTGGCAACGTCTTCTCTTCATGTGTAGTTTTTCGAAAAAATTCTTCGTGTTCAATAAGCGATAAAATAGCAGAATTATTTAATTTCCAACTGATATGCTTTGTTCCTACGTTTCTGTGATTTTTACTGATCTCTTACTGAATTGAAATTGTTTACTAAAAAGTTGCTTTTCCATCGGCTATTTCTTCAAATTATCAACAACCGTATAACATTAGACCAGTCTGTTATAAAAATTCTATTGTTTATAGACTGCAGTCGGCAGGTACACATGAAATGCAGTCCCGCCTGGAACAGGTTGAAAAGGATATGGCTGCCATAAATAAAAAGCATTCGGACGAAGTCAGGAAAATGTCAAAAGAAATCACGCGACTAAAGGATGAAAAATCCCAGCTCGAAAACGAACTGGGAAGCGCAACTTCTGAAATAGAAAGGTAGAATTTTGCATGGTATACATCTATGTTTGTTTTTGGTTTAGCTTTGTTGTTTAGCGTTAATTGAGTATTTTTAATCTGGTCTTCTTCGGAATTACCATCTGGTTAAACGACTGACTGATTTCAGACTAAATAGTAAACTCGATGAAAAAGCAGCGAGTCAGAAACGATTGGAGGCCAACCAGAAGTCCGAAAAGCAGCAGTCACAAAATTTGTTGAAGGACGCATTGGAGCGTGCGAAAAAGTCTGAAGTTAGTACATATAAACATAAATGATAAGTCTAAATTAGGCAATTTTACAATATTTCACTAATTATTAGGGTTGCATGCAATCTAATTTCAGCAATAATGACGATTTTAGTGCCGTGTGGCGTGGTAAATAAATTTGTAAATAAAACGGTTACTATAATATGGCCGTTTAGCTTTGTTAACAGCCGTGATTGGATCACTTTTCATACGCGCCAATGTATCGTATTTTCTCAAAGCTAGATATTATCTACTTAAAACAAACCTTTTCAGGTCAATTTATTGGAATTCAAACTTGAAATGGGATTAACTATTTGTCAACGAGCGATGAAGGAGTGCGAGCATTATATTTCGCAAACACAGGATATTATTAAAAAGTAAGTAATGTGTTACTGTATATTGAAATTAATGTCGGTATTAGAAACGCTCATGCGAAAGTAACTTTTGCAATGTTTTGTCATTCGTGTTTAAAAATTTTCTCTTCGCCTCATCTCAAAAATTGCCCATAGTAAAATCATTTGTGAGATATTTTATTTTGACTTTATAATTTTGTTTTTGAAAAAAGCTCGTTTACATCTGCGTCCTCATTCCGTATTCACAAAAAAGATTATGAGTTTCAAAGCATTCACATTGCTGCAACAATAACGTGTAATTTGAAAACGTAAATAATTGTTTTGTTGGGCAGGGTAAGTAATAAAATCAACTTTAAACCCGTTTTGTGCTAACTGTGAGCAAGAAATTGGATTATCTGCAGGCTTGCCGTATCTGCTTAAATATGAAGTGGTTTTCAGCATTTCCGCAACCAGTACAACATCGTCTGACCAGTATAAAGCTTGGAATCATTACTTGAGCGAGTGGACTCGCAATCGTGACAAGCTAAAGTCGATAATGCAAAAGTCAAAGGTGAGAGTGTTTTCAACAAATGCAATTATGCGGTAAAACATGACAAAATCAAACGTTATTGAAATCCCCACAACTTTTGCTATTAAAGTTTGATGGTCACCTGAAGTATTTTATTAACTGTTGTGAGCAGTCTAACCCATATTTTTTCTAAATCGATAGTTATATTTTCGATGGAAACAGGGTGCGACAGGATATCTACAAAAAATTGTCATCCGGTTTTAGCTCCGGTATTTTAACTTGTCGGATGTTTTTAAACATCAAAAAAATTGAAACCGTCGTTCCCATTTATGCAACTACCGTGGAACTAAGCTTTGTCACGTAAGCACTTTTGTATCTCTTAGGCAATGTAAGGAAGATTTATTTGCTACGTTTTGATTTTTGAATACCGTTTAGTATTAAATTTTAATAAATTATCTGGCTCTTTGTAAATTTGGTCGCACCCTACAAAGAGATAATATGCGTTATTATTCAACGTGACTATAAAGTACCTATTATTTTAAGAACGATTTCAATCGACAAATAGAACAAGTTCGTTCTGGCAAACCATTGGTCAATTTGACACATCTTGACTGCCCATCGCCTCCTGCGCCGCCACAGATGCCGAAATTTTCCACTCCGCCGCCGTTACAACAGTATTCGGGAAGCGGTCAGCAATTTCCTCTCGGTGTGCAACAACATATTGGTCCTCAGAGAATGGTAACTTTGTTTTTGATAAATTATAACTAGCTGGTTTGGAGCCTAAAATCCTATCGGCTATTTTTACACGGTAAAAATGTGCAAAATATTCGTTATGCACGGTTTGCTAATTTCTCGGGCTCAACCAGATATTCAACTAAATTTATGTTGCACTGTAATATTTGTAAACAAATTTTATCTTACTCTGGGTACGTATCTAACTGGATATAGGTCTTGGTTCTTATCTGTGGATCTTTTACATCTCCCAATTGTCATCTATGACAAATTGGTTTTAAAACGTGCAATAATATGCATTGAATGTATTATTACGTAGCTCAGTTTTTGATCAAGAATTTTGTTATACGCTATTTTTACTTAGTTAAATCAACAACCGCCAACACTTCAAGGCGCACTCGATGCAAAACGGCTGGCACCTATTGGAGTAAACCCGAAAGGTAGCGGTGGTGGCAACAGCGGCGGACAAGGAACTTGTTCTGGTGCCAGTTCACCTGGAGCAGGTCGACTGGGCCATGGAATTGGTCAAATGAGCGGTGTACCGGGAAGTAAGTCACTGTATGAATTTGTTAGCAAATAACACGGCAGGAGCGTAGCCAGGATTAAATTTCTGCAGGGTGTAACCTTATGCGCTTTTCTTATACACTCCAAAATTTCTAGAGAAGCTTTATCTCCTCTATGCCTCCTTTCAAATAACCCCAGTAACTGGTAACTTTTGTGTCACCTATTCGTAAAACCGCGTTTGATGTTGTATAATATTGAGATTGGTTTTTAAGTATGGCACACGTTTTGGGCTCGCTTTACCCAACAAACAGGACAATGTAATTTAGAAAACACATTTATATACTTACTTGTAGCACCAAATACGGACGCCTCAAGCGGTAGCTATATACAAAATCAACCTAAGCAGCATTCTGGATCAGGCGACTCGCCAAACGCGGGCGGCAATTCCTCGGCAGCGCCGCCGACTAACGGGCCGGCAATTTCGCCGTCAAATCAGCCACCACCACCACCAATTGTTCCACCTGCGTTGCATCATCACACAGGTGGAACACCGAACGGTTCCGTGCTGCCGTTAACCGCACAGCCACCACCTCCTCTACACCAGCAACACCGTAGCAGCGGAGCCTCTGGCGAAGGCATTCAACAAAGTACTGGCGCGACGACCCCATCAACTCCTGGTGGTATGCTTACACCGGGTAGCGGATCTGGTCTTAGTTACGGTGGCGATAATCATTCACAATCGTTGCACCCGTCGGCGGTTCCGCCGCGTATACATTCTGGCGGCAGTGGACTATGGTCTTCGCCAAGTGATTCAAGTGGTATCGCCACTGGTGTTGGCAACTTTCAAGGGGCAATGTTGCCGCCACCAAGTCTAGGCAGCAACAGTACCGCCGCCGGATCGCTTGGAAACAGTTTTCAACAAGCTAGTGTTGGTCAACAACAACACCTGGGGTTAATCATCGGCAGCGGAAGTAATGGAGGTGGGCTTTTGTCGTCATCTGCGATTATGCCACCGGTGTCAGTTGGGGGCAACGGTAGTAGCGCAACGGGAAATTCGTCCTCCTTTAACAGCGGTGGAAGTGGTGGTTATTTAACATTTTCATCAAACCAAGCACTACCGCAACAACAGCAAACGCAGTCGAGCGCCGGATTTTCGCCGTGGACGGATTCGTTCAAAGATGTTCGTCATTTATTGGCACCCAGTGGTTCATCGAATAGTGGAGGCAACAACAGTTCTCCAGCGGCGAGTATCAGCGGACCTGGCGCGTTGCCTAATTTGTTATACGGTGGTGTATCGAATACGCCAGGGTCGTCTGGGTTTGACACAGCGATGCCACCACCGTTTCCGCCGTCAAACGCGGGAGGTGGTTGTGGTACCAGCGGTGCTAGCGAGCATCAGGCGTTTGCTTCGAGTACGTTTGCAAGCGGTGATAGCAACATACAACGTCAGTTGTCTCAACAAAACGAGTTTTTGTCGATTGCGAACACAGGTAATATCGCAACGTCACGAACAGGGATCTGCCAGTCGAATGTTAAAAACGGTGTTGGTTATTACAAAACGTCGACCGTGCCGTCTGGTCAAGGTAAGATAAAGACGAAGCCATATGGCTTTTGTGATACATGCGATTTTCCAACACGGGAGAAAACTGCAGATATCGCTAAATGCATTTCAGGGCCTATGTTCCCAAATGCGTATAGCATCTATCACCCACCAATTAGATCTCAAATTTTGCTGAGCTCATCATTATTGATTAAAAAGTTACAAGATCTATCATAGGTGCTATACACTTTTTAGTATACAAGCACCGCTCACGAATTACGTTTTTTCTGTGAAGTGAGCCATTTATTTGTTTATATAATTGTGTTAATTTGTGTAGATTATTCAAATGGGATGAATAGTTTTTCAGGAGGCTGGGGTGCATTCAGTGGATGGTCTGCTGGTTTCGAATCGAGTTCGTGCAATTCTACGCAACAAGCGCGTCCCCCGTCGGCCCTTGCTTGCTCTACACTATCAACTGGGTTATCTGACGTTTCAAGCTTGTCACAGGTTTGTGCAAGTTTTAATAGACAACTGGTGTTTTATAAATATGTTAAATTTCTTCGTAGTTTGCTGTACACCTGATGCGGCCTAGTATTATGCTGAAAGTAGCGAAACAATCTGTACAGGTACACCCATTTCGTTGGTGTGCTTTGATTATGAAATGTAGAGTCTGAAATCCGAGTAATGTTTTAGTGATTGATGGCTTAAAATTGAATAGTTTGCACCATCAGACGCCTTTAACGTTATGTATGCTATATCTCCATTGTCTGAAGGATTTCCGGAACAAAATCCGCATGAGTTAAATTGTTGCTACGTTTGAGCTCATGTTGTATTCATCGGATTAATCCCTTATAAGTAAATTGGTTTTTCAGCAAAGCAATTCGCGCACCGCGTCGCCGATAGTTGGCCAAGGGGGAGACAAATGGAAGCGCAACGATTTGCTTTTACAGCAGCTTCGTAGTACATTTCCTTTTTTAAATGAGTGAGTTATATTTACTTCGTACGTTGTCCTTAAATTAAAGTAAGCGTTGCTCAATAAGTATGAACTTCAAAGTTTGGTTTTTATGAAATTTTTTACTCCCCAAGATATTATGATGAAAATATTTCCGCACTAATTTTCTGAGTAAACATAAAATTTTAGAACTACGATTCGCATGTATATCACAGAATTTGCAAATAAACAAAGCGATGCCAGTCTGAAAACAATGACTGTTGAGCAAGCGGTCCGAGGTATCATTGAAAATATGAACCAGAAAAAGGTTAGTAGTTTTATTTTTATTCCCCCATGGTTACAGTTTAAGCCTGTTTCCGATCGCACATTGTAATTTGGCGCCTATTCGCTTATTCCAGTATTAAAATCAAATATCCCTAAATTTGTAAGCATTCTGTACTGCATATCGGATTTTAACTTGAAGTGAGCTGAGTGTGGTGTTAGCGACTTAGGCACATACTATAATTGCATAAGATATATCATGTTCTTGGGGTAACACTTGCCGACAGCCTAGGTTTGGCAGAACAAAGCCTGCCAATTGATAAACCATAGATTATCCGGTATTATCAAGAGTGGACGAACGCTTTATGACATCCAATTTTGCTGTTATTAATAGCAACAACCACAAGTTACACAAGCTGGAAACGAATGCAGTACGGCGTCCGATAGTGGAAAAGCTGTTGTCGGTGGATCGGGGGCTGGCGATAGTATACGCGGTGGCTGCAATAGCGGTGCCAACAACGCGAACGTGATTGGAGGCAACGCAACAGGAGACGGTCGTTCAGCGGCGATATCATCGGGGGCTTCTGTCGGCGGCGTGATCGCGTCGTCTGTAGCGCCTCCTGCAAGCTGCGGCTTATGTCGTGAAAGCTTCAGAAGCCATTTAGTACAGAGCGGGACCGGTGCTGCTGCCGGGCCGAATTCTGACACTGGAAGTGGTGAGCCTGGAGGCGCGTCTGCGATTGGACGGAACGGCGCGATGATACTGACGCCTGGTGACGCAACAACTCTCAAATGCAAACATTTATTTCATAATAAGGTATGTGATTTTACGGGATTTTTATATCCGAAAGCACTGGCTAAGCCATTGAAACAACCACTCGATTTCTTTTATCGTCGACCCTGTCTTTGTACGATTAGTCAGATATTTAGATCAAATCGTTTTGGTATTGACGTAAAACTTATATCTAGAAAGCACCATGAGTTTAACGTTCTTGAAATGGATTGCAGCTGTTTTGTGATACATTTTAGTGTTTAAAGCAGTGGCTGTCGACGAAATCAAGTTGCCCAATCTGTGGTATGTATTGTCCGCCGTTGAAAGATTTTCCTGAACTCGGAAGTTCACATCCAGGTGGAGCGACAGCTGGGCGTCAAAATTTCTGACTCAATATAACCAACTTCTGATAAGTTATGATTTTCTGTCTGTGTAAAAACGTGTGATATAGATGGTATGGAGTACATACCGTTGTATACAAATTGTAGCATGCCGTTTAGTTCAGAGTTTGTCATATTGTTTGTTTGGAAATCGTACAGCTTAACTTAAGTGTGAAGGTTTCATTGGAAGGACGGAAATCAATGTAGCATTTTTGGATCAAATTCAGCTGACTTAAATCAAAGTTCCATAATGCAAAGCATTACTACTGAAATATTTGCTTCAGGCGTACATATAAGATATCGAAGGGCTGGTTTGGGTCAAACCTGAGTATATTGCACTGGCGTTTATTTTTATAAATATTTTATTTATTGCAGCTCTATTCATACATACACACCGTGTAAATGCAAATACCTTATTAATATTTCATACATGCAGGGATGGCCACAGTCTAAAATTGATTGTAGCCAGTCCTGTGTATAGTGGCAATGTATAATGTGAGCCTAATTGTAATTTAAACGCGTGTCCGTTTTTTTCTTTTTTGTTTTGTCAGATATTTCATTTAAAGTCTTCGTCGCATGCATTTGTCAGATTTATGTGTCACCTATGACTTGACTTAAATGAAGCTTTTCAAAGTTTTTTAAGTCGAAAACAGATGTCTTTCTTTCCCAATTTTTGCAAATTGTAGAGTTTTGCATGATGGGACGAACTGTATACGATTTCTACGTGCGCCTTGTGCAACATTTACGTTGAAATTTGTGCTGTGTAAGGACGGTTTGTTCGACGTTAAGTTAGTGTAGTTGTAAACATGAGTGCAAGTTCTAATACGTCGGATAAGACTTGAAAAGATATTAAGTTGAGAACGAAAAACATCAGTAAACCCGTTCCGTTGTATTTTATGTAAATATTGTAGCAGTTTCACGCCATTGTAGACACAAAAGTTTGGTCTTAGTATATCTGTTTTTACAAGGGAATCTTTTGATTATTAATTGTAATTCGTGTATCAATATAATGCAATGTTGCTGCTGTGGTTTGATGTTTAGTTTGGCTGAACTTTGTCAGAACATAATTAACGCTTGGGTGAAAATGTTTAGGTATACATAATATAGTAAACCTTACCTTTGTGGATTTACTTTGAGAGCGAAGTTGCATAAAAAGAATATGGCGCTACGGCGAGAGGGATCGTGCTCGAGTTGTTCTTTGTTTGAGATAAAATGCGTTAATGGTCTAAACTGAAGGATAGTCGTAGTAGTGACAAAAAATTTGCGCAGCTTGTTCAAAGAAACTGGTGACATGTTATATATTAGCTAAACTTTTCAACGCGGGGGAACTAATAACACGAAAACTCTTGATTGGCTTTAAATATTAATAGAATCTGAAAACTTGAAGGCTTCGGTTCCATTTAAGCACCACAGGTATGTTTTATGCAGTGTGAATCCCGAGGCGAAAATCACCGGAACTGAAGGTCCAAAAATTTGGCAAGCTTTTAGGCGCCAGGGTGTAAACGGATAATAAACAGGGAAACGGATAGTGATCAAAACAACGGATATTGAAGTATAAAACTTGTCAAAATTTTATAAAGGAAAAATAGCGGATCCAGAAATTTTTTATTTAAATTTTACATGAATTTCGCAATTATTTTTTCATATCGAACGACTAATTCAGCATGTCTAATAAAAAATTGCGAGATATTACTTGATTTATAACCACCCTGTTTGACCCCCTAAAGCTGGCTATTGGTCTAGCTGAAATGTTTGCATGGACATATGTTAAAGGCGGCCCATGTATAGAACAGGGCCCGAACGTTTTCCGGACTGTAGGCGCAAGATAAACCAAACTGCTTCAGTATACGGCCAACAATTAAAAACTTTATTGATCACAAAAATTTATATTAAAAGGTGAACAAATGTTAGGGATAAACACTGAACAAACTCCCAACAGTGACATCACTTCAACGCATGGTTCGCAATACAGCACAGACGGATGGCCCTTCACGACAAGTATAGCGCCTCCGTTAGTCATAAGAAGTTTACTCTATTCGGCTGTTTACGTTATTTGAATAAATAACATAAACACTAAAAACCGCAAAACCAAAATAAACACATAACAAGCATGAATTAAAGATAACAAACTGTTCAATTCAAGAAGTGAAAAATTAGAGTAACCTTAAACTTAAGGTACCTATGATTACCTTCAACTATGAAGCACCAAATAATTTTATTTTAAAAACGCGATCGGAAACTGTACATTTGAAGTTGCCCGACAGCACCCAAAAATTTGCGTTGCTTATTTTTCATCGGTTAGTAGAGCACTATGAAAAACATCAAAGTATTCCACAAAGAATTTTCAAATGAAAGCTTTTGCTCAATTCAAAATAGCATACACGTTGTATTCTTATTCAAAAGTAAGTTGTTTTTTGCTTTTGGTCTCGGGTGGCTCTGAAACAAAAATAGTTACTAATAATGCACTAAAAATAGTTCCTCAAATTACAAACAATTCTTTATGCAACAGTCGCACCCAACATGACCATTAAAAATTGTTTCCAAATAACTACCTGAAGTTGAACCAGTAATATTAATAAAATCAGATTTAAGATATAAGCCTCTAATCTGAAGCATTACGAAGACGGCTACAACAACGACAACAAGCTAAGAATAAGATCCCTACTTGAATTAATTTTTTCAAAACCCAAATTCAAAACATACCATCAACAGGGATATCACGCCGTCGTTTCCTCACAGATTTCTTTGTAACAGCTACGGTTTTACGTAACTTAGGCATATTTTCGCAACTCGTTGGGTGCGGCTCGTTGTAGAAATATGGCATTTTTAAAGCCTAAAACCAAAAAGACAAAACCACTGTTGCCTAACAAGGTCAATAAAACTACAAGAAGCTAAAAGTATAAGCATTAAGAAAACTTTCGTACAAGAAAAATTAGGGCCATCAACAGAAATTTGCAATAAACAATTATAGTAAACTTGATAGTACCTCTGTACAATTACATCGTTGAACAGGATCGTAAGATAAACATCGGCGTAACAAATACAGCACGTCGTCCCCAGCCGCAGTAAATATTTGTTCCAATGGAATACCGGATCGTGGTTTGAAAGCGATGTAATCAGGCAGCTCAGTCATGTTCTAAATATAAATAAATGGGTAAAACGAATTAAAATGTTTTAAATGCGGTGTACTTCAAGATACTAAACTTATAGCGGCGGCAACTATGTGCGTAAAATATGCAAGCATTGGCTTCTGACACATAAATGTGCTGAAAATTCAGGAAAATAGAATAATTATATCGATAATACCGAAATTTTTCGATTACACATTTCTGATAGTGGGGTATGTGGAATCATAAGACTCTGCCAAAATCAAAAACTTTATAAGCACCACGTAAAACTCAATGAAAACTTGTATAACTCGAAACCTGTCTTACCGGCCAATCTTCATTTGAAGGGTACCCCATTACTTCGTATATCTTGCTCAGTTGATCTATATCAGATTCGCCGGGAAAAATAGGATTCTAAATTGATACAAACAGAAAGAATTAATCGAAATGTCAGTACAGGCAACATTGCGAAAGCATCAGTGCAAAGTCCAACCAACTCCCAAATACGCGAAAACATTGCTTGAAGCTGAGTTTAATGCTAAGTCTAAGTCTAGGGCACATAGCTTCTATGCCTCCCACTTTCCCTATTTCTCAGTTGTCAGATCGGCAAAATTAATTAACGTAGGTCAATAAGACGAAACTGTTTTACATTCGTTGTGCATTGACCAATACCAGATCAAGTAGTAATAAAATACGGATACTTGTAAACTTTACCCTAAGCAGTAACTCTGCCAATATACATCCAATTGCCCATACATCGACGCCAGTTCCATAATTTCTAGCACCAAGTAGTAGCTCTGGAGCACGATACCATCTAAAATACAACTAGTAATTGCATAAATCGGGTTAAATTCTTTCTAACATCAACTATGCCTATTCATAATATCAAAACATAAATAGATGTACAACGGTCGTCCGCCGCAATAGAATTAAACCGGTTATGCGCCAAATCAAAACAAGCTGAGACTGTTGAATATTGCCTTTCACCTTGTAACGACCTGATTAGTATAAACACGATTTGGAGATCCAAAGAATCTGGCTAAGCCAAAGTCGGCAATCTTGAGCACGCCGCTATCATTAATGAGCAAATTATTCGGTTTCAGATCCTAAAAATTTCAAAATTAAAATAGTTACAAGACAGTTATCGTTTTGAGCTTGTTGTTTGCCCAATGTCTAGTTTGTTCTGTCCACAAATAAGCAGATGTTAAAATCTTGAACAAGGCGTTAATATCTTTAATAAGACATATTGTTTTAAATTAGCTACGTTTGTGTAATTTTCTGGCTGCGAAGTAACACAGTAAAAGGAGTGTAGAGTGAACAATTCAAAGAACTCTAAAACTATATATCCACTAGTTTATTAGCTATAAAACAGTTACCCTATGCAATATCCAATTTAAATGCAAGTACTCCATGCCGCGAAGTGTCATCACAATATACTGCTTGACATGAGCAGCCAAAAGAATTATACTCTGTTCGCGAATAATTTGCTAAAATTAAAATACAAAAAGCGTAAACGTAAAACAACTTGTCTAGCATAATAAATATACACAGGTTTAGCTGAAAGAATAGAAAAAAAGCCGAAACACAAGCATATTTCTGGATATAGACTCAATTGGTAATATGTAACAAGTTTACTGTTTGACTACAATTTCATATTTTGAAAAAATACATTGCTCGTTCCTGCAAAAGTTAGCCCGGAATTTACCAGAGTTCATCTCACCTCTAGGTCTGTTTCCATAAAATCGAACACCAACGAAATATTTGACTTCTTACCAATGACATCAAGCAACTGCAATAGTTAATGCGCACATGTCAAACAATTATTACGGAATCGTGAAATGTTAACATTTAGATGCATGCATTAATGAACATTTCAAATGCCACTGCGAACATAACAATTCTCGTAATGCGCTGAAAATGAACAATTGTACAAAATATAAAAACACACTCAATAAAATAATACGTAAAATTTGCTAATAAACTTAACTTCGCTTACTTACCCCGATTATGTTTACATGATGAAGCTCCTGCAGTAATTTGATTTCACGAAGCGCAGTGCGATTGATCCCATCCTTGGCTTCGGCACGGCTACCAATTTTAATCTAAAAAAATTAACAAAAATTTTAAGGTCCGATCGCTAAATAAACAACCACATGATTTACATATATATGTACAATTCTGCCAGGTCAATGCTTAAATTTCTATTGCAGCCAATGCATATTTTGTGTTCAATCGATATTCCAGTATTTACTGTAAAACTAAAATTGCAGTTGGAATTCATATTTTAGTTTTCACAATTTGTTGAAAAAACGTTAGCACTGATCTTGAAACTATCTCGCAAATGATTTAAAAACTTCGCAAAGTGCATATAACTGTATTGTGCATACTACCTCTAGAAATATAAAGCTATGTACATGCCTTCTTCACTGCAACCAAGGTGTCGGATTGTTTGTCACGCGCTTGATAAACGATGGCAAACTGAAAAATACATTTATAAACCAGTCGTATTGGGACTACATTTATTGAGCGAAGCTCGAACACACGTAAGCAATTAAGGTAATATGCAAATTAGTTATTAGCTAACTATTCATTTATCGGTTTTGGATGTTTGTAAGCAATTTCCACAGATTCCTCGCACCCAAAAACCCTTCAGCCACCCTAATAATTATTGGAATAATTTAAAAAGTCCTAATTTTGTCTCATCAATTAAGCAAATATGCAAATTAGCTATTAGACAACTATTGGATAGTCGCTTTTAAATGTTTGTAGACAATTTATTCAGATTCCTCGCACCCGAAAACCCATTATTGCTGAAATTAGATTGCTTGTAACCCTAACAATTAGTGAAACATTGTAGAAAAGCGGCTTATCAATTATACTTATATGCAAATTATCTATTAGCTCACTACTCAATTATCGGTTTTAGACTTTTGTAAACAATTTATTCAAATTCCTCGCACCTAAAAACCCTTTAGTGCTGAAATTATATTGCTTATAACTTTAATAATTAGTGAAATATTACAAAAAGTCCTAATTTAGGCTTATAAACTATGCTAATATGCAAATTATTTATTAGCTAACTGCTCAATTATCGGCTTTGGATGTTTGTAAACAGTCTACGCAGATTCTTCGCACCCAAGAACCCTTTCATGCTAAAATTAGATTGTTCTAACTGTAATAATTAGCGAAATATTGTGGAAAGTCCTAATTTAGGCTTAATTAATTATGCAAATTAGCCTGTAGCTAATAAACGGCTTACAATTTTAAAACCCCAATGCGAAGTTAACACCCCATAATTGTCTTTCAAGCAAAATAAGTTTGAGTTTCGCTTTGCTTAAAAATTCTGAATCGTATCCAATTAACGTCTTATTATATATTACAATTTTTCCAAAGTTACCGCAGCGAGTCCGCCTAAGTCCAGGCTGCAAATAAACAAACTTTTGCAGCGATTAAGGCCGGTCCATTTCAGAATCAATGAAATTAATGTATGTTAAGGAACTATTGAAATATTGCTTTGCTGTTAAACCCTATTCACACCTGCAAGTTTTTGCGAACAAATGAGATTTTCATTCTGAATTTTGACATGAATTAATATGAGTAATTGGCATGCCACTGCCATAAATGTCGAACATACCGTATATTTTGTTACTCCAATCACTCCAGCCAATGATCATAAATTCGACTCACAATGCTATTCATACAAATGAATTAGTTTTCGTATATTCATCATGAATAAATTGAACCTGCAAGTTCTCCACATGAATTTTCGAAACAACTTGAATACATCCCAAAATTTTTATTTAATTCAGAAGCACTAAACAACATGGTTTCAGATTAGCCAATCAAAAACCAAGCACAATCAATTCCATCGACCGGCGACAGCGCTCACACGTAAAAGTATATTACATTTAATAGAATGAACTCCAGTGAGACAGTTTTGCAGCTGCGAGAACTTCACAGCTGTTTTGTGACTGAATTGCACATACAAGTTGAACGTGCAACTTTTTGCTGCAAAATCTTGCACGAGTGAATAGGGCTTAAACATAACAGGCTGCTCACCTGACCTTCACCCAGGTGCTTTAGCTTTTCATATCGTTTGTGCTTGTTGGCCATGTCCGTAACACCCTGCTGGATTGTGCTAGTGCGTTTAAAATTATTAGTGTCGTTGTTTAAAACTGAAAGAAAAATAGACGGCTGCGATAACTTAAGGTGCATACAGGGCGAGTTGGATTTACTCCCTTTCTAGTGTTTTTGTTGATAATACAGTTTGCAACTCTGGAAAAATTTTACATTCTAACGAAAATGGCTCTCAAGATTGTTAACGCGGGTTCCAACAACGACTGATCGCTTGTATAGGGGCAATCAATAGACTCATCCGGGTATTCCATCCATATGTAGTCTGTAGATCTATTAACCTTAAAATTCTTCGATAACTCAGTTTTAGCCAAATGCTTTTTAGTGATAAGTTATTGGTTATCAGTTCCACATACTGTGGATATGCGTGGTGTAGCTTGAGTATGTGCAGAGTGTGTCGTGCACGTATACCACCAGAGGAAATTATATCGGCCGCTTGGTGTAATGGGTAGCGCGCTTGACTCGCGAGCGAGAGGTCCAAGGTTCGATTCCAGGCGTGGCCTCTTTCGGAGAAATTTAGGAGAAAAATCAAATATATTCGCAGTATTTCGGAGGAAGGAGTCGTCCCGACCGTGCAGTTCTGACACATACCAACTATTCTGACGAGGAAAGTATTTTTCAAGGTTGGTCGGTAGGTATTAAATCTATGATTTTAGATATTACCTACGAACATGCAAACACATACAAGGTTTGCCACTGTCGTATTCAAACAGAACCTGTTAATGGCTATTTTCCATTTATGTGACCAGATTCACTAGCTAGCAAATTTCCTAAACTTGCGCTTCTGTTCACATTTAGAATAGAAGACATACGGATATTTTAGACAGATAATGACTGGATTGCAGAGAATGCCGCTGAATAAGGTCGATTTACGGCTTAAGTTAAAAAGTTACTTAACTCTCGGCATCGAAACTTTAATAAATTGACTACCTCGGGAGAGGTCAACAGTTTTATTACATAGTTAATATCACTAGTAGCTCAATATAACATCGACTTCATCAACCAATCACGACAAGTTGATATACTACATAAAGATGGTAGAAAATATTGTTTTAGGAGGCGTCCTACATGGGAACATGCGAGTTAATATTCCAATTGCCAAAAATTAAACCGATGTGCGTCCTATACTAGAGTATTATTCACCTGTTTGGAATCCTTGTCACTTCACTAATAGTGATAAAATTGAATCTGTACAACGATATTTCACACGTAGATTGTTTTTAAGAATGAAGTATCCTCTTGTACCTTACGTGAACAGGTTAAACACTTTAAAATTACCGTCCTTGGAATTACGTCGGTTGCATATTGATCTTGTATTGTGTTATAAAATTGTTCATCGTGATGTTGATTTGGATTTCCGTGACTTTTTCATGCTTGGTAATTGTACTACTAGGGGACAGCAGTTGAAACTATTTTTCCAACGATCAAGGTTACATAGTAGGAAGTTTTCGTTTTGCAACCGTGTCGTTCCTGTTTGGAATTCTTTACCGTCGGTCCGTCAAAACAAAGCAGTTGTTACTGCCAGTAATTCGTAAACTTTCAAAGAGCATTTGAATGAACTCGATGTCTCCAGATTTCTACATTTTCGCGAACTTTGGACTAGATTTATGTCCGTATGTTTTAATGTTCTACAGGGTGTTTTTAAGAGGGTCTTTCACCCCTAAACATCCTTCACCGCCACCCGTGCAAACCATTCTGGAACGCTCTATACGTAATATTTGTCATTTATCGTCAGTATTTTTACATTAGTACATATGTGATCTAAAATTGCGTACATAATATTTACGTTGTTTTGTTTCATTTCTTGTATATTCTTTATTTGAAGTTGTAATGTTCTTGTGCATTTAGTCTGTGCCTATGATAAGTACGTTTATCCTGCAAGGTGTGCCATGCGTCGGAGAACGGTTAAAGTGAAGCCCCCGACGCATGCGGGTTATTCTTTATTTTACTTAGCTAGGGCAGTGAATGTCGGTCATTTGAATGCCACTCCAAGCAATTTCTATAACCGAAATTGTTCAATATTTTTTGTCGCTCGCTAGTCAAGTGCGCTATCCATTACACCACGCGATCTTGTGTTTTATTACTTTAATATTGTTTTCTCTAGTGCATTTATACATATTACATGTCAAAATTTGTGTATAAATGTAACAATACCACAAGAACGTAATGACACATGCATGCACATGCACATGTAGCACTACTGAAAAATATTAATTGGCCGCGTGGTGTAATGGATAGCGCACTTGACTAGCGAGCGACAAAAAATATTGAACAATTTCGGTTATAGAAATTGCTTGGAGTGGCATTCAAGACATATTCATTCTTAGTCTTTTTTATCTTTGGAGTGTGTATTTTAATGTATATCTTTGGTTCTGTTTTTTGTGGTGTATTGTTGGATCTACAAGCTTCGAGACCTGTATAAGTGTTATGTATCTAACGCAATTACAGTGTTTTTTTACTCATTACGCAACAATTTCAGGGAAAAGCATTGTGGTATATAGAACATTTAAGACATATCTAGGGGTTCATTTGCCGAGACTGGGCAACAAGAAACAAAATTGAAAAGAAAAGAAAGAAAAGCAAAAGCGACGAAAAAAAAGAAAATAAATACAAATAGTAATAAATTTTATGCAAAATAGGCAAGATATAGTGGGCGATTAGCCACTGTATATATCAGTTGTTGGTTTTGAAAAGTGTGTTGCGTTTTGTAAAATCTGAGGTCCTAGAAAGAATCGCATTTTTTTGTTAAAATTGAATTCGCCGGATTTTCTTACGTTTCTTTCCGGAATTTTGATCCCATTCTCCGAATTTGTAAGTAATACACGTGAGTTAATAATATTCTTAATTACCGTTATGCGTGCATCATTTTTGTGTAGTTTCGGGTCCGGTACATTAGGCGACATAGTCCGTATTTTGTAGGCAGAACCACCTATCCGCTAAGGCAGGCGTTAACAATTTACTTGGAAAGTCGTAGTTGTAATGTGTTACGGAAATCTCATAGGCTTAAATACGAAGTAGCCGCAGGCGTATTGCCTTAATCTCGATGTAAATGTAAAACATTTCTGTGCGCTGTATTTTGCTGTAAAAACGTTCTTTAGTGAATTCTTATAACCGGGTGTGCCGTTGCTAAAGAGCAATCAAGCTCGTATCATAGACCCCGAAGTTGGCTGTTTGAAAATCCGACAAGCATTACCTGTTTACAGGGTTCAATTGGAATTTCGGTTCCGATTAGAATTTGTATTCAAAACGTATTCCGATACTTGTTAATACAAATTATAAAAATAGTCACAAAGGTTGTTGTTTCGATTCTGATTTAAATCTACTTCGCATTCTGCCTATTTGTAATATTAGATTACATGATTATTTTCTTATGAATAAAAGTTCTAAATAGATAAATATATAATGCATTTGGTGCGAAATGTAATGCGAAGCTATTATCGCAGCCACAAACATTTAAATTATTTACATCACGGGCGATATTTCTGTTCTCCAGGTATGACGTCCTTCTTATCTGTATTCTCCGCGCGCAGATTAAAATCCTTGAGTTTCGCTGTAGTATCACAGTTATAAAATTTGTATTCACGCTTGCATCTATACTTACGCATATATACCTTGATGACGTTGTGCTGCTACTTTTAAACATTTTAGTGCGCCTTGTTTTCTTTTTTTAAACAGTCAGTATTCGCCTTGTTACGCACTGTAACAGACAGGCTAATAATATGTGTATCAATCGATCATTCAACGCGTATTTATTAAATTAATTGTAGTTTTATTCTTCAGCTTCGTTCGAAAACATTACCGTGGAAAAATGTGGAAAAGACAACCATGTTGCACTAGTCAAATTAAATAGACCGAAAGCGCTTAACGCATTGTGCGACGCACTGATGAGTGAAGTAACATTTTTTATTTCTTGTGTAGATTACAAACTGATTTCCGTGTGTAATTTTTTCTGTTAGTAGAAGCCGACCATTGTGCTAGTATTTCAGACTGTGCCATTAAATGTAGCATTTTGCTTTTTGTTGTCTGTTTTAAAGTGTTACGCTACTAATTTCAATGAATTAGTTTGCGTCGGGATCATACAAGCAACAAGCAAAATAGTTATTGCAAAATGGGAATTCGACTTCGTTTTAGTTGCGTACCGCTCTTTCGTCGCTGGACAAAGACAGCTCAGTCAAAGCAATAGTGCTCACGGGGTCTGAAAAAGCATTTGCAGGTATAAATAAAACGCTAAACTAAGCATATTATTTCATATTTCTGTATGTATTGTACGTCTGTATCAGTAATACTCGTGATATTTGCGCAGTTATATTAAATATTTAGATCTGATTGCACTTCCTCCCTGATGGGTTAGAAGTAAAACAAAACATTCAAGCAATAATTGATTTTTATTCACCAACCAGGTATATACCTTTACGGAAAATCAAAAATTTCATCTAATTGACGACTAGTTCCGGTAAAAATTTCATATCAGGCTGCGGTATCCGGTATTTTCGTATTAGATCTCATCGTGGTATGTGAAATAACGGTGTCCTAAAGTTTTCGCGCTATAAGAAATTGGACTTAACATTATCTGTTTAGCGTTTAAGTAATGTTAGCAGCGACTGTTTATTTATATTGTTTAATTAACACTAAGACTTATTAACATTAAGATTTGCACCTGATGTTCCCAGAGCGGCCGTGTAAATGAGTGCTTGATATGTTCCCGAATGTCATCATTCGTCTGTTTGTGAAACACCGTCCTTCGCCATACATTATTGTATGTTAGTTATTTGCGTACGATACCGCAAAGTGACGGACGGCGCCGTACGGGTGGCGGACGGCGCTGTACGGGTGACGGACGGCGTCGCACGTCAACAAAAGTATAGTGCAACCCTAACTGTCTTGTTTATTTATAATTTGTGTTTCGTCAAATACGGTTTAAATTTATATATTCTGTACACTACAGCTGGTGCAGATATAAAAGAAATGCAGGACCGCAGATTCCATCAAGTGTTTTCTGGTAATTTTCTTGAAGACTGGAATCCTGTCACCGAGCTGAAAAAGCCTATCATTGCCGCGGTTAACGGATTTGCGGTAAGTTTAAAACATATTTCTTTATTAGTATGATAGTTGACTTTAAAATATTCGCAGATAAGCGCTTATTGTTATTGTAAAAACTAAGTTCGTTTTGTTTTAGTATTATAATGTTAATATTTCATCACGGTACTTGTTAAAGAGAATGTGTAATCTGTAATTTGCATGGAATTGTAGAAAAGATATGCCAACTTACTACAGTTTAAATTTTGTCCGGTTATATATACCAGTCGTAGTGGGACTACATTTATTGAGCGAAGCTCGAACACGCGTAAGCAATTAAGGTAATATGTAAATTAGTTGTTAGCTAACTATTCATTTGTCGGTTTTGGAGGTTTGTAAGCAATTTCCTCAGATTCCTCGCACCCAAAAACCCTTCAGCCACCCTAATAATTTTTGAAATAATTTAAAAATCCTGATTTTGTCTTGTCAATTAAGCTAATATGCAAATTAGCTATTAGCTAACTATTAAATTATCGGTTTTGGATGTTTGTAAACTATTTATTCAAATTCTTCGCACCTAAAAACCCCTTAGTGCTGAAATTATATTGCTTTTAACCTTAATAATTAGTGAAATATTGTAAAAAGTCCTAATTTAGGCTTGTAAAGTATGCTAATATGCAAATTATCTATTAGCTAACTGCACAGTTATCGGCTTTGGAGGCCTGTAAACAGTCTACGCGAGTTTCTCGCACGTAATAATTAGTGAAATATTGTGGAAAGACCTAATTTAGGCTTAATTAATTATGCAAATTAACCTGTAGCTAATAAACGGCTTAAAATTTTAAAACCCCAATGCGAGGTTAACACCCAGGATAATTGGCTTTCAAACAAAAAAGTTTATCAAAATCGATTCAGCCGTTCCTGAGATTCTTTCTTTCTGGTTTCGGTTTACGTAATATTCGCCTGCAATTCCGAAATAAAGTTTAACCTTAAGCCTTGTGTTTTGAATGGGCATTTCTGCAAACACAAAAATTGTTCAAAACGATAAAAGCCTGAATAACACTTGTTTAAATTTTTATGTACTGTTCGATTGGCAATTAATAGCATCCTGCATGTTTGGTTTTTCAGCTAGGTGGTGGCTGCGAACTTGCCATGATGTGTGATATCATTTATGCGGGCGAAAATGCACAGTTTGGTCAACCAGAAATCAAAATTGGTACTATTCCAGGTGAGTTGCACAAAATTTGAAGAAAGTTTAATAGATATTGTTTCGATGTTTTCTCGTCCTATCAACTGTATGATAATATAATGATTGCTTTTTGGAACTACGGCCCGTGTTCTCAAATGTGTGCACCACATAGTACCGGTTCGTAATAGGTTTTCAGGCAAGCTAATAGGTTTTCAAGCAAGCTAATTGAATCAACCATGGCTCACAAGCAGGACCGATCAAGTGCAGAAAATTTGCCAACTGTTGAAGCTCTCCACGTTGTGGCTCTGGTCGTACAGGAGCTTTCGTTATCGTTAGCTGGTGCTAAGGTCTACATACATTTGAGAATATTGTCACGAAACTGAAAGTTCTGTATGAGTTTAGATTGTTAGAAGACTATAACTTCTAGCTCAATTTAGCGGTTAACTGTTTATTTTTATTTTAAGGTGCTGGCGGCACGCAACGTTTGACACGTGTTGTTGGCAAATCGCTAGCAATGGAAATGACTCTAACGGGAAATATGATTCACGCTAAGGAAGCTCGAGACCGGGGTATTTGACTTTCTTAGTTTTTAAGGGTTTATCTTGACAGTGCACTTTTGTGGTTCTGCGTTCTGGCCCGATATTTAGTTTGTTCGCGGTTTATTTGTTTAAAGTTTACGTGTGCGGGTTTTCGTTTTGAAAAAGTGCAGTGTATGTGCGGATTTCGTTATTAAAAGTTGGGTACTGGCTTTTTCTTCTTACATATATGATATTATGTGGTTTATAATTTAAACTATCCAACTTTGAAAATATTAAAGCGTACAGAAAGATAAAAATGCAGAAAGTTTTACGGGATATAATAATTTTTATTGATTGTTGATTTCGTAGTTTTTTAATTTAAAAGTTTTTTCTGTTATTTTGTTGTTATTACTACAGGGAATTTTTCGTTGGCTTTGCTTTTCAGGCTTGGTCAGCAAAGTATTTCCGTCAGACAAGGTTGTGGATGAAGCAGTTGCGTTGGGGGACCGCATTGCCGCTCAGTCACCATTAGTTGTTCAAATGTGCAAAGAGGCTGTGAATTCAGGTAAAATATTTTAGTTTCATTGCATTCAAAGATGGTATGCACCACATTGCAACTATTGGACTTTTTAGAGAAGTAGACACAACTTTATTGAGCATTGCTGTAGGGCCCCTGTTATTGTTCTATATCAGTACAGATCCCGTGTTATTCCAATCTTCACTTTGCTACAAGCGGACTTAGTATTCATTCATAAATTTTCTGAGTTCTGAATCTTGAGATACAAATTGTACTAGAAAATGTGCAAACAACAAAACTGATTAGATTTTAACATTTTGCTTCTATCTTAATTATATAACTGAAAAAATATTGTGGATTGAAATTGTGCATAATGTAGTATAAACACTAAGAATGGGAAGCTTTAGATATTCTTGGCAAAGCTATTTGTTTCAAAATCATTTGTTTCTGCCTATTTGTTTTTATTATTATCAGTTTGGTGGTGTTTTTTGAAAATGTGTTCTCACGTATTGTAAAATCATGCAACGTTTGTGAATTTAAACGCTGCATGCAGTTTGAATATTGTACCTTAGCATACGAAACATCACTGGAGCAAGGTTTAAAGTTTGAAAAGAAATTGTTTTATGCAACGTTTGCAACCGTAAGTTGCATTTTTTTGTGTTAGTTGAGATATATAGAACTCGACGTGTTCATGGATAATAATTATGCTTTTGACATACATGTGGTCATTAGATGGATTAAGTTTGCTGTCCATTGTAGCATGACATTACTACGTATATTTAAATCACTGCTTATGTGACTTTGCTTGCAACTCGTATTAACTTTCTTAGGAATTTCAGTATTAATGGCTATCGTGTGGGCTTATTTCTACGTCCTTCAAGAAGTCGTAAAATAGTAATTATTTGCCGACAATAAAAAGTAGTAAATAATTCATACTTTGTATAGTTTGGTAAACGTCGATAGTTTTGTTGTTAGCAGGACCATGGTGATATGAAATCAAAGCAAGAAAATCATGGGATTGCCAAAATTTGTTCCTTAGAAACATTTAAAAATATAATAGAAAATTATTCTTGATTAGGTTTGTAGTTGCAGAATTTTGTATTTTGATGTATTTTTATGTATATTTGTATATAATTCGCTTTTGCAGCATGATCGCAAAGAAGGAATGTCGGCTTTTGTTGAGAAAAGAAAACCTGATTTTAAAGCAGAGTAAAATTATTGTTTTTGCATTAATTTATTGCTTTATAAGTGTTATATATTTATCGTTTTACACTCCTTGTCTTGGTAAAACCGGGAGGTCTGCCTTCTGTTCCTGCAGAAAACCGACCTCATGCTCCGATAGCATTTTTGCCGGAAGTTGCTTCAAGTTTGGTAGTGAAATTTTTCGTATGTTTGCACAATTTGTGTGAAATTAGGTTCCGTCCACTGAAAGCTAGGTGTCTAGTAGGTAACACACTAGAGCCACACTGATTTCCCAGTGATTCTAGTGTAGGCTAAAATATACTGCCAAGGACAAAGTACAGACGCCTTAGCTATTGGGGCAGGCTCTCTGGACTTGTAAAAGCTATTGCCCTGTTGTTGGCAATTACTTACCTTGTGCGTCTATTCAGTGTGTCACATATATTGTGTAAGGGATGGATATATGGTATTATGTTTGTGGGGTTCGTGTTCAATGGTATAATATGGATTGTGATGTCACGGGTATGTAGGGCCACCACTTGCAAACACCACACAGTGGGCTTGTAAGAAGACTGACAAAAGCCTGCCGAGTTCTTCCCAGCGTGTGCAGGTTGCAACGCGATCCACTTATTAATATATTAAACATTGTTTTGATTAGTAAAATTATTATAGTAAATCTTGTTTTGAGTTTGCTTCAATTTTCTGAGTGTTAGGCTACTCGGAACCATGTAAAATTGTATTTTTTAGTAAAAGAATTTCGTGAGCGGGAAAATTGTAGGTAGCGACCTTGCTATTTTATCACTAAAAATCAGAAGGGATGCCTACGTCCGGCCCCGGAGTGTTAGTGCTCGGAACTTTCGTTTATCAGCATTTTCAAACACATTACAGAGCTGGAATAGCTAAAAAGGTGCATATTTCAGTAGAGATGACCAGAAGCTTGCGGGGCTGTGAGTCCGGCAGAACTGAAATTACTCAGAAGTTAGGTTCAGATGTAAACACGGCATTTATCTACAATAAATATTGCATCAAACAGAAACAGCAAAATCACAAATAGATAAGCATTCATTTTAAGATTAAAGAAATATGTGGTGCTTAGTAAGTAAGGGCGCAATTGGAATTCCGGCTGATTCGAAAACCATTTGTTTCACACACTATTCACCACCGCAGGACTGCTGGGACGATAGGAGACAACTCTTTATCACCCTATGTCCGCCTCTGAATAGCCACCGCCGCCATTAGCTAGGACTTCGTTTCGGGAGGGGATGAGAATAAAGCTGGTATTTTCAAAGCCTGTACACATGCCTTTTTCTGGTTTTCTAGAAATTTCAAAAGGGAGGTATAATTCCTCCTACTAACGAATCTAAGGAGACCACTCCGGCCAAGGCACTCCAAAGCACAAAATGGCGTTTAGCTTCTCGCTCGCGACTCCTAGCACTTTTATATCTAGGATTTCACCGTGAAGAATCCAATGTTGGCCGAGTTGTTCCCCCAGAATTTCAGCTGTGCAGTCGAGGGAATCCCTAAAAATAACACTTTCTGCAAAAGCTGCTAAATGTTGGATCTCAGAAGTAAACGTATCGTATAATATGAAGTAAACTTACGGAAATTTTTTGAACATTTTGTGTTAGTAATTAAACGGTGTGTATTTTCCAGCAAAGGCCGATAGAATCTTCATATACTCAAACCGATGTGGGAAGGCACGCGGCAAACGCAAAAGACTTTTTTTGCCAATCGTCTCTCAGTATTTCAAAATGGCGGCGATTTCCGTTTAAACTGTTGAAGGCGGAGGTTGGGAAATTTTCAAAATTTTTATTACGCAATATTTCACAAAAAAGCTTGCAAACATCAACATTTTGCGGTAACCATGACCATTTAGTTAATTTTCATTAAGTTGAGTAACGGAAACAGAAATAAACGCTGATTTTTGCTAAATTTGATATTCGACTGTCAGGGTGCAATCGGAATTCCGGTTCCGGTTTCGGCATTTTTTCACCTTCCGGTTCCGGTAAATTTTTACCGGATTTAAAAATTCCGGTGTTATAATTTTGCCGTTTTCTTAACTTTGCTAATTTTTAAGAATCTCTTTTGAAAGCCACTTGTACTCCGAATATAAGCCATTGGTGGTGGATTTCACTTCAGTCGACGACGAAAATCTAAAATACAACAAATAAAATAAATACCTATGTTCGACTAAGGTTGTTTCACAAATAATTGAGCAAAAAATACGATTAAAATGAAATTTTTATGAAATGCATTTTTCACTTTCCGGTTCCGGTAAATTGTAATTCCGGTTGCACCCTGTCCACTGTTATTAACTGACTGGGGTTGGAATCTCGATTTGCCAAATACACATTTAACAAGTCCTGTTTTTGTTTTGTTCCGTCGGGCCTTCCGGTCCTCGCATTTCACCTTCCGTTCCGATACAATCCTTCTTTCTTTCTTTTTTTTTTTTTTTTACTCCGATATAAGCCATTGTGTGGATTCACTTCAGTCACACGAAAATCTAAAATACAACAAATAAAATAATACCTATTTCACTAAGTTTTTCACAAATAATTGAGCAAAAAATACGATTAAAATGAAATTTTTATGAAATGCATTTTTCACTTTCCGGTTCCGGTAAATTGTAATTCCGGTTGCACCCTGTCCACTGTTATTAACTGACTGGGGTTGGAATCTCGATTTGCCAAAACTGATACACATTATAAACTGTTTACAACTAGAAACCAAAATTAAAATATTGTTTTAAGCCTTTATCTTATATTTACACAGCAAAAAATGGTGAGTCAAATTGACTCTTTCCGAAATAGGCTTTTCCGGACTACACAAACTGAGTCAAAATTCGACTCCGTCAGAGTGAAATTCGACTACTCAGATAGTCAAAATTGATTCTGGCGGAGTTGAATTTTGACTCAGTTTGTGTAGTCCGGAAAAGCCTATTTCGGAGAAAGTCAATTTGGCTTACTATTTTTTGCAGTGTACGTTCAATGCTTACAATGTTAAAATGATATTTACTGAGGTACTGGACTGTATAAATGCAACATATAAGCGATCGGCTTAATTATTAGCGGCTCAAACGATTTCAACTGAAAGCCATGGATGCATCACGGCTTGACAAATTAGTTCGGCTGCTTGAACTGGGATCAAGCGTTGCTCGCAAGCAGTCAGGATTAGCGTTGGCAACGGTTGCTCAAAGTCACAGAGATCAGTTGCCACAACTGTTCGGTAAGTTGCAACGATTATTTGAATCGACCAATTGGGATACACGAGTCGGTGTAACAGCGGCGTTACGTTTAATAATTGATCAAATACCGGATTTGTTTACTGATATCGATAAAGACTTTTGTGTTGACTCTCGTTGCAAACAACATAGTAAGATTGAAGCTTTTGAGTTGAAACAGTGTTTAACTGAACATTCAACGTATGTTGCATCGGCCGGGACAGAGTATGATTTGGAAACGACTGGCAGTTTGCAATCGCATACGATGGCGGATGTTGATCGTAAACTACGGACAAGTAGCAATTGTGCGTCGACAAATGAAATGAACGCTGCAAGGCAAAGGGTGAACAAGGTACTCGGGTTAAATCCGGTAATTGGTGTTTCAACGAATGAGTGGTTTTCGGACGCGGATTTGGAACCGCAATTAGCCGAGCATGGGTCTAACCAGAGTAACTCAAATCAAGCTGGCTTACAGATGGCAAAAAGTGACTTCAGTGATTTTTCAGGGCGGCCTGGCTCATCTGAAGTGAAGGATAGCCTCAAATTTTCTAATAATAATAATAATAATAATAATAATAATAATAATAATAATAATAGTAATAATAACAATAACAACAATAATAATAATAAATGGAATTTTACTAATGATCGCGAAGAACCAATGGGACCATTGAACAATAATACTTATGTAATAGATTGTATTTGGCATAATTGCTCGCTAATTCATAATTCATCGTGGGAAATTCGGCACGGCGCTGCGCTGTGGTTGGTTGAGATTCTGAGGGGCTTGTCGAACTATGCTGACCAGCAGTCTACTATTTTGAAGCACGCTGTGAACGTTGATAACAAATCCGATGCTCAAATGATTGAGGATAACCGCAGCTTGTCTCGCACAAACAAATTGAGAACAAAATGTGATTGGATGATTCCAGTAGCCAATCACATTGGATACAATCTATTGATGGTTCTCGCGTTGGATCGGTTTAACGATTTTATTGGCCAAAATGCCGTAGCACCGGTACGTGAAACGGTTGCTCAAGGCGTTGTTCTTCTGCTGGTGCTATTATCGAAACTGAATGCCTCTGTGTTGCTCAAAATACTCGAAGATAAAATATTTACGTTTTCAAACTTTTGCCAAACCGATACAATTAAACTCGGAATTGGCAATAACGATCATTGGAGTATCCGCATTTGTTTTCTACTTGTGCTCAAATATGCTGTTGTTCCGGCGATAAGTATACAATCAATTGATTTGACAGTATTTCATAGTCGGGTTGAAAATTTCCTACTGTCGTGTATTAGCGAACCGGTATTCAACGAAGATGCAGCTGTGTTGACTGCCGAAGTGCTGACGTGTTCGTTTGAACGCTCCAGTGAAGCGAACAGCGATATTGGAAACAGATCAGGTGCGGTTTGGAACAGAATCCGAGATGACGTATTATCGTTTTGTTGGCGTCATTTAATAAATGACGTAACCGGTGACGATTGGATGAGCCCGGAGAGTTTTCTAAGGCTTATTATTGTGTTTTTGACAAGACCTGGCGAATGCGGCAGCGTTGCAAAATGCGATGACAGTTGCGCTGTTCGACAGATGGAACGAGTGAACAATGGCAATCAAGCGTTGCGGTATAGTTTTAACCAGTTTAGTGTAATGTTGTCGTTATTAAGCCATCCAGCTGCTACTGTTCGAATATCAGCATTGAAGTGTTTACAGGCGATGTTAATTGCTGAATTTGAACGTTGTTGTGAAGACAAAAATACAGATTTAACACAAGTGAACGTAAAACAGCAAGTAGTCTTGTCCAAAATACAACTATTTTGTCAAATAATCTATCAACGAGTACTATTTGAAACGGATAATTGCTGTCAACGGTTGCTTATTGAAGTATGGTATATTTTAGTCAGATTGATTTCGTTTGATTTACCGAGTACCGTTTTGGCAATTTGCCCACGATTTGGTGTTTGGTTATCGTTTTTGATGGTTCCGGATGATGCTCCAAATATTGATCCGGCACTTTTGGCTCACAGCCCTGAGTTGGATTCGAAATACTGCTCAGATACACCGGTTCAGGCGTCGATGTACATTGGATCGGAATTGTTTTACGCAGCCAAAGATGATAACGAACGTAGGAATGTGGTCGTTAAAGCTAAATGCAGAGGTGCGAAACTGTTGTCGTTGTTATGTCCGCTTATTGCTAGTTTGACGAAACGAACTGAGGGTAACGCTGATTCGCCTGCGCAAGCGTTATCGGAGCTAATTGGGTTGCATTTGAACTCACGTTCAACCAATCAAATTATCGCTGTATGCATGCTGATTTGTAATTGGTGGAAACATGAAAAGCAATGCGGTGTTGCAGGCGGTTCGTATGATTGTGACGCTTTGACTGCTGCAACTCGTGATCGATTGCTGAATTTACTCATTGATCCGTTACAGTACTGCGATGAAACTGCGCTGCCATTGGCTGAATTGAGTAAAGCAGCAATGAGTTATTTGGCAGCGTTGAAAGAATGCAGCGTATCCGTCCCTGAATCATTAACCAATCGGTTGCAATCTCAAAGTATGTTTTCAATTGAACAAATGCGAATGTTGAATGAATTCGAATTTGAGCCAATGATAATTGAGAAACATAATTCTACAGAGGTCAAACGGTTACGAGAACGGTGTCAGAGTTTCCAAACTGATTATCAAAGGGTAAGCGAAACGGTTTTATCGTATCATGGATCTCTGGCAGTTTGGTTGTGTTCTACAGCGGTCAGCATTGGCGCATATCCGCCGAAATTTAATCCAGTAGTCAAACCGTTAATGGACTGTGTGAAAAACGGACCGGCCAATTGTGTTCCCGAAGCGTCCCGGTGCCTTGCACAGTTATTGATCCATATGTGGCAAAATGATTTCAAACAGTCGCCAAGTGGAAAAATTGTTAAAAATTTGTGCTCGTTTGCGTGTTCAAACGCTAATTTAACTCCTGATGCGGCTGATTTTGTTGCGCATCGTGATGATATGAGTGCAATACTGCAATTTGCACTTGATACCACAGATGCTAAAAGTCACTGGTTACCATTCAACTCAATCTTACCTGATTCCGCTGTCGAATTAGACTGTTTGCATCTGAAGCACCCAGCTGAACGGGCACATTTTGCATTAGGGACTATATTTTCTTTATTGGGTAAGACAGTATTTGAAGTTGCGCCTGCGTTTAAGCAGTTTACAATCGATTATGTCGTCAAGGAGTTTGATCAAAGTATGGAATACTGTAATACAATAATAAATTCACTACAGGTAATTGAAGCAGTATTTGAACGAGCTCATTTTGACGTAAAGCGGACAATTTGTGAGGCTAATTTGACACGGTTACTATCGTTAGAATACATAGCTAATGCTAATGCAGCTGTTCGGCTAATGGTTGTTCGGGTCCTGTCGTTGTTTTTGGCCCAGTTTGCAGCAACACCAGCGAATGAGGCTTGGCCGGAATCACAAAGCGCTGATATGATTGGTCAATTTTATAATGAATTTTTCAGTCATTTATACGACAGTCGTGGCGTGTGCTCATTCGCTAATGCTGATGTGCTAATTAAGTTGAGTCACCTGGAGTTCATTTATGTTATTTCTTTACGATATGAACATTGTTTAATTGGAGTTGTTGCGTTATTACTGATGCCTGTGCTTAAATTAATGACCGATTCGTCTTCGGACGCTGTAAGACAGTTAGCATCATTAAGCTTCGCTAATTTAGTCAAGATGATGCCGCTTGAACACAACGCTTTTCGCCAAAATTCAACTACTGATGGCGACGGAGAAATTGATAATTTGACGTTTAGTTTTGTACAACGATCACTAATTACAAGGCTTAATAGGACGCTCGTCAGTACCTATCGAGACCAGTATGGCTTAATCGAAGGACTTACATCAGCCAGTGCGGCTGAATCGCAGTTGAATCTCCCGTTTCAACTCAATGCTCAACTTAGATCGTATCAAGAAGACGGCATTCGATGGTTGTGTTTCTTGCAAAAATTTGGACTTCATGGTATACTTTCAGACGATATGGGATTGGGTAAAACGCTACAGACGTTGTGTGCGGTCGCTTGCCTGTACGCAAACGGCAACAGATCACCGGAACGTTGTGAGCTGGACAACTTTACTGCCGCGAGCGAACTGTTTCCATCGCTTATTGTATGCCCATCGTCGGTGGTGTTGCACTGGAGTTATGAAATCGACAAGTGGATTCCGAATAATATTTTGAATCCTGTCGCGATTTTGAATCCAATTTCAACTGAATCGACGCTTCGAAATCAAATTTCAACCAACAATGTCGTAGTCACTTCGTACGATGCGTTGCGAAGAAATGCGGCCGCGTTTGCGACAATTCGATGGGCGTATGTGATATTAGATGAAGGTCATTTGATTAAAAATTCAAAAACACAACTGTTTAAGGTGATTTTGACGCTTAGCGCGCAGTATCGGTTGATTTTAAGCGGAACACCGATTCAAAATAACCTACTTGAGCTGTGGTGTTTATTTGAATTTTTAATGCCAGGATATTTAGGCAGTCAGGCAAGTTTTGTTGCTCGCTACGCCAAACCAGTTGCACTCAGTAGACGGTTTGGTGATACAAAGTTAACTGACGATATGGTTCGTCGTGGACAAACTGCGCTTGCTTTGCTGCACAAACAAGCGTTGCCGTTTATTTTACGTCGTCAAAAGCATCATGTACTGTGTGAGTTACCACCTAAAATTGTTCAAGACTACTTGACTGATATGTCACCGTTACAACGAGCGTTGTATCAACATTTCTGCGAAACAATTAATAATTTCGCTGACGCGGATCAAATACGATGCAATGTAGGTTCGTCTCGTAGATCCAATTTTAAAACTATTACCTATTTACGGCAACTCTGTGATCATCCTGTGTTAGTACTTCCATGCGCTCCTGACGACTATTCGCTGGAACTCAGTCGAATTGTTGGCGAACACGTAAAAGACGGTCAAGTTGAGTTGAACTCAATTGAACATTCTGGTAAACTTGTAGCGTTGGCCCAGTTGTTAGCAGAGTGCGGGATTGGTGAGCAACAGACGAACGACGATCTGGCGAGTCGAAGAAGCGATCATTTACTGGCTTTTGAACAATGCTCCAATGAGTTGGACGGCATTCCGCAGCATCGGGCGTTGATTTTTTGTCAATTTAAACGAATGATTGATTTAATTGAAGCAGCGTTTAAATCAAACTTAATCGGAAGCGATATCGCATACTTGAGGCTGGACGGCAGTGTGTTGCCTAAGAGTCGGCAGGAAATTGTCGACAAGTTCAACAACGATATTTCAGTCGATGTACTGCTGTTGACGACAGGGGTCGGCAGTTTGGGACTCAACTTGACCGGCGCCGATGTGGTGATATTTATCGATCACGATTGGAATCCAAGCAGAGATCTGCAAGCAATGGATCGAGCTCATCGACTGGGTCAACGGCGGACTGTGAACGTTTATCGTATCATCACTCGCGGGACAATTGAAGAACAAATTATGAATTTACAAGGATTCAAACGGCGAATTGCGGCAACAGTAATCAACGATGAAAATTCAAGTATGCTTTCGATGGCAACTGATTCCATTTTAGAGACGTTGTCTGCCGATGTTGACGTGTCGAATTCATCTGGGCTGTGTTCATCGAAACGTCGCGCTGGGATAAAACGGGACGCTATTGGTGAAGCGAAATCGATGATTGGATCAGCGAAACACAAGGTGTCAACTGAAGAGGCTATGATTGCTAATTTAACAGAGTTGTGGGATGAAAGTCAGTACGACGAACAGTTTGACGCGAGGAAATTTATTGATACTTTGAACATTTAAGTTTTGTAAAATTATAATTGTTTGGGCTGGACTAAATCGGAATCATACTAAAGCAGCATGATGCAACTGTGCTACGGAAAGTGAAAATACTGGAGCCGGAGGTCGATCAAGTTTGTCGGAGTCGAGGATAAGTCAAAATCTGGTACTTCAGAGTGGTGTTGAAATTGGGTCATAATTTATAAAAATTGGCAGAATTTTTTGTTTGAGTCTTTCGGAAGAATATGTGCAATTTGTTCAATTCCTGTATGAAAAATTTTACCAAATCCACCATTACAATTTTCGTAATCACAAAAAATGTTGGCTACTGAAAAAGCCGAAACCTCTGATAAAAATGTTACTCGAGCAGGAACCAAAGGTTAATTTTCAGCCGGAGCCGGAATTTCGAGATAAAGTTCATTTTGGCAAATCTCGAAAACTGGCACATTCGACCGAGGTAGTAAATAATGGGTCAATACTTTGGTGTGTAAAAGTAGTATAAGCGTATTGGCCCATGTTACTATAAAGGCCGTCCCAATTTCCCGGGACACAAATATACCCGGAGTGCACACTTATGCGCTCCTGTTTACATATGCACAGGCAGATATATTTACGTAGTCCCAACTGTCCCGTTTGTCCCAACTGTCCCATCTCCCGTTTCTCCCAACTGTCCCATCTCCCGTTTGTCCCATCTGTCCCGTTTGTCCAAACTGTCCCAAGTGTCCCAACTGTCCAATTTGTCCCATCTGTCCTAACTGTCCCAACTATCCCATCTGTTCCATCTGTCCCGTTTGTCCCAAGTGTCCCAACTGTCCCATCTGTCCCTACTGTCTCAACTGTCCCGCTGTCCCAATTGTATTTTTAATGTACTCCTGGTACATTTCTGTCCCGGGAAAACATGACGGCCTTTAAAGCAACATTGGCCAGCGTATTTCTAAGCCTAAGCCTCAGCGCAAGATTACGCCTTCAATTAAGTTTATGCCTAACCAAAAAATTCGTTTAAAGCTTAAGCTTAAACAGCCACCTGAAAAAAAATGGTTTGCCAGCCTATTCCTAAGTCTAAAGCCATAAAATTAAATCTAAAGATTAAACTGACTTTGTTACAGCCAAACGATCCGACCTGTTCTATGCATGGGCCGACAAAAGCCTCAATTATTAATTGCATGAGCGTGGATTTGTACTGTTTTATTTTATAAAATGTTTTACTTCCATAAATTAAATTGAAGACAGATGAATGTTCGTTGGAAAGGTTGTGTCGTTTTCACGTTTTGCGGAAAATTAGTTTGGTTTCTAATACGTGATTTATTAAAGAGCAAATTCTGTAAATCTCGTGTAAAATAATTTAATAGAAATATTTTGCAATAATTTTTCACAGCGAAAATTCATGAAATGTATAGCGTTTTTTGACAATTTACTCCGATTGTACATTGTTATAGGTATATTGTTTGATTTACTAATTGACATACCCTGTCTGCTCTATGTTTGAGCTAATGTATATATAAATTGAAATGTTGTCAATGGAAAACAGAAGAGCGTAATCGAAGATGAAAAATTGGAGCCGTAGCCGGAGGTTGACAAACGGACGCGAAGGTGAACCAATTCAGTTTTCTCGAATCTCGTAAAGTCTTTAAATTTAACCATAACCTATAAAATGTGAAAACATTATTTTAAACCTTGACTCAAATTGACTCTCTCCGAAATAGGCTTTTCCTGACTACACAAACTGAGTCAAAATGCGACTCCACCAGAGTCCAACTGAGCTGAATTTAACTCTGGCGGAGTCGAATTTTGACTCAGTTTGTGCAGTCCCGTAGAGCCTATTTCGGAGAGTCAAATTGACTCACCACACCATTTTTGAACTGTACAGATTTATTGTTAAAATTAGCAAATTTATCAATATTAACTACTGTATACAGTAACTGGCATAAGCGGGGTATGACTGGTATTTATTGCGTCTCTGAAGAAGGTTGCTATTTGGTTGCGGATTATGATTTATTGCTCAAATTAAACGCAGCACGAAATTAAAGTATGAGACAACTTTTACCCCTTTTGTTGTTAATCTATTAGATTTGTTTTATTATCAAACTTTTAATTTATACATTATTTCCAACAATTTTTGTCAAAATAGCAAAAAAAACCACGTATTTAGTGTATAATCCTACATATGTTTGCCTATACACAATTTATGAGGATTCAAATTTTAACTGTCATCCAATAAAGCGAGACACATCCATATATGCACAACGTTTGATGTTGGAGAAAACCTCGTGAGAGAGAATCCACATCCAAAGGCGTGAATGAAGCATTTTTGTTTCATAGCACATAACGCCAGCAGCGTATAGCTGGAGGTCTGCCTCCGGCCCCGGCCGTAAATCGTCCTTCAGCTCTGGTAACACGCGGAGGTTCCGACATTTTCGGTTGTCACATTTTAAATAGTTTCACAAAAGTTTTATAAACCGTTGCATTTTATCACTAACTTTGGTACCAATTTGAGGTGTTAATTCTCGGGGTTTCTAATACTAAATAACCGAAAACCGCAATATTTGACAACACTTTACAGATATTCGCCAAAATTAACAATAGATAAACAGTACACTTTAATATTTTGACGACGAAATTTCGTTTCATCTTCGGTTCCGTTTCCGGCAAATTTTATTGACATCCGGTTCCGGCATTTTTTACCTTTGGTTGCACCCTGATCACCAGGTAGTGATATCTGTTTATAAACAAACGAACTGTTGCATTCGCGAATCAAAATTTCAAATGCGTTTTTGGCCGTGAACTTTTCCTGCAATCAACAGCGTCAGTGCAATGTTTTGATGCGTCATTCGCCACAAGTTTGCCTGGATGTCGAATATCATCGGGTGGACGGCAATCTACAGCGTCTTGTGATGATGCTGGTTCCGCGGTGCTGTTATCGTAATAGGTTTGGTGAAATTTGTCAACAATCACAGATATTGGAAATGCGAGTAGAATAATACCCGATATGCTTACCATGGATGCTAGAATTTTGCCAGCAACTGTCACAGGATAAACGTCACCATACCTGAACGAATTTAACAGAGAACAAACGTGATTTAGGGTTACAGGCGCAAACTGGCTAAATTAAATATACATTAACTGGTTAGATTGAAGGAAATAGAAACAATGTACGCTGTTCACTAGGGTTGTTTCTCATGGTTTGGCTCTTTGTGCCGATAGAAGACATCGTTCATTTTAATTTAGGAGTCTGCCACTGGGAAACAGGGACATTGAAAGACTTATTGACGGGGACATTTTGGTAGGAAAACGGAATTTTGGCCCTCCAGAAATTACGTGAAAATTTAGTTTACTATAGATCTCGACGAGCTGAGTTTAGCATCAACCACAATAAAGTGTTTACAGGGCGTGGAAAATCAGTAATTAAATCCCAAACACTATTCGATATTATTTTTTGCTTTCCAGTGGCTATTGGACTGCAATTCTCAGGGATACAATATTTTAAAATTAAAGTGAAAATACATTTTTCAATGCGGCGTTTCTTATTTTTTGTTTGATCTTAAAGTGTCGTGTAAGACAGACATCAACGGCTGCTTGATTGTTAGTCGACGATTATACTCGTCGGTAAAATTTGAAATTTTCAAAGCTGATGCCCTAGCAAAATTTTGGATTATTAGGTATCGTATCAAAAACAACACTGTTTTAAACGTATTTCTCGTTGCAAAAACATTTTTCAAAACGATGTTTTGTTAAAAGATAAACTCTAAAATGAATCGCTTGACGCCTACGCCTAAGCAAAAAATTAGTCTGAAAATTACTGTGTTGCAGTCGCGTTGAAAAACGTTCCGTCGCTGGTCTTTACATTTACCAAGTTAGTCAATCAGTCCCACAAACTTACCCAACCGTTGTCATCGTAATAATACACCACCATGATGCCGCTGGAATGCTATAGAAAAATGTTCCAGGTGATTCGAATTCAATAAAATACATAATTGTTGAAAAGATTAAATTCGTTGTCAAGATAAACAACAGCAACAGCGTCAACTCGCGCCACGATTTACGTAACGTTTCCGCCATTGATTGAAATCCACGTGAGTATCGAGCAACTTTAAGGACTCGCAGGACTCGAAGGACTCGTAAAACACGCAGCAATCGAACGATGAGCAGCGAACGGCGAAGATCCTGAAATCCTTTACTATGAATACCGAAACTGTTTAATGCGAGTTCAAAGTAGAATGGAGTAATTGCAAGTATATCAATGATGCTCATTGCTGATTTGATGTAAGCCAGACGACACGGCGCCGCAATTAAACGGGCCAAATATTCGGCTGAGAACCAAATAACACAACCAGTATCGATCCATTCAAGTGTGGAGTCGACTCGAGTTTCGTTTGTCGTTGGATCTTTGAATTTGAACTCGTGCAGGGAACTCAACATCAACACGACTACGGTGATCATAATGACACAACACGAAAGTAACATCAGTATCTGAAACACTTAATTGATTAATGTCAACAATTGTGCGTATATATGACGGGCCACAAACATATATTTGTTTCGGTTAGCAAACGAGACGTTCCAAACACAAATTGTTGTTCAAGACAGCCCAAAGAACTAGTTTGGGAACTGGAATGCAAACTGGTTTTGATTGGACACTTGAGCGCTAAGAGAAATACCTTACAAGCAATATACGTACTTTTTTCAATTTTTTTCCGTTTTTCGATAACAAAATGGAGACTACTTTTTTACCTTCAGTTCAATCTCTCCCGAAAAAGCCAGCCCTGCTGACTTTGCCCGTAGTATATTTACATAATCCACACTGAATTTCGGCCCATGTAAAGATACAGGAGCGGAACGTTTTTCTGTGCGACTAGAATAAAGTAAGCTTAAGCTTTAGACTAATTTTTTGCCTGGCCTAGGGTTATAGGCTGAGGCTAGGAATATACTCATTCTTACGATTAGGGTTAGGTTTAATAGGCTTAGGTTTAGGCTTAGGAATATGCTTATAGTACTGTTCCGCTCATGTTCTTTACATTGGCTCTATGATGTTAAAAGTTGTAGGTGGGTTTCCACCATTGTCATTTTTACGCGTTAATAAACTGTCTCAATATCAACCAATCAAAATCAGATTACATTTTAGTATCGCTTTAGTGTCCTGAATAACAATTGACGTTTGATACGTATCGGTAAGCATTTTGTGACCGGGTCATAATTTGCTAAAAAAATTATTTTCTTTTTTCTGGCAAATTTGGTCGAATATACAGGAATATTTTGAGATGCAACGTAGCAATTAAACCGTAACTTGTTTTAGGTACATTACAGATGTGCAAGTTCAATAATAGAAAAGTTGATTTATATCACTGTAAATTCCAGTGAGTTGATTTTAACTCAGAATGAGTTGAATCAGTACGAAGCCTTAGCACTGAATTAGGTCTTTCAGAACTCAAAATTGTGAATTGACAAAAAACATTCTGAGCTAATTTTTCAATTCGCTCGGAATTAAATCAGCGCAGAGCGAGTTGATGTTTTTTGTTATTAACTCAGAAATATTAACCGCAGAATTGACTAATTCGCTATGTGAGCTGATTAATCAACTCATCATCGGAATTTACAGTATATAATGGCTGTAGTATGTAAACTTACAGAGTTTTGAACCTAAAAATGTAAGTTGACTCGCTGCAACCGGCATCGAAAAGAAATGTATGCGTAAAAAATAACTTCTCTTGGAATGCCTACCAGTGCTGTTGTAGAACTTGTAGGTTCTTCCAAAGTTTCCCACATCAAACGTCGAAACCGATTCAATTGAAGTTTCAACTTTTCACACGGTTTTAATGCTTTTTTCAACGGTGAACTCTGTGGTGGAGCGAGTAATTCTTCATGCGCTTGCAGACGATTCCTACGACCACCATCATCGCTGTGAACTGCAGACTGATTGCAGTGAGTTGCGATTATTGCACTTGTTGGGTTGCTTATGCTGAGGTGACTAGGATGGCTGGTCCAATCCTGATCTATGTCAGTGTCCAAAGCTGTAGACGAATCTTGGTCTACAATTGGTTGAAAGCTAAATTTAAAAATGTGCAGAAAATTTTGATTGAACGAGCGAAAAGGAATTGCGGACGGAAGTAAGCAAACTCAGTGAATCATAAAACAAATATTTCACATCTATTTTGGATAGAAATCCAAACAATTTTTCTTGAGAGCATTCGAAACTACACTCCAAAAAATGGTGAGTCAAATTGATATTCTCCGAAATAAAGCTTTTCCGGACTACACATACAGTCACAGTTCAACTCCACTAGAGTCAAGTCAATTTAACTCTCCATTTTCTGTAGTGTACGAATCTCCTGCAACGTCCATTTCAACGCCTATTTTAGCGTAACTTAAAAATAAGCATAAAAATTTAAGCTGAGCAAAAAGAAAACTCTGACCTATACTTTATAATCATAATTAACATTTATCTCAGCTAAAATATGCTCAACACTGAAACACTTTTCGGCCGAGTCTTTGATGTTCCCCCATTGAAAAAAATTAACGCTTACGCGCTCCGCTCTTGACCAACTCCGTTAATCGCTCTATAACGACAGTTTCAAGCTCAGCTGAGCTCAAATCAAGCTTTCCTAAACAACACGGACTAACAGCGCCGTACGGTATGTTCCAGTAGTCCATTTCTCGTTGAAACGCTCGGCCACAAACCGCATCAGGTACGTGTAAAACTGAATTTCGATACAAATTGACTAGCGATTCGAACAAAATCGCTGAGCGATCAAAATAATATTCACCAGTGTCGGCAAAATAAATACGACCACTGCATAAGTCAAGCCGTTGCGAGTGAGACAACATTGAAAAGCGTCCCAGGAACGTTTCAGGATATCGTTGAAGACTCGTGTGTAAAACGGTGAACGGAGTTCCGTTGATATTTAGTTTGAGTAAATTTGTTTTGTCTCCCATGCCGGGTTTATTGTATATATTTTATATCCTGTATAAACGTTTCATAGAAATTGTGTTAATGCTACCAAGCGTGGATGATGCATACTTCAGCAAGAGTACGCAACTGGGTACAATCTGTGTAGAAAAAAATGTTCCCAGCGCACGTTTGTTTTTGGTCAACCCACCCTTACTTAGAGAAGGTCAAATTTATCGAATTCTACCATTTCAAATATCAGTCTACTTAAAATTTCAGGACTAAAAATGTTTGAAATAATAAATGAAACAGCTCAGAATTTCGTGTCTGAAATCGTTAAAACATCAGTGTCAACTTTTAAGCATGAAAAATTTCAGACTTATATTTTTGATAACATTGATAAAATAAAAAGCTGAAATTCAAGACATATATATGTAGCTTGCATTTAAACATAACTGTCTCAAATTTCACACATTATTTCTCAAATATCGGATGATTTATTTTGCAAGTAGACAGTGCTTATTTGAAATTAACCATTTTTCGCAAGAAATATTAAATCCGCCGTTCAAAAAATCAAATTTCATTATAATTGGCAATAAACATATCGAAAGGACTGGGGTCAATTTAGTAGAAACGTCGACCATTTTTACGTAATATCAGGTGTCAAAAAACATGACAAATTAAGCGGAAAACATAAATTGTCAAATCATGACGCAATATTGACGTTTAGCAGCATTGGTTGTGTATACAAAATACCGCAGTAAAACAAATCACAATGCAAAGCATACGGATTATGTTATATTTTTGACTGTTTTTGGTTAAATATTCTAATATGAAAGTATATATTTTACCAACATCTAAAAACTGGAAGAATAGCTGAGCACTGGAAGCTCTGGATCTTTATTTTAAATGCAAATCCTGCTTTCTGAAAACCTTTTCCGGCCCAAGAACAGCTAATGGTCCTTGTACAAAATTGCCTTATTTGAAGCTAACTCAAGCAAAGCGAGCTAAAAGTGCAAAGCTATAAAGCTGCAGTTTGCGCGCACGGAAGCCAAAAATGCGTCCATCACACAGCGCCCTCAAAAGTCACCTGGTGCACGCATGATATTGTTGAAATTGGATCAGACTAAACAGATTGACACATTCAAAAACAATTGTGTATAAAAAATTATTGAAATATCAGCCAAAAACTCCAGTCTTTTATATTAATATTCACGACAGCAGAGTAAAACTTACCATTAAAGTTAGTAGAACTTACCATTGGAGCAAACGTACAATTAATGCGGCATTAATGCCAGCAAGAGGACGAATGACAATTTGAAAAAACAAACGGAATGTAACCCCATAAATTTTAACAAAGACAAATGATTCCACGAGACTCTGTGCCATAAATGGAACGGACGGGTAACAGTTGTTTATTTTGCAAAAAAACACCGATATTAAATGCTGTTAAAACACCAATAATCATCAGAGGCTCGTATAAAACGAGGAATAGGGCAGAAATATTTCTGCAAAATTTCCAGATTTCACTCGATAAAGGCACTTTCACAGGCTGGACAATGGTCAAAAATTTTCTCGCTCGCTTGTAAAAAACTTGCTAGCGTGGTTAAGCACTCGTGAAACGAAATCACGGCTACGCCTCTGATAAAACATAAAATATCATGGTTACTGGCATTACAAAATGAATTTAATTTGGGTGTCTTTATAGGCTTCTTTGAACAGTGCGGCTAATACAGAAACGTTTCTACAAAGCGTCTCTGGACGGCACCGTACAGTGACGAACGTCGTCATGCGGCGATAAAGGGCAAAAAATGTATAGTGCAGCCCTAAATTTTGTTTTGTTACCATACTGTAGTGACCCGAATAAGAGGGGGACTGATATTTATTTGGCCTCTCCAGAGGGTACCCCCCGTGTTATTCGGTTACGAACTGTTATTTATGTTCAACCCACGCTCCGCCGACCTTCGTTACTGATATATATCTGGTAGTGCAATTATCCGTTCAATTAAACATTTATTGTCTTGTGTCAATAGCTTGAGTGACAATACAATGATATATAGGAATGTACTTTCTAAATGTAAGTACGCTTTAAAGTTTCGAACTCAAATTATTTTGTCCTGGAGTCATTTAGGCGCTACAATTTAGGGTTAATTGACATTTATGGACTCTAATTAGGGTTTAGGGACTCTATGCGCTTACGCACTCTTATTAGGGATACGGACTCCTACTGATTCGGACTCAAAATGGGGACCCCTCCTATTATTACCCCTCTTATTTGGGTCAATACAGTACGATATCAGATAGAGTTTGTAATTTACCGCTATACGAGTCAGATGAATTAGAATGAAAAAGAGTGGATAATGCCTACTTTCAACAAGAGTGTGAAACTGACTACATCCTGTGTACAATAGAATGTTCCCAGCGCACGTTTTGTTTTTGGTCAACCCATCCTTAGAGACTATATAGTTTACCCAATTCTACCGTTTCAAATATCAATTATCTCCAAGGGTTGGTCGGTCAAAACGGAACACCCGGTGGCGCATTTTGACCAGACTATTTTTTGCCAAGTTGCACGCTTCTTTAAGAGTGATCATGGATTCTGGCTATAAGCCATCATTGATGATATGGCCCATGTACAGATCAGGGGCGGAATGTTTTTCCGTGGGCCTGCAATAGAATAAGCTGAAGATTTGGACAAATTTTTTGCTTGTCTTAGGCTTAGGCTTAGGCGTAGGCTTAGGCTTAGGAATAAACTCACGCTTAGGCTTAAGCTTAGGCTTAGGCTTAGGATTAAGCTTATAATAATGTTTCTCCTCTGTTCTTTGCATTGACCGATGATATCATGAAAAAGTGTTATTTATTAACAAGTTTTCTAAGGTAAAGTAGTTTCCGACAAATTCAATTGTTTCCCAAAAGATTAAAGCGCTGAATCCGACACGACATTTTGCTACAAAGCTTTTGCTGGCTCAAAACAAGCCATTCTATTCAGTGTGTCGGCGTTGTTAATATATTTGTCACAAATTTAGGTTATTAGGTTAGTAAAAAATCATACAGAACAAGCAAAACGGATTCGTTACAAAATAGAAGGTTCGCAGAAGGCTGTGAACAAGCGAGTGAAATGAATGTTTAACCAAGCATATGATTTAGCCTGTTTTCATAAACATGCGGAAATTATGTATCTTACGTATTAACGTTTAATTCTTGTGTTTTGACCTATAAAGCATAACACATGATCATGAATAGAGAGTATTTACTATGGCAACTATTAGCGTTTATGAATTTCGTTTTGAAAAAGAACGGGGAAAGAAAATGAAAGTGATTACCAGGGGTAAACAGGATATCCGTTTCCGTTTCCGGTAAACATCGGTGTCTGTTTCCGTTCTACAAATAGCGAAAATTCTGTTATTTTCACTTTCAAAATCAGTTCACAACGTATAGTATTTTGCAATTTTTTATTACAGACATGCTGCAATGGTTTGAAATGAAATAAAATTTACGAAATTCATCTAAAATCTTCAAAATTTTGATGCATCCGCTATTTTTTGTTTAAAATCTTAAAATTTCTAGTGAATAATTGCACACCTCTATTCTATTGGCAGAAAAATAAAACATGTTTGAAACTTTTATACTTCAATATCTGTTTTGAGTTTCATTTTCCTTTATGTTGATCGCTATCCGTTTCCGGTTTCGTTATTTTTACTATCCGTTTTACATCCTGGTAATTACGGAACCAGAAATTGCAATGATGCTTACAGTAATGGATCGACTGCGCATCCTCTGATTCAAAACAACTTAAGGGGAGTTTACAGGTGATTTCGCCTCGGCACAAGGATGCATTACATTGATGCTGTCCAATTTGAAAAATGAACAGTGATAAAAATAACCGAAACAAAAAACGGATATTATTGAAGTAAAGTTTCGGCCCATGTAAACATCACGGATGGAACGTTTTTTGTGAGACTGGAATACAGCAAGCTTAAGGTTTGACTAATTTTTTACCTGGCTTAGGCTTAGTGCTCAGGCTTAGGAATATGCTCATTCTTACACTTAGGCTTTAGGCTTAGGCTTTGGCTTAGGCTTAGGTTTAGGAATATGCGCATTCTTACACTTAGACTTTAGCCTTAGGCTTAGGTTTAGGAATATGCTCATTCTTACACTTAGGCTTTAGGCTTAGGCTTAGGTTTAGGAATATGCGCATTCTTACACTTAGGCTTTAGGCTTAGGCTTAGGCTTAGGTTTAGGAATATGCTCATTCTTACACTTAGGCTTTAGGCTTAGGCTTAGGTTTAGAAATGCTCATTCTTACACTTAGGCTTTAGGCTTAGGCTTAGGTTTAGAAATGCTCATTCTTACACTTAGGCTTTAGGCTTAGGCTTAGGCTTAGATTTAGGAATATGGTCATTCTTACACTTAGGCTTTAGTCTTAGGCTTTGGCTTAGGCTTAGGAATATGCTTATAATACTGTTCCGCTCCTTGGCCGCAAACAGGAAATTCAAATGTTACAGAGACTGGGAAGCACAGGCGTAGGATTTGACTTTTATTTAAACTTACTTGGCCCTTACAGTTCACACGAGTCTTTTGTGAACGTTTCGTTGAATTTCAATTGCAAAATCAACGACGCATTTTTAGTTTACCAATTAGAATCGGCGACAATTTCACATTTACGCATATTTTCAATATCAACACAGCGGGCAATGAAATATATTGCAACGCCATTCATGGTAATTTCAGTCAAATCCTAAGCCGGAAGCACACCAAAGGTAATACGCAGCGGTGTAGATTTTACCACATCCAGTGTTGGTCTGATCACTGGATGTGGACTGTCTAATTTTGTATGGGCACTGAATGCCACTGAGGCGTGCTGTTGGTTCCCGTGGTCACCCATGCGTTTATCAACAGTTAATCATTTCGGATTCCGTAATGGGATCATGTTACTTTCACGGGCGTCCAATTGATTATTTATTTATTCAATTTCAATATAATATTATGCACCATATGAGTACAGAATAATAACGTAAACACTAAAATAGAAATAATACCGCTTTGAGGCATCTATAATGCCGTCCACCCTACAGCTGACTGATCCAGGGCCGGCAACGCACAGGATCATCCGACCAGGAATCAAAACCAAAACTTTGTATTGGATCCGCCACTGTACCCAGCTCTGCCCTTGTAAACTTGCCTCATAATACCAGCTGATTTGTGTAGCAAGGAGCAGATTGGTATTCCAGCAACTATCCGCAATATTCTATTTTCTTAATATTAAGTTATTCCTGTTTAACTACAAAACAGGATGCGGCCGGATATTAATTACCGGATAACGGAACCGGATACGGATATTGAATTTTTTACCGCAACAGAAACCGGATACCGGATATTGTATGTGTTAATATAATTTAGTTTTTCGTTGTGTCTTTAGCGTCCTCAAGGTTTTCGTCTGTTATAAAGCTCATAATTGTTGCTGATAAACAGAAATTCTAGGACCACGAAAAAATATTAGTAATACCAAATTTTACCATTTAGCTTGATATATCTAAAAGTACCTCTTACTATAAATAGCGCATATCATAAGCAAGAGATTAAGTACAAACAATTTTTATATGAATTACCTTTTAGACAATTGTCAGATTTTTCGATTTTGGCCTGTTTCTTTAGTTTCGAAGATAAAGCCTAAGCTAACTTGGCCGATTTCATAATTGACCCTGTACATATTTGCCATAAACACAAATATATTCATAGTTTCATTATAATTACAATAAGTTCTGCTAATTTTTGTTGTAGTAAACAACAGCTTAAGTTGATATTTCTAATTATTGCGAATTTTTGCAAATAACAGCCGGATTTTTGACGGTAATGCAAGAAAATCATTGGCGGATTCAGAAATTTCTGCTTGCTTGATAGACCGGAAGTAGTGAAAAAGCTCGCAAACAAAGCGAGAGAAAATTCAAATGCAATTTTTAGTGCTAAATCTTAATACAAAATGGTGGTTTTAATCCCTGTAGGGCACAGGCTTGGGCGGCTTCTCTGATCCGCCTTTGAGAAACGTCAAATCTGTACAAAAAATAAGTTACTTTTTCCAAGTTTGAGATAACGAATACGGAAACGCTCAGAAGGGAAATAAACTCGATTTTGAAAGTTTAATCAAACGCGGTCCAGATTTTAAAATTGAAATCTTAAAAACTCAAAAGTTTTTTAATTCGACGTCCTGGGAAATTCATTCGCGCGTTCCGAAAACTATTTTTACATGATTGGCTGACTCCACTTTTTACAGAAAAAGTACTACAATGATTGAGCATGGCACGTGTAATCATTACAATGCTATAATATATAGAAAGCAATAGAGATATATAGAAAACGATAGAAATATATAGAAAACAATAGAAATATATAGAATAAAGTAAATATTTATTGTTATAAACAATGTTACAAAATGCGCAAAATTAGCTTCTAAACACTGGTTTAATTAAATCTAAAATCACAGTTTATCTCTCTACACTAATTGTTAGGATTGGCTCTTGCGCACACGAACAACATTTTCTGATATTCAAGAAATATTTTCTTAAATTTATGGCAATTATGTCTCTAATCTAGACTCCAAACATATATGTTTTGAATGCAAGATATTAGTTTGTGAATTTTTTCAGAAATCTGTGCTGAAACACTTAAACGGTCTTAATTTTAAAGGTGTGTTTCATAAACGATTAAGACGAATATATCTGAAATACAAAACAATAATGTCTAAAATATAAGACAAATATATATGCCTGAAAAAAGACTTATTTCGATGATTTTTATGACATATGTGTCTTAGAAACAATATTTAGTAGAAAAGTCGCCTTCAAAATTGAAAGTTAAGCTCAACCAAATACCTTAATTTTACACCTAAAAACGTCCAAGACATAAACTTAGGTTGGTGGGAACCTGAACTTAGCCGAAATATCTTTGAAATTCGATTATTTATATACTCTTTTAAAAATATAAACGGAACAACTTTTTTTCATACGAACATAAAAATCATAAAATAAATTCTTGAATATAAGACATTTATGTTTTATCCATTTCAGACAAAGATTTCTGAGCTGTTTAAGCCTGATAATGTCTGAAATACAAGACATTAATGTTTTGAAAACTTAAGAATGCAGGAGTCTTGAAATTTCAAGCAAATTTATTTTGTGTGCACACTTCCCGTTCATTTACAGTTCATACTTTGGCTTAGGCTCGTGCTTGCGCAAACCTTTTTCGAAACCTAAGCTAAAGCATGAGTCTAAGCCTAAGAATGCGGTGGAGGAAAGTGTACAACAGCATAGCTAACCAAACCCTAAATGAAACTTCAATACTTGTTTTATCACTGACATAAGTAATTCACCCATGTTAATGGCCTGCTCCCTAAACCTAAGCCTAACTTTAAGCCTAAATCTTAACCCAAGTCTAAACTTATGCCTTATCGTGCTCCTAAGATTAAACCTCTCAGTCTCTAAATCCTCCAGTCTCTCAGACGGCAAGACCCTACAATTATAACATAAATCCGTGATGCCGACTTATTATACCTCTCAGTATCAGTAATTTCACATCTCAGTTCTCGCAAGTATCATAGAAATGCTTAAATGGTGACTAAATACTACTAAGCTAATTTAGTGTTAAGTTATAGTTAAACTAACTATACTATTATACTCACCTGTGTGCAATGTGTCAAAGGTTTACGAACAAAAATTCCGCTCATATTTGGTGTCTTTAAATTTAGCAAAAACTAAACCAGTGTTACAGATGATTGGTTAAATTCAATGTTTAGGCACAGGTTTCGTACAGGCTACTTACCAAAAAAATCATTTGATTGGCGTTCTGGTCGTTTTAAACTCAGTGGGGTACTAGGGAATCCAATAGGGCGTCGGTTCTATTAGGTTATTTTTTGCGATAAATGACAAGGTCGTCTTGGGTTAGTCTATCCATGGGATGGACCGTGTAAAAAACGTTTTGGCCATATCGCTATTGTTGTTATAACCTGTATATTAACCCCTTATCACATTGAGTTGAACATAGGTAACTCAGCGCAGTGTATATACGGTAAATAATATATATCGCACCATGTTTAACAATTGCAGCACGTATACATAGTACTAAATCACCACAAGACGTGAGAGCCCCCTCGGGCTCGAGCGTCAAGCTCCTATAACTGAGTGGTGACGGTATACGCCTCCCACTCCAGTCACTGGAGTTCGAATCCTAGCATAAAAGTTGGTCTCAGATGAAATAGAAAATATTCATGTGATAAGGGATAAGTTTAAAATTTTGCCAGACAATTATGCAACTGAAGATAAAGAAATTTGTATTCTCAAAATACAACGAAACAGATCAATCGTCAGTTAGCGAGAGGTTTTCAAACAAGTAAACTATGACATTTTTAGAAATACAAATTAATATCACAGAAAAAACTTAAATTCTCTACGTCAGAATCACTTGTAAGGCTTAAGTTTACTATAAATATTACAATATTAATCGTCAACTGATGACAGATGCTATTCACATTTGAGAATACGATGCAAGATATCCAAAAAAGACGTAACAAAGCAACTATAGACGGTAAATATAATGTTCACACTAATTTCACAAGGATAAGAATTCAAATCGAAACACAATGAACATTTGAGGTTATAATTTGTTGCTTGATACGTTAATTTAAAACTTTCATAGTTAAACTGAAATCAGCTGCATTTTATTACAACTCCAAGCAAAGTCAAATAAACTTAACACCATGTAAAGATCAGAAGCGGGCTGTTATTTCAGTGGGACCACAATAGAGTAAGCTTAAGCTTTAGACTATTTTTTGCTTGCTTATACGGTATTCACGTTATAACCAAGTCAGGTGGGACATGGTTTGTCCCATGTTGGATCGACGTCAACGTTAAAATTCGAGCACTCATATCGGGTGAACAGACAAAACTCGAATGTTATATGACATTTAATAGGCTTACGCGTAGGTATAAGGTCATTCGTACGCCTATACTTTGGCTATGGTTTAGGCTGATAATTTTACTACTGTTCCTGCCTTGTTCTATACATTGATCGTTACTATTAAGTATGCTTTTAAGAGCCCAAATCAGCATTTACCATTCATACAAACATTGTTTTTCTGAGTATTCTACTGCTAAAATATATGAAAAATTTTAACTTTGGAATAGAATTTTACGCATTGAAAACTGCAACAAACAAACGCACATCAAAACCGCATCTTTAAAGTTCAGTTGAAAATTTTCCAATGTTTCGTTTGAATGCACATGAAAATATATTAAATGTACAAGTTTATAAACACTGCGATCCATGTTAACTCTAAGAGCCTGCCCCCTAAACACAAGCCTGAAAGTATGATTAGGCCTAAGCCTAAACCTAAACCTAAGCTTAAACAAAAGTTAAGCTTAAACCTAAACCTTCCATTCTCTAAGTTGAGTCTCCCTGCTGGCAGACCTTTATAATTAACATGGGTTAACACCGAGTTCATGAATTATAGATGCATAGTATATGCTGTTTGACCCAATTAATAGGGATTCGCTTCATATTTTCTAATTTCTCTACTTAGTGCCGGTGTCGGCTCCGAGACGACGTGTCTGGAAATAAAATGTAACATTTTAAAGTTTTAGATACACTTTGTTCCTATGAAATCATACTGTGTTAGTTTGCGTCGTGGCAAGGGTATCATAACTGCACCCGTATCCAGCTTACCTTGCTAGGAGGGGGAGTTAAAAAATTTTCCAGGAGGGGGCATTTAAGACTGGGTCCCCCCATGGCTACGGGCCCGATCAGAACCCTTCGAATCTGAAGAGATGGGCCACATTCCGGTGTACAGTACTTTGATTCCAAACCGTGGCACAAATACGGGGGCTCAATCTCAAATGGCGGAAAAAGCTAAAAAATTGAAGCGAGCGAGATGCAAAATAAGCATGAGCGGCAAGATTAAACGTCGAATCGGTTTTGTCAGAGGCCGTGTAGAAGCTCGTGGTCCTCTTTATTACGGGACAGGGTGGGTGCAGGTTACGGTATTAGGCTTAGGCTTAGGCTTAGGCTTAGGCTTAGGCTTAGGCTTAGGCTTAGGCTTAGGCTTAGGCTTGTGGTCCTCTTTATTACGGGACAGGGTGGGTGCAGGTTACGGTATATTTATAAAATAACAAATTATGTGAAAACCGTAAATATGTAACCATTTTATGATAAGACTTCTGAAAATTGCCTCAAATGATTTAAGACTCATTGTTGATATTTGGAGGGACTAACATGACTCCAGGTTAACCTATAAATATCATACCATAGCCAGGCCACAGATCCGTAGCCAGAATTTTGGAAAACCGGGTAACGGTCTATAAAAAGACATTTTTGTGTTACAAACTAACAAACTACCGTAAACCATTGAAAAATGAACCAACCTAAGGATTTGAGTAAACAAACCCCTGACTATGCATTCTGTAGAACGTAGGAGTTGTTGACCTTGCTGAGGTATAAATCAGCTCAGATGTCGGACTTACCAGTTCTGTACTGTTCTGCATGTCTTGCTTCGCTGAAATAATGATTATATATATATATTTATAATTATATATATAATTTTGGCTGAGATGCATAAACATGACTTTAAGTCGACCTTTGACTTAAGTACGTACACTGCAAAAAATGGTTAGTCAAAACAACTCCCGCCGAAAAAGGCTCTACGGGACTACACCAACTGAGTCAACTTCGACTTCGCCAGAGTCAAACGCGCGACTCAGTGAGTTAGATTTGACTCTTTCGGAATCGAATTTGACTCAGTTTGTGTAGTCCCGTAGAGCCTACTTCGGAATGAGTCAATTTGACTCACCATTTTTTGCAGTGTATTTGTCTAAAAGTCACAGGTTCTCAGTTAGTTTTCTGCTTACCTTAAGGGAGTCCCTGGCTCCACCTAGTCTCTCTTAGAACTTAAGTTTTGGTTTAGGCGTTGCTATAAGGCGTAAAAAGTTTTAAAAACTATGCTATGGCGGCTGTGTCCGCAATGTGAAACTTACCGAATCAGAGCGATAAGCGTACATCGAGAGAGAGGTGACTAAAGGGGTGATACAAGATACGGGGCTTAGCTAAAATCACGAACTTCTCATAAGTCCTAGCGATTAGTACTTAAGTCGGAGAGACCTATCAATTTCAGTTGTATTAGCTCGACTTAAGTCCCAAATTGACTTTACTCAAAGGTCGACTTAAGTCATGTTTTTTCAACCCAGCGATTAATATCAAATGTTTTTGTTTATGTTTCAATCTTGGCTGGGGAACCAGTATCCATAGGAATTAACCTGAGACTTGAAAATATCTCAATTAGAGATGAAACTTAGCCCCTCCCATCCCGATTAAACCCGATATTATTGGACTGTGTACAACACACACTTCAATATCGTTCTGGTTCTTGTTTACTGTGAAAATAGTAAATCTGTGTTTGAAAAGTTTGAAATGTTTTGATTCGCTTAAAACTCAAGTTTTCTACCAACAGTTGGTGAATGCTGATACAGAAGTTTGTATGTCGTCAACTTATGATGGTGGTATACTTTTTGACCAGTTTAAATATTGTCTGACATCGTACGCTAACGCACGTTTAAATACTGCATGACACTCCATAGCAGTTACCAATTACTAACTGGTGATTAGTGCTACACACATTTGAGAATATGGCTTCGCTTTTTAAAAGTGTTGACACTGCAGTCAAATCTTACTTCACATGCGGATCTTTTGATCTTCGAGCGTTAGTGAACACTTGCCGACTGTACGATTCGTGACCGCCGGGTATGTCTTGTTCCCAATGTTCACTTTCGGTCAATCGTTGTCCCTGCGGTACCGGCATAAGTAAATTACGTCGATAATCTCGTTCACCGATTGCAGTTTCATTTTGCATCCATTGCCGGTCAGATCTGAAATTGAAATTGCATAAACATAAGTTTCTCCAACGATAAATTTCAGTTTAGCACAATTCCTCCAACCCCGTTTATTGTCAATTTCTGATCAGAGGAGAAAAATGTCACAATGGGAAACATATGACTCGACACAGGCGTCCGGGTCAATGTAACGAACAGGAGCGGAACAGTATTATATGCATATTCGTAAGTCTAAGCCTAAGCATAAGAATAAATTTATTCATAAGCCTAAGCCTAAACCTAAGCCAAGCAAACAAATTTGTCTGAAGCTTCAGCTTACTCTATTGTAGTTCCACAGAAAAACGTTCCGCCCTGATCCTTACATAAGCCGGCGTGAGAATACTTCATAAAACTTTGTCTGTGGCTCTTAAACGTCTGTAAAATGGCAAAACGGGGCATAGAAACTGTATCAACGTTTTCGCTTCCAAGCAGGAATATTCGCAGGGTTTTAGTAAACTATGGTTATAAAAATGAAACAAATAATTTTTCAGGTTTGTCAAAATTTTCTAAGTTTATAGAAAGTTTTGTTTTGGTGACAAATGTTTTAAACCAGTTTAAAACTGCGTAAAGTGTGAGTCGGGTATGAAGGTACCTGGTGTCTTATACCAGCTAATTGACCCTCGCAGACATGTTTCATATTTTGATGCAATTTCGACCGCTTCTACTATATATTTTTTATATAACAAACGCTTAGCGGCTCTTTCCGTAGCGGTTTTGAACAAATTCGTCATAAATTACATAACCTTAAATGCAGCTTCGGCGTCGCATTATTATTAATTTTAGAAACGAATCACTGACGTCAAAATTTATGAATCCGTCATTGATTGGACAGTCTAAACAGCTAATCGAGTACAAATCGATTTTAAGCCAATCATAATTCAACACATATATGTTATACTTTTACATTCTCCAATCAGAACCGGTTTGTTTTACTGTAGTTTATTGTACAGTCGAGAACCACCAAATGATGTTTGATGCGGCTCAAATCTCAACTAAAACTGCAGCAAATAATAATTCAGGACACGACGTACGTACCTTTGCGATCCATACTTATCGCCAGCTTCCATTTTGCTGCTTCGTCCGCTTCTCGAGCTCGCAGTTCCGTATCGATTCACTGGCGTATTACCACCGCCTTGACGTCCGTAACCATCGGGCCAATCAGTGAACGACTTCGATTTGTGGACATTTCCATCGCCATTCATGTAAACCTGAGTGCTGCCGCCACCAGCTGTTGAACTACTCTGTCGCGAATGTTGATGATGTTGTTGCTGTTGTTGGTGTTGTTGCTGCTGTTGGTGTTGTTGCTGATGATAATGATGATGTCCAGCGGTTGCGTATGAATGGCGCGGCAGCGTTGGTGGAAATTCGACAATCGGCTAAAATGCCAGTGATAATGGCTCACTCACGTAATACTGCGCGCACTACTGCAAAACATTGCCCAGATCTGGGTAAGAAAGGTCCTATGTCATTTTCATGAACTCTGTAGAAAGGATGTCATATTTAGAACTAGCTTCTTTGCGAAGTCCAAGGACAAAATTGACATCCCGCTTACAGGATCCGCAATGTCACTACACTCACAGTACACAGCGCATAAAGTCCTTACACTGTAACGAGAAACTGTTCAAAGAGACTATTGTTGTACATTTGTTTTAGCAGAAGCTATGCACAAAAAACTAAAATTTATTTCGTAGAAACAACGGTGTAGCGAGAGTCTGCATATTGTCAATTGTAGCCCCTACCAAGTGACTCTGTTTTGTCCGTGCTCCCTTGGAACACTGTCAGGACAAAACCGGCTGCCTAAGTACGTTGTGTGTGTTATCACCAGGCCCGGTTACAGCATCGTTTTTTGACACTGGTCCTAAGGGGGTAAGTGGACAATTTTTTACAACTACGCGCGAAGTATTACGTGGATGTCCCATAAGAAAATACGATCATGTTAGTTTATGCCCCCCCCACTGGGAAACATGTACACTTGGATAGTTAGACGCTGCACTGCAAAAAATGGTGACCCAAATTGACTCTCTCCGAAATATGCATTTCTTGTCAAATTCGACTCCGCCAGAGTCAAGAATTGAATTTGACTCTGGCGGAGGCGAATTTGACTGTTTGTGTAGTCCCGAAAAGCCTATTTCGATGTGCGTGAATTTGACTCACCATTTTTTGCAGTGAAGAAAGGCTTTGGATTAGCATCAGTATTAAACTTATATTTAGGCTTACGCTTAGGCTTAGGTTTCGGCTTAGTGGGCAGTCGCCCATAATTAACGTGGGCCAATAATTCAATTTCGTACCCAGGCGTTGATATTTATGCTGGTTGGCGTCGTAAAATACCCAATATATTGATGCTCGTTTTTCATCTTATTTTCCATTTGAAACAAATCAGGGGTAAATCCAAAGACGAACTCGGTTATCACCCCAGCAAAATTTTTATGAGAAATGTGTTAGCTTCATTTGTATGTCATCGGAAATCATATTTTGCCCCTCTGAATTTTTTGGGTCCATTTCTCAGCATTCTGAACTCATTAAAATTATAAAACTATTAAAAATCCTTACAGATTTCAGCTTATATATTCGTGCGGATTCAGGTTGGGATTGAAATCTGTTGCTTGACCTCCGCACTCTTGTAGCAGATACTGTCAACCCAAAACCGCTACAGCATCCACAGTAATGTCGTGCTAAGTGGTGTCAAAAAATTAAAAAACACACAAATATTTCACAAGACATAAACGAGCGGCTCAAACATTTGTTATTTGGGGGACAAAATTTTTGTACGAAGGCAAACCTCCCCGACCCCCTTCCAACTACGAACTCACAAACACTCACTTTCGGCGACGAATGATCGCTGAAATAGTCTTCCGGCAACTCGTTATGGAACACATCCCGACTTGAGTGACTTTTGTGAACGCGATGCTTGTGGCGTCGGTGGTGGCTGCTACTTCGATGCCGCGTTGCTGAGTCGCTATGTTGAGCATCACCGTTTTGCTACAAACAGTCAACGCTAATCAGTGCATTTCAACAAAGCCTCATTCACCACGCCCATGTTTGTTTTTGCAGCAACAACTTGCAATTGCAACATACATCTGCATGCATTGAAATCGGTTTTCAGACTAAATTTGTACAGCTACATTGCAACTGCAATTTTTTTCTGTCAAAACGTTGGTGCAAATTATAGATCCGAGTTTTCGCTACAAAAACTTGCACGTGTGAATGAGGCTTAAACTGATACATACTCAGGTAAGATTGATCGGAAAAGTCAGACTTTTTTAAATTATTAAGCATCTAGAAAACCAGACGCGAAACAGATTATATACATCTTTAAGTGCTTTTTCCATGCCTCCAGAAATTTTGCTACAAAGTTAGATTCCGTTTATCCCTACTCCTGTATACGTCCCTATAGTCTACTATAATCCAGTTGAGGTTTAAACGTCCAAAACCATTGCAATTTACCGAAAAATATCCATGATCCTGTTGAGTGTCGTGAGACAATTGCGCTTGTCTGCTGCTGTCGCGATCGACGTCCCTCTTTGTTGTTGTTTGCTGAAAACATTTCAAAATTCAATTTCTAGTAACAAATACTTAAAATTTGCTGGTCAAAAATTATGCGATGTGTCGGACCATAAAAAATACGATTTTACGCAGTTTACAGCGGTGGATTTAGAAATTTCTGGCGGGGCTGATGCGTAATTTATAATAAAAATACTCAGGGATCGAAGCTTGTGAAAGCCAACCACGTTGACGTGTTATATTTTGTCAACCAGTTATCATACTTTACTTTCTACCTGCGTCTGTTCCGAGAATTTGGATCTTCTACTTCGACGTTTGCCCTAATATTGCGAAATTTGTCGCCAGTACAAGGCTCAGATATCACAGACGCCGATGATTAAACCAAACATACCGTAAGCAGAGACGGATCCAAAAATTTCTGACGGGGGAGGGGCGGCCGGCGAATGTTGTGAAACGCAAAAATGTTCAAATAGGGACCTTATTATTTTATGACAAAAAAATATCTCACAGTTTGGCGTACACCTTCCGCCCCGCCCCGCCACCTCTCAGGATTCGCTAGTACCCGTAACCCTGAACCGTGATTGACTATTAAAATCAATAAATCACTGCTTACCCTATGATACGTTTCAGACATGTATGGCGAATGGCCACTTGCCATCATATTTGCGCTCCATTGTTCATAGCCAGCTTGCCCTGAAACATTCCATTTTCTATTTTCACAAAATTCATTGGTGTTCGATAAAGTAAACAATTTCGAACTGATAGCAAATCGAAAGTTTATTGCGCTGTCTTAAGCTCGATTGTAATAAATGATACAACCTCAAAGCCAGGCTAAAGCGTTGTTCCTTACACCGACCCATGTAAAGATCCCGGAGTGGAATGTTTTTCTGTGGGACTGCAATAGAGTAAGCGTAAGTTTTAGACAAATTTTTTGTTTGGCTTAGGTTTAGGCTTAGGAATATGCTTAATACTTTTCCGTCCTTACACCAAAGTTTGTAATAATTTAGTTTAAAGACAATCACGTTCAACTTTAACACAAATCTTCGATTCGATTTTTTCATGGATTTAATTCAACCGACCCTAATTTACGCAACCCCAAAATCAAGCTACACCTTTATTGCTTAAAATAGTTGTGTATTAAGGATAAGAGTCGATATTCTCAAATGTGCATAGCACCTATCATCAGTAATTAATAGTTTTTCAAACTAACTATTTCAGTTGTTCACCTCAAAGTAGAAAACAGGAGCAGAGCATATCACATGCGAGAAATATGCTGAATTTTGAGCGTCAGCACTCATTGATTCGAAAGTTACAAGACTTATTAACAAACGGTGATAGATGCTACACATATTTCAAAATATGGGGCCAAGAATTGAACTGGGCGTAAGAAATATTTACAAACACACAAACTACAAGTTGAACGTTAACCCGTTGAACTGGAAAACAGTAAACAAAAGCGTTGTCAATGAAATTGGCGAAATCGTTTTTGCAGAATTTACGGGTGATTTCGATTTGTAATCATTCCAAAATTCTCATTCGCATTGTACGCCTGTGTTTTCAAATGTGTGTAGCGCCTATTGCCAGTTGGTGACAAGTCTTATAGTTTTCAAACCAGTGAATGGGGAGATATTCTGCACATATTTTGCAACTGAATTGCGCTATTTGTGTGCCAAGTAGCAGCAATTGCACCAGTTCGTCAGATTGAAAATCTATTACTAAAGCCTTATTCACACGTGCAAGTTATTGCTGCGAGAATTGGCAGCTGCAAATTGAATGCAGAACTTGCATTTCTTCATCAGCCAATGAGAAAGCGGCTGAAATAAATTCAGTGAACACACATGTGAACTAAATTCCTAACTGTGATTTTTCATAATTTTTTTGCAGCTGCAAGTTTTTGAACGGGGTTTAAGGCAAAACTTGCAAGTGCGAGTTGCAGCTGCAACTTCTCGCAGCAAAAACTTGCGCGTGTGAATAGGGTTTAACTGGTTATAGGTACTAGATACATTTGAAATACAGACACTAAGCTTCACTTAGTTCCGCGTCTATTGTATTTAGTTCCGTACTAGCTTATTCATACATGCTACTGTAAGCAAATAGAAATATTTCTAAATTTAGTAAAATGAAAACGATTTGATTAGACAGGCACAGTAGCTATTGAACATGCTTGTCTGCCATTTACAATAATCTTGTCAACGGCGCCACAAAATACGCAATAAACCAGGTCTATGATGATATCGTTTCGAAAATGATCTCGCGATAGCCCTGTTCCATTATATATACAGCGGTACAGCCGTATTTTTGTGACTGACGCATAGAAGGAGGGAGTGAAAAGGTTTAGTATGAACATGGGGGACCATTTGACGAAACTTTTTCCGGGTGGCTGTTCAATAAAAATTTCCATTATTCGGGCTACCGGAGCTATCTTTGTCTTGATTGGCTAAGAGTCCAGCAATTATGAGCAAATCAAATTAAAGCAATGATTTTTAGTACACAACGATTGGATTACTATAGAAATTGAAATATTTGTTAGTAAAAACGTCACCCTGCGGCGTATTTATATGACAAAATGCTTCAAGACCGTGTTACAGTTAGTTCATTTGTTTCACTAAGTGGTTTAATTTCAAAGACGTACATGATACCAGAACGAACAGGCTTTAAGCTTATTAACGTTTCAAATACGGTCTTGAAACTATAATTTTATTGGCTGAAACTATAATTTTATTGGCCCATGCGTAGAACAGGGCAGGATCGTTTTCCGGTAACAGAGTCAGTTTAAGCATTAAACTAATTATTTTGCTTAGGCTTAGGCTTACGCTTAGGCTTAGGCTTAGGCTTAGGAATATGCTTATACTACTGTTCTGAACCAGTTCTATGCATCGGCACTTTTATTGGTCAAATTGAAAATAATCAATAGTTGTTTTATCCTGCCAGAAATTAATAACAATCTCATCATCATTGATAATCAAAGTTACCAAAACATACGAGTTTAAGATAAACACGGCATCACTTTAACCCGAGTCAGATTTGAAAAAATTCAATTGTTTGGGAAATTCAGCATTTTCAGCAAGAAACTGGCCACTGATTTTAGTGTTAACGGAAACCCCAAATTGTTAAAGAAAATAAAGATGTTGAATATACGCCGAAACGTCGTCAGACAACTTGTCACCCAACAATGTCCTAAAACCTATGAATATATCTAAGCATAATCCTAAGCCTAAACCTAAAGCATAATGATCGTCGACGAATTGCGCAGTCGATGAAATTTTGGATTCAAAGTTGTCAGGCGACGAATTGTCGTGATAGCAAAAATAGTAATTGAAAATTTTTGAAAATTTTTTAGGATATAACCGAGTGTTTATTAAAACACCCGTGTGTCTCTTTTACTAACTCGCAGGGTCGAACTGGAGGTTTGCCTCCGGCTCGCGAATAAAATCAAGCTCCGGCTTAGGTATTTTTCACCTCCGGTTGCATCCTGCAGGTCGTCCTAATGGTTCAGAGAAAAAAAACAGAACAACGACTACAATCAAACAAATCCTGTGGGGCATTTAGAATCACTTTGCTTCAAATAGTTTACTCCGTCTGTCTGTTCGAACTATTGATGAGCAACGCCTGACTGCCACTGGAGACAATCAGATGCTCAGGACTCGACATTTAGAGAAATTGTTAAAATAGAAAATAGGAAAATAAATATGCGTTTCTCATTTCAGAGAGAAAAATATTTCATTTACTTACGAGGTGGTGTCTTAACATAAATTGTTTCAATTACACGAATCGGTGACGCCTGTCGTTTGACTGACGGACGTGCCGCCAAATCCATAAAAGGCGACGTTGGTGAACTGTCGTCTGCGGGTCGAATAATAGGTTCGGTCACTGGTCGTTGAATTTCAACTGGGATTGGACGAATGAGCTGAGGTTCAGCTAACAAACAATTAAGCGATAAGTAAACAAAAGAGTTTGATGATGATAACCGTAAACTAAATATGTCACAACTAAAATACAACTTAAACCTCGACCATACAACACAAATCGAACGAATAAAGCCAAGTATTAAATGCACAGGCACAGGTGAACTCTATAAGAGCCGGACACTACAGCCTAAACCTTAAACTTAAACCTCAACGGCAGCGTACACTGTAAATTTCAGCGAGTTGAATAATCAACTCAGAGAGAAAATTAGTTATCTCTGGTTATTCCTGAATTAATAACAGTAAATGTTAACTCGCTTTGAGTGGATTTCATTCCGGCTGAGTTGATTAATTAACTCAGAATGAGTTTAATCAATTCAGAATTCTGAGTTCTGAAAGACCTAATTCAGAGCTCAGGTTTTTGAGTGGATTCAACTCATTCTGAGTTAAAATCAACTCAGTGCAATGTACAGGGTAAACAATGACCAAGCTTAGGCCAAAGCATAAGGTTTCCAGTCTCTAACTCGGGCGATCTCTTAGTCTTCCAGCGGCCATGCTTCTATAACATACATGCGTGATATAATTGAATACTATATACGCTGTAAAAAATGGGGAGTCAAGCTGACTCTCTCGGAAATAGGCTTTTCCTGACTACACAAACTGAGTTAAATTTGAGTCCGCCAGAGTCAAATTCCATTCCCTGAATCGTTCATTGAGTCGAATTTGACTCAGTTTGTGCAGTCAGGGAAAGCCTATTTCGGAGAGAGTCAATTTGACTCGCCATTTTTTACCGTGTAGCTACTATACCGAAGTTTAAGACCACGTGGAATTTGTTACCAATTTTACGCGTGTCCCCAAAATCTACGTACAATTGTCATCGCACTCATTGTACTTTCCCCTCTAAATAGAACGCTCACAGACTTAAGGTGGCGCTGTACCTTTTCAATTTTCTCCATGTCTTCTGGCGACGTCTCTCACCGCATATCGCCGTAGAGGACGGTGCCACATGACAGGTACAGCGCCAACCCTTAGGAGTCATGAATTCTTATTAATGAACCAAGGAACATTTTGCAACAAATTCCGCCACATTTGACGCTCGCTTCACTCCTGAGGTTTTCTTGATAGTCTTACACACGCAGTGAGGGCGAATCTAGTGATCTGGCACTTAAATCACCCTGTCAAATCAACCCAGAACTTAAACTTTTTTTTGGAACACATCAGTTTTAAAATTGTGTCAAGCTGTTCCCTACGCGACTGTAAACACTGTTCATGTCGCTTTACTTAAACGATGAAAATATTAGTAAAGCCCAATTCAGACGGGCAAGTTTTTGCTGCGAGACCTTGCAGCTGCAAATTGCACTTGCAAGTTTTGTCCAAAATCCCGTTCGAAAAACTTGTAGCGGCAAATAATTCATTAAAAATCAAAGATAGGAATTTAGTTGACATGTGTGAATAACCATGCAAGTTCACGGAATGTATTGCATCCGTTTTCTCATTGGCTGATGAAAAAAAATGCAAGTTCTGCATTCAATTTGCAGGTGCAAGTTCTCGCAACAAATACATGCACGTGCCAATAGGGCTTCAGTGGCTACGTGAATACCAGTCACCGCAGCATGTGCCAATAGCTGAACATACTTAAATATTAAGCTCTATGTTTACGATTTCTACCCAGCTTAAATAACTCCATCTTATATACTTCGCTAAAGCTCAGCTACCCAAGCAGACGACGGCCTACAAAATTACCACTATCGCCAGCTGGCCACGGAGTTCCGTCTAACGTAGACCGATAATTTAGCGACCGATTTCGTCCTCGACCCAACAATCGACGATTTTCAAGTGACCAAGATTGATCATGTCGCTCGTTACCGTGGTAACGGTTACTATGGTAACTGTCGCCATGGTATCTGTTGCCATGGTTACCATGTAAATATGCATCATCTTGTGTGCCGCTGTAATGGTAGTCGCGATGGTGATGTCCTCGTTTTCCATGCTCGACAGAATCATGACTACTGTTACGAAATGATTTAGAACGTTTTTTACTTGATTTTCCCTTACGTTTTTTTGCCTTTGACGCGTCTGAATGATGATGCTTTTTGTCTCGTCGAGTCTCTCGAACTGTTCGTTCAATTTCTTCAACTCGACGCACTTCTTCAGTGGTTTGTTTTGATTCCTGCAGTGAAATTTTAGTCAAACTTAAGGAGTTGGTAGGATACGCCAAATTAATTGAAATATTAATGCTAAAATATATTGCTTACTTCGCCTAAGCTGAACCCAATAGCCATTCAGCTTAAATTTGGCTTGAAAATAGATTCCGCATGGTGCTCAATTAAGCAACACCTGCTGAATTTTAAACTTGAATTTCGAAGAGCCACAATTGAACAGGATAATACCAATTGGCGATAGGTTCTATACACATTTATCCCTGTGGTTCCTTGATTACGGACCGAAAACTCTACTGTGTTGTTTCTCAAATTTGTCATAATCAAACAAACTCGGCGATATATCCGTCCTGGCACTTGAAATGCCACAACTTCTAAAAGCATTCCACATATGTTGTATAGCTTTTAACAAAATCTGTTCTGAGCATCCACCGGGCCCGTAGCAAAGGGGGAAGGGTCAGGGGGGCTCAGTTCCCCGTGGAAAAATTTTGTCCCACCTCCAGAAAATTTTCAATCTTGCTTGTAAGTCATTGAAAACCCTTGTACGTTCGTCCTGAAAATTGTTTAGTCTCCCCGCTAGCACGGTGAGCTATGGGCATGGCATCTACAAATTTTAACTCAGAAACTTTAACAGCAACAGTTCAATTTGACTAAATGGAACTTGCGATACATTTTTCACCGCAAAAAAACTCTTTTTCTAAACTCTGTATTCGGAAGCAATATTTTAAATGTGTAAAGAGTAAAAAGATGAAAAAAATAAGATGGAACACGAGTGTTTTCGAACAATCCGTTCAAAACAAGAAACGCCGCTAATTGAAGTTATGGGCGTAGCCAGGATTTGGCAAGAAGGCTGGAACGACATTTTTAATTCCCACCCTTTGTTGTCAAAACAAAGTTATGACAAACGGTTTATGCAAAAAAACACATATTTCAATATCGTTTTGCTTAGCAATCACAGATGCTGTTTCTCTTCATACACACACTTGACTTTAAACTTTCTATAAATACTTTAGGTATTTCTTCTCTAAAAAACCTGAAAGTCTCTAATGTTACCTTTTATGAAAATTTTGAATGGGTTCGTTTTTGAGTTACCAACTGATATTTTTAAAAATTTATTTACGAAATCTGTAAGGAAAAATTGCACTCGTGTAATGCCACCTGGTTTAGCATTCATCACTTTGGCCTTGGCTAAACTGCTATGCGGCTTATACGCCCTTCAGATATGATTATTTGGCTACGAACAATGTCGATAAAACGTGGTTTTACATCACTGTTGTTTTGCTACATCTTACAATTGGCCTCCGGCGAATAATCTATTCTGATAACGCAGGTGGTTGTTCGGATTACGTATGAATCCAAATATGTAATTGAACTTGAAACCCGGTATAACTATTATTGATTACCTTCGGTATAACGGCTCCTGGATATTCGTGAACAATCGCCGGTGGTCCAGCCCGTGCAATCGGTTTCGTTAACGGCACAAGTTCAGTTGATTTTATAATTGATCGCGGCTTTTTGCGTTCATCCTATAAATGCAACTTCCACAATATCATTCGTACACCAGGTAACTTTTAAACACGTAAAATGATGATGGTCACTGATGTTTTCCGACTTCAATAACCAGCACATTGATTGTGTAAATGAGATGTTAATATGTTCTGCCAAGGGGCTTTGTTCAGCGCCGGCCGAAGGAGTTTCGCTGCGTTATGTATTGCCGTGTGGCACCGCGTTAATATTTCTTGATTTGAGTTGTACAGGGTTCTAAAGAGTACGGAGCAGGTTTGGATAGGATCCTACAAAATTCAGTGCGTGAGAGCCCCTTGGGATGTTGAAATAATTTTCAATTTTTTGTTTTAATTTTGTGAGGGTGGCGCCGCCTCCTTGGGGTGGTGCCCCCTAAATAGGGGGTATGGGCGTGGCTGCTCCGGCCTTGAATCCAAACAAACGTTGCAGTATGTACGAGGTATTTTTCAAAAATAAATCCATGTTTTTAGAAATAACAAAATTTATGTAAAATCAAATGGTAAATTATATTTCACAGCAGCTTGCAAAATGAAAATTGTGTGGTCAACATTGTTACATTTAAACTTTGTGTGGACAGCTGATCCCACAACTTAGCGTTCTATCAAAATATTAGAAAGCAAATTTTAGACTACCAAACTACGACTACAAGCGAATTTTACAATCACTAGTGCACTGTGTTAGTTAATGGCCGAAAATTTGGGATTAATAGGAGGCGTGCCATGCATTCTAAAACGTTACCGTGTACCTTGATTGGCTACCACTTGCAAAACAATTCTACGCCGGCTATTGTGCTACGGTTACCTGTTGGATCGAATCACTCAAATTCGAACCTAATCTTAAAAGTATATCTGATAAAATAAAAAGAAGAAAATATTCATGTAAGGAAAGGTTAAAAATAGAAACGTTTTTGAAGAACATTTCAAGCTTGAATTCATTGAAATACTTTCAATTCATAAAATGTTTCAATAAACTTACCTTGATTCGTATGAGCGTTCCACGCCCTGAGTCAGTATCGGTATGATTTAATTCGGGCAGCGATGTATAGCGACTAGTTTTAAGACTTTCTTCAGTTCGAATTTCTTGCGCTGGCTGAATTGTGTTCACCGGGACAAATATGATTGGCTGAAAAATAGGCTGTTTTTTGGGGCACCAGATCATATTTACATTTTCATTATTTCATAAAATAAAATTCATTAAAAACAACGCCGTGCAATTATTATGCAACCATAAAATTGGCAGTTTAACGCTGTAATAGCAACTGCATTTAAAGCCCCATTCACACGAGCAAGTTTTTGCAGCGAGAACTCGCAGCTGCAACTTGCACGAAATACTTGCAACTGAAAGTATTTTCACAGGAACATTCTGATTGACTAATCAAACTGCAAATTCAAGCTACTTGCCAGTGCATTCATGTGTGCTAATTAAATTAAATAGCACGAATTGCAGTGAATAATTCGAAACTGCAAGAAGTTCAAAGCTGCTTTGTGACCAAACTTACACATGCAAGTTATACGTGCAAGTTTTTGCTGCAAGAACTTGCACGTGTGAATAGAGCTTTAATGCTGATATTCTCAAATGCGTGTAGCACCAATCATAAGTTATAGTAACGAACCTTTTACAGAAATACAATCGAGTTGCTATGATACTAAGCAGAATATTTAAACTGCAACTTTCACAGTTCGCTTGTTTCAGAATCAATTACTAACTTGCAGTAATAGATGCAAAACACACAGTTGAGAATATGGCTAAAGGATACAGATGCGAATGGTTATATTGGCGAATGTTAACTATAGAAGTTAGTCTCTAAGCGTAAACCTATGCCTAAGCCTAAGCCTACACATTAACCTAACTGTAAGTCTAAGCTTAAGCTTATCTCTATAATTTCCGCAGCCCCTGTGGTTCGCAGTAGACAGGCAACTATAATTAACAAAGGTTGACTATTGCAAGCTGTAATATGGCCATTTGGCAATCAGATTAACAGGGCAGTTGCTGATCCACAAATTTCTGTCCGAAACCTTAATATAAAGGTTTGATTCCTGGTAGAGGCGCCTAGGCAACGCGTAACCCCCTTTGGATTCGTCAGCTAAATAAAGGGTCATACAGGAAGCTTTAGGTGCAGCAATGTTAGTTCACAGCACACCATCCCTAAGCAATCCATTTCATGAATATTTTCTATTTCATCTGCGACATACTTTTATGCTAGGATTCGAACTCCGGTGACTGGAGTGGGAGGCGTATACCATCACCACTCAGTTATAGGAGCTTGACGCTCGAGCCCGAGGGGGCTCTCACGTCTTGTGGTGATTTAGTACTATGTATACGTGTTCCAATTGTTAAACACGGTGCGATATATAGTATTTAACGTATATACACTGCGCTGAGTTGCCCACACGCAACTCAATGTGCGAAGGGGTTATAGAAATTGTATTTTGATCTGTTTTACTGTTGATCATTTTTCAAGCATAATTGCACTCGTTGTCTATGCTTTATATGGCTTGTAAAAAATGCAATAGCTATAATATATTTCAATGCTAATTAAGCTACGCTTAGGACGTTTGTTGCTGTTCACATTTTCCTAGACAGATTCGCAATCTAGAAATTTCTGACGGGAGCAAGCACGATATACAATAGTGATAAAAAATTCGCGAACGAAGCCAGCGAGATGCCAAACGCAATCTTAGTACTAAATCTTAAAATACAATTTTGGCTTCAAATTCCTGTTCGGGTTGAATGCCTGAATGCACTTCTTATATCCGACGATAGCAGATAGGTTTGTACGCAACCAAAACATCTCAATATACAAACGCTTCGACTGGTACCAAATTAAAATTTTGTGGAATAATGGACAAAACCTGAATATCTTAGGTTTGCTACGATCAAAATATACATCGCAGTCAAACCAGTAAACAGTATAAAACCTAAGCGTAAGCCTAAACCTAAACCAAAAAGTTATTTCACTACAAACGAACGTTCATTCTCCATAGAGCATCGCTATGGACCAATGAGCGAACGAATATTTCGTTTCAAATTTCAATTCAAGTTTCAAACCTGAATTTGAGTTTGAAGCTGAGGAGTCGGTCGGTCTGAACTCCATTGTTTCATTTGATCAGCGTTGACGCTGATCACAGAATGCGGGCTGTAACTTTCTGAAAATTGCCAGTTGCTGCTGTTAATCAAACTGGAGTGAGATCGACTCTACAAAAATCACAGAACAAAAATTCAAACTTCATTCATCGAGTTTAGACTGCATGCGGTTTGAGCTATTAAAGTTAGCTGTTAGCTAAGAGCAAGCAAATAAAGTTGGGTGAAATGGGGTTTGACCCGTAAACCACACAATTCTGGCACACTTTCGTCCATTTAAAGTTAAGGTTTAGGTTTGAGCTTCGACAAACGCTTTGAATTAAGCATAAGGAATGTCAAAACGTAAGCTTAAGCATTGGCCTGCACAATAAATAAATAAATTGTCGTACATTCAAGAAATATTGTTTGAAATTTAAGACAATTGGGTGTTGATACAGAATCCAGACATACATGTCTTGAATTACAGACTTTAATTTTTTAAATGTTTCAGAAATAAGAGGCTGAAATTTTTCAGATTGAAAAATCTGAAACGTAAGACTTTGTTTGATGAACGATTAGATGAAATAGCGGGTTTATTAAACTTGCGTTGATAAATGTTAGTCTGAAGACTAAAGTTACTAGGATTTGTTGAAGCAGTTTTAGTTTTTAGCATCTAAATTAAGCAGTCTAAATCGTCATACCGATTGTTTTAGAGGTGGCGCAGCAACACATTCACCAGGTAACTGTGATTTCGGTTCATAACGACCTTCCCGTATATCCTAAATGCAAAATTATGACACTTTCAGTTAGTTCAACCGTATTCTAACTTTTGGGGGTCAACAGTGGCGGATCCACGAACAACTGGATGATATACATCCGGCCAACTCTGCCGTTCTGAAAATTATACAAAACATCGTTGTTCAGCTCCGGCCCACAGGTTGTTTTCTAGCGAAACAGCACAAAATATCGCTGATATACAATTGAAATGGCTTGGTCCGACGGCAGCAATTTCTCTTAAAATATTGAAATGTTTGATAAACACGCGTTGAAATCTAAAATTTCGAATCTCAAAAAGTATACTTTTACATCGGAAATTGCTGGCTCCACCATGGACCTTGTAGTTGTTGTTAGAATAGTTTCAAAGTAGGAATAAGAATTGCGATATACTTTTGGTGACGTCCGACGCCCTCCGTTATCCATACGACGCCGTCCGTAATCCATACGGCGCCGTCCGTCACCGTTCGGTATCGTACGCAAACAACTCACGTACAATAACTTATGGTACGACCGGAGACGGACGGTGCCGTACGGATGACGCACGGTGACGGATGGCGCCGTACGGGTGATGGACGGTGTCGGACGTCAAGTACAGCGCAATCCTAAGTTAGTCAAAGAGCAATCTGTAGCAATGCCGCAACAAACACATTCAAAGAGTTTGCCCAAAAAGAGCACGAAGAAACAAACTTGAAATGGCTAAAAATCATAATATTCACCATAAAAAGGGTCCATATCAGCTGTAGGGAAGGCTTGAATATCCTTGCCGCGGCACTGATTTATAGAAGTTAACTTGAAACTGTAAAACATTAGGTATCAAACGACACGTATTTATGACGGTCAAGCCAATCTGCGATTCTGACCAATTACTATTAACAAAATGTTGCGTGCATTTAATAATTATGGTTTGCGGAATTGTTATACATCTTGACGCGGTCAATATTTCTATTTGACACAAGCAGAGTTCCAACGGGAACTAAATTTTGCCAGTACAGGAAATCGTACAGGAATTGGAAATTTCTTTGCCGGAACCGGAACAGGAAATAAATTTATGCATGAATTCCAACCGGAACAGGAATTTCCGTTGAACCCTGGACATAAGCTAACTTTTTTCGGCACAAGTAAATGAGCTAAATCAAGGCGATCATGTTCGGATGATATGATGCTGTACTCGCGATCTTTGTCAGCTGACCATTGTTCAAGTTCACGTCGAAATCGAGCCAGGCTGGTTGTATCACCATCGACCTTAATAGGAACATCCACTGTTAAGGGGGGTTGTTCCGGAGAGAACCCCTTTGAACGAACCGCTAATCTCACAATTTCAATATTTACATTTTTCAACAACCATATCACTGTAAATTGTAATGAGTTAATTAATCAATTCAGACTGAAAGTTATCATTGCTGAGTTAACGACAGTAAAATTTAAACTCATTCTGAGTTTAGTTGATTCCGGGAAACTTAATTAATTAAACCAGAATGAGTTGAATTAACTCAGAATTCGGAGTTTTGATAGTCCTAACTCAGACCGAGTGATTCAACTCGTTCAGAGTTAAAATCAACTCACTGGAATTTACAGTGTAGTATTGTTGAGTAACAGGAGTTTATTGCGAAAGATACATTAGCGGTGAAATTTAAAGAAAAATCACTGCACCAATAGAAACAACAGAGATAACCAACTTCTTAATAAATTCAAAAACGTCAGGATCACCAAATCATGCGGATTCATATTTATTCTTTTACATTAAGCACTGATCGAATAAGATAGTTCATGCGATTCCTGTAGAATATTAGCCAGCATTTCGACTCGATTGCTAGCTCTAACAGTCGATAATGTCTCTTTTTACAAGAGTATGCAACTGGGTACATTCTGTCAATTACGAGCACCAAGAGTCGATAATGATTCTCTTTACAAGGGTGTGCAACTGGGCTTAGTCTGTGTAGAAAAGAATGTAACTGGAACGCATTGCGTTTTGGCCCAACCTCCCCTGTATTTAGAGGGGCTGCAACCGGTACGAATCATGGCACTTTATGTATGCGGCGTCAAACATGATTCCACTTATAGTTTAATTTAGCGTTATTGCATGTGACAACGACCCTCCTTCTAAATAAGGAGGGTCGGCCAAAAATGCAACACCCGGTGGTACATTTAGTACCATGCGGGATCCTAAGAGTTGCACTTTCTTGTCATGATCCACTTTTGCTAACACCAAGTTTGGATGATGACAAGAGTGTGCAACTGGGTACATTCTGTCAATTACAAGCACCAAGAGTCGATAATGATTCTCTTTACAAGAGTGTGCAACTGGGTACATGCTGTGTACAAAAGAATCTATCCAGTAAATTTTGCATTTTTGGCCCACACCCCCTTATTTAGGAACGGGACGTTGCACTAATGTTTTGAATTTAATCTCAAGTTGATCCGATTTATTCTTCAAGCCTGTGTTTATTGTGTGGTTCAATTGGTACTACCCTTTAATCAGGGGGGTCGGGTATAAATATACCGCTCGCTGGGTTACATTTTGTACCATGCAGGTATCCAGTAGTTGCACACTCTTGTCTAAAAGCGATAATCCGCTATTGCTACTTGCTACCATCAACGGGAAATACTGATTTGATGATAAGAAAACGTAATTAAATTTAATTTCAAACGCCACACAGAATTAAACGATTAAAATTGTCAGAAAGACATCCGAAAACATCGAACAAAACTTACTTTGAAGTTTAGATCAACTTCTTGAGCCTGATATTCTCAAAGTTCAATTTCAGTTATATACCGCAATACGAAACCAGTGAAATTTTAACGTTTTTAGTTAAAAATTCATAAATACCATAACAAAACTCATATTTTAAACTTGAAATTTCCCTACATTTGTATGGTGGAGGTAAGGAATATGGACCCCTCTACGAATTTAATAAAAAATAGTTCATTTCATAGATTTCGACGCGCTGAGTTCAACGGTGCAATATTTAGCACTGCAGGAGACTCCGCACCCCAGCCCTTTTGTATTGCGGTACAATTGAAACACAGGTTCGACAATGAGGTTTCATATACCGTAATATAAAAACTAGTCACATTTCAGAATTTACCTGAGTTTGGTTACAGTTGTGTAGACTAAAAAATACTTACCATAACTATAGGCCATTTCGGCTCTGGTTACTATTGTAATAAAATCTGATAATGAAGACCAGATGCGAACTCGTAACTGCAATTGGTCAAAAGCATAAATATTCACTTACCTGGAACTTGCAAACAGTTGCAGAGTAATCAATTTCTCGCTAATAAATAAATATTTTCTTGCATTTCATGCGAAGAAGTTTGTTCAAAACTCATTTTGTCCGCTAAACTTAATACAGCACAAATCATTGTCTGATACGCTTTAATAAATATAAATTTTTAAGGCGTTTTCTGGTTATATTTGCTATTATATTGCTTTATTAATAGACTCTGTTACCATTTCTATAATGGTACTTAAAATGAAAAAGTATTACAAAATTAATTAATTAAAGCCATTATTGGCAGCCAGTTGTAACTTTTTCAATGTGCTGTGGTTTCAAACGCTTTCACAATGTATATACTATGTTCAAAGAAGGCATTCGTTACCCAATACATGATTTACGTCTACAGAATTAGACTCGGTTAATTAATAGGTACTAATTCTTTGGCCAATGTTATTTTAAGGGGTGTAACAATAAATTATGCGTGTTCCTAAGCCTAAGCCTACGCAAAAATGTAATCTAGAATCTAAAGCTACTGTTTAATAGACCCACCAGAAACCAGAACGCCCCTTAAAGTAACATGGGCCAATTGTTTTATAGAACGATGTGTATACTGTTGAAAACAAAGTTTACTACAGTGCTGAAACGCTGACCAAAATACGCATGTGAGGCGTTCTAGCTTTAATAACACAGATAACTGCCAGTATCCACGTTTGTAAACAATAATTAGCTGTTAATTAAAGTTTGAAGAATACGTTTAATAAACAGACTAAAAGGAAAGAACGTTATTGTGGTGCATCATGCAGGAAACGCAGAACGTTTTTACAATGTGTTAAAATGGGCCCATAGCCAAGGGGGGCAAAAGGGGCTCAGCCATCCCGTATAAATTTTGGTCCACCAGACAATTTTCAACCTTGCTTGCAAGTCATTGAAACCCTTGAATGCTACTCCTGAAAAATTGTTAGCTTCCCCTAAGAAGGTGAATTGGGTACGGGCCAGTGTTGAAATAGCCAAGATATTTAGCAATTTCAAGATAAGCTACACTCAACATGAGCCTGCTCAGGAATTGTGCGATGTCTTAGTCGATGAAATAATTCAGTAGGAAAGATTAAGAAATAGAAACTGTCCCATAACGAAGACATGCTTGAGCTGTTACCTCAGCGGAAACACGTGAAACATGATGAGTGAAAAAATCTTCCGCCTATAAATAAGCAAAAATCCTATTCACACGTGCAAGTTTTTGCAGCAAAAACGTGCACGTGTGAATAGGGTTGTAAGACTTTGTCTTAGTTCCGTTGTTTAGTTATATTGAACTAAACTTGCATCCGTAAAAATTTAGCGATCCATAAATATATCGTAGCAGGAAGTTCAGGACTTGCAGAATAAATGCGGGATACGGATAGCAGCGGTAGATATTACTTTAGAACTCATTTCTGATTGGACGGAGATTTTGGAGAAGAAATATTTCAGAAATAAAAATGAAATTTGAAATAAGTCGAGATGGCATCGGTTGGAAGTTGAACGTCCTGAAAATAAATACAAAAGTGTTACTAACGATCGCGGGCGATTTCCGCATTACAAAAGGCAAGTGTCGCCGCTGTCCCGAAATCCCACGGCCTCATTATAAGTATTTGAGGTCGTAGGTGGAATTTTGGGATTTCGGGATATTGTCGAAGGTATGATTTTGGGTTTTTGGGATACGGTAAAAGGATGAATTTAAAGATATTTTGGAGATTTGAAATGATTTATCAAAGATTTGAGGCTAAGTACACTTAAGTTAACGCTATGCTCAAACCAAATCCTACACCTAAAAGCCTAATCGTGAGCTTAAGCTTAAACCTAATCCTATTTTCAGGCGTAATTTAAGATCTAATGTATGCTCAAACCAAAGCCTACTCCTAAAGCGTAAGCCTAAGCTTGAGCCTAAGCCTACAACAAAACCTAAGCTTAAGGTTGTAACACTGCCAAACTCTAAGTATATCTAAGCCAGACGCTACGCCACAATATTCTAATTCCAAATATAATCTTTAGCCGAATCCTTGCCTAATCCTAAATCTAGCCAAAAAGCTTAGCCTAAACCTAAGTCTAAGCCTAAGCAATTGCGAAATCACAAAATCACAAAATCCCAAAATTTCGCCACAAACAAAACCTATCAGGTTATATAGCTCGGACTGTTGAATTTTGAGACAGACGGAAGGAAAGTATACATGAGCCGACTCAAGTATACTAAATCTTTGTCTGCCCCTGTCCAAATAGTAGGTTTGTGCCTATTGGCTTCGGATCAGGCCAATTTTGCCATTGGTCATGTCCGACAACCCCGTTGATGTCATTTTACCTTTCGCTATAATTTATTGAAACCAGAACATTTCTAGAGGGAGCAGATTTTGGTAGGAGTGGTCCACCCCCTTGTCCTTCGTCCAAACTTTACCGTCTTTTCTCGTTTTTCAATCCGTTTCATCGGCGCTGGATCTGTTTGAACGCCAGCGGATGTTGATACTGGCTTCGGTGCAATTTTTGTCAGCGGTTTGTAAATCGCTTCTTTTTTTGAAGACTGAAACATTGCACATGCATCTGTCATTAAATACCGGAGTCGGATGTTGATTTTTATGTCGGAGCCGGATATCCGGTGGAACCTTGATTAATAAATCACAAAATAACCTGGACAGGAGTTACAGAAATGAAGAATGTACCGTTGAAATTATAGGCTGACCGTTATAGTGAATACGACACAATTCGTATAAAATCCAAAGTAAAATGTTTCAAAAGTAAAACACTATTTTTTCATTAGGCCTAGGCCCATATTCTCAAATGTGTATAGCAACTATCATCAGTTAGTAATAGGTTTTCAAACTCGCTAACTATTAACAAAGTTGTTGAAGTGAAAATTGGTGAAAGAGTAGAGCAAAGCATATTTGAAAAAATGTGTTCAATTTCGACCTTCAGCATTCTCTGGTTCGAAAGTTTACAAGACCTATCAGCAACTGGCGATAAACGCTACACACATTTGAGAATACGGCTCCTAGGCTTAGGCTTAGGATTAACACTTATTTTGACGCTTAGTCTTAGGCTTATAAATATGCTTAATCTTGCGTTTACAGCCCTAAGAGTAAAGATTGACCATGTAGCCAGTTAAAATGAACCAATTTCTGACACTCGCATCCGCTATTATCGACACCATCGTCTGAATATTTGCAAGCGTCATGCAAAGCAGTGCAGAGCAAAAAGCATCAGCTTTAGCCAGAAATCTAAACAACGGCAAACCAAACTCAAAAGTTGCCAAATCAGACTCTAAAAAATTTTAGAACGAAATTTAAGCCCAACTGAAAAATGCTTAGGTTTCGACTCTGTAAAGTTTAATTTCCGTATAATTCATGACGAGTGTAAAATTGTGATTAACAGAGTAAACTGCCATGGTATTTGCAATAATGCATCAGTAAGCTTGGTACTCACCAACGAATAGAGACTACAGCAGCTATGATTTGGACCGAAACTTCAAACCGGCCAAGACTCAATATAATGAAAACTTATGCCAATAATGAAAACTTAGGGTCGCGCTATACTTTAATGAGCCGGATATCGGCGAGTGCCGCAGCCGCAAGCTGCGTGCGGCGACGTGCGGCAATTTTTAATAAAAAGTTTTACAGCGCCGCCCGGCGACGTCCGACAGCGATTAAGTTTTTGAAAAAGGAAATACATAATTAAAAATTTAAGGAAACGAAGAAAGATAGAAAGCCAACCGAACTGAAAAAAGTACATTCTCACTTCATGCCGAGGTGATTCAGCGTCATCAACAAAGCCATGCGGACTAGCAAGCGGCGTGCGCGAAGTGTGATTTTCATCCAAAGGTGCTGCCTGAACAAAAGGTGGGACATTAGTGACTGTAGGAGCTAAATCTTGGAGATTCGAGTCTCTGGATTGACGGGCTGAAATTTCATTAAAACGTTGAGCAATACTTCCAGCGAGATTAGCTGTTTCTCTACTGGGTCCATTAGAAACATAAGGTTTTCTATACTGCCCATCAAGATCTCGTGGGGGAGATCCAACGTAAGGGGTTAGGCTTAGTTCTTGAGTTTCACGGGACCTGTGGTCTGATTGATTTGGCGGCGGCCGAAATTGAACTAAGGAAGGTTCTGGCCCGTGGGTAGGAGCAGCCGGTGTAGGAGCCCGGTCAGCAACGAACCGAGGATTAACAAATCCGCGGGGCTCTTGTGACTCTTGTGGAGGTTCGAAAACTTCACTGTCGCCTCCCATAGGGGTGGCGGCACCTTCGGGTGGAATATGCAAGCTAGCAGCAGCGGCAAGCATTAGTTCATCGTCAGACCAAGGTGTAGATGTAGAAGACACTGTAGATGTTGCGGGCTTGTTCGGCTGTCTGGACAATTCTGCTTGATGCTCCGGATGTTGTTGTTTTTCTAAAATTGGTTCAAGCTTAACTGGTTTTGCGTCGATTTCCCGACGAGGTTCAGCAGATTTTAGCGGTGCGTTTGATTTTTGTGACGGCATAGGAATATTGTCATGGGTAATTACCGATTTTTGAACAGGTCGAGTCGGCTGAAAAGTTGACCGTTGTTGAGGAAGGCTTGTGCTTCGATGTTGCTGGCTGGTAATTTTTGAAATTTGTCTACGTCTCGGAGGAGTTTGGCGGCGTTCCAGTGGCTGAGGTTGTTGTTGTTGCTCGGCTTGGCGAAATCGTTCAATTCTTCGTCCAATGTTGACACTCGGTTGATCGCTAACAGGATACGCTGATGGATGTAGTGGTGTTGGAACGTTTCCTATTGATTCGTGATCAATCACGTTTGGCGAATACTTCTGAGGTGGTGCACCACCAGAGTCGACAACCATTGGCCCAGGACGATCATCTGCTTTCACAACCAGCGCTTGCGACGGACCAATGACAGCTGGAAGTCTTGTCGCCTCTGGCTCAGAAGGTATTATCGGCTCTTGTTTTTCAGCTTCCGCAATCGCTTCCGGGTCCGGCTCCGGCACTGGTCTTTCGTGTGGTGATATTTTAGGCAATTCGTGCTTGATTGGCGGTGCAGGCAAGCTTGGAATCCATTTGTGTTCTTTGTCGTCGTACGGAACAAATTCCGCTTGACGATGCTTTTGTTGTGGCGGTTGCAAGCTTGGATCTGTCGGCGGTTGCCAGATTCGGCCTGTCCGTTGAATTTGTACTGGACTTTGGGGTCGTTCGATAAAACGGCTGGCTCGCGATGAAAAATCAATGTCATACGCCTCAGCGGTGCGGTGTTGTTTTTCATTTGCCGCATCCGCTTGGATACTTGGTAGTCCATCGCGTTCGCTTGGCGCAACCGCATACGTTCGTCTCCACCTGCTTTGGCTCATCGCTGCGTGGTGTCGTAACGCTTCAGTCTGGCAACGTTCAAGCTGTTGTAGCTCTAAGAATCGTTGCTGTTGTTGTTGCCATTTTTCCCTCTGTTGCCTTATATATTGATCATAAGTTGATTTTGATTCTACTGCCGTTTTAATCGATGTCATTTGATGAACATCAGTTGCGAGGTCAGCGCTTTCTTGAGGTTTTGGTGAAGTCCCGGTGTCGACTAACAATTTTCCCGAAGGACCTTTTGGTGGACCTGGAAGTAGTTGTTGCGGCTGTTGTTGTTGTTGTTTTTCCAGTTGTTTTACAATTAAATGTTCGTAGTATTCTTTTTGTCGCTGAGTTTCTTCAAGTTTCCGCTGTAACTCTCGTTGATATGTTTCTTTTCGTTGTAGTTCAAGTAATAATATTTCGTCTCGCTTAAACAATATGAAATAGAACGATAAATATATAATATTTTTCGACGTATATTCCACCTTTAACAGGCTTAAGCCATATTTACACATGTAAGTTTTTACTGCGAGTTTTTGCAGCTGCAAATTGCACGCAGAACTTGCATTTTTTCATCAGCCAATAAGAAAACGGCTGAAATAAATTTAGTGAACTTGCATGGTTGTACACACATTTGAACTAATTTCGTGGCTATGATTTTTAATGAATTATTGAACGGGATTTTGGACAAAACTTGCAAGTGCAATTTGCAGCTGCAAGTTCTCGCAGCAAAAACTTGCACGTGTGAATAGGGCCTTATAATAATTTTTTGCATTCTAAATGTCAATAACTTCTCTTTTGCCGAAGGTTACCCCTCGGAACTGAAATGCTGGCAACCCCATTTGGTGATGGTTATCAAGCGTGCCTAACCAATGATCAATATTTAAAACCAAATACGCAGCTCTTAAAATACCCAATCACAGTCAGCGAATGCCACTTAATTCATTGTAAGACGACTTTACCACCAACAGATCATTGAGTTAAATCCCAATTAACCCAATGAATTTCAACCCGGTCACTATATCGAATCTCAGAATACTTCCACGCCCGTAGCCACCTCAGCATGCTCAGGGGTTGAAAACTTTGTAGGAGGAACATACAAACAGTTCAGACGGCAATCGAGGCTGAAACATTTCTTGAGCACTGAAACTTTTCTCGAGGGGTCAAGGTACCTCTGACCATGTTCTGGCTACTGACCTCATTTCTTCCTTTGTACTCTGGTAAAAATATGCTTACAATGTCAGTTTTCACGCTTGGTTCTTGACTGGTTTGTGTTCCATAAGTTACCATTGCACGCTTCGGATCGTATTGTGTGCCTGTTGTCGCAGTTACCTTCGTTGAAGCCGGCGTCGTCTGAAATTTATCTTTTAAACTTTGAAAATTACGAAAAAAGTGAAAAATTTGGTACGCGAAAATGTTGGCTTAAATTTTCAACTGAACTCCGCAAATTCAAATTTACTCAAACACAATTTTAGATGCAACTGTGAAAAACGAACTTTACTGACACAAAGAATGTTTTAAACGCTCTGCTTGACTCGAAACCCGATCGCTCAAGTCATAATACCAAATCTCTACTCCTACGTTGAGTTTCAACTGAAAATTAATTCGTAAATTCAACAAATATTACAAAATATTAAACGAATTAACAACGACAATTGACAAAAAATAGCCAAAATGTTTTGAAAATAACCACAAAAATTACTGAACTGAAATACTAGAATTTGAAGTTTGCGTTATTTTTAAGTGCTGATCAATTAAGAACCTGTATTTAAGAAAACTTTTATTCTCAATTGTATGTGGCACCTATGATGTTATGGCAATAGCTTTTAAAACAGGCGAACTGAAGCATCAGCGGTTTAACGTTATACTCGAAAGAACAAGGCATGTATCAGAGTGCAAGGCTTCAGTGGCGAATCCAGGAATTTCTGATAACCGACGCGTATATCGAATGAGTATTCAATGCTTACAACTGCGCATTTATATTATACGGCATATATGAATAATGCAAAATAAACGAATTTGTAAAGTAGTGACCTTACCATTTTTTTCATCAAACATTTTCACATAAATACGCCCCCCCTTATGGATCTGCCCCTTTCGGGTACAGATTATTTATACCTGAAGCTTTGGTTTCTGCGGAACCGGTGGACCCGGAACTGACTGTCGTTCGTCCATGCCGGCATAACTTCTTGATATCATCGCTGCGTGATCTTCACTTCGAGACCGGATTTGTTCCCACGACTGGTGTTCATTTGGTGCCCAAGGCCGACCCAAACGTCTCAACGGTGGTGCTTGGCGTGGCGTCGCAAATTCGTTGAACGCTTCTGCCAATGCTCCGACGTTCCCAGAGACGTCTAGACGGTTGACTGGACTACTCGCGCGAGCGTCAGTTCGACTGCGTTCAGGAATACTTTCGTAGATGATTTTGTCGTCAATTTCGCGTTGTTCCTTTCGACGACTTTCGCTGGATATTTCATGGATTTCGCTTCGTTGGCGGCTGGTTTCTTCTGTGGTTCGGTGTTCGTAACGAGTTGTCGATTGAGAAATGTGTTGACTGAACGATGATGGATCCGTCTGCTGGGTGGACGATGGCTGGATTTGTGGAGGCTGAAGGCGAGCGCTTCCTGGATCTGTTGAGAGAAGCGATGGAGTGTCTTTGCGAGTCGTCGACTCGTAGCGGGAGTCAGTGTACTACAAAAGATGACTGCCAGAAAAAATACAAGGGTATTGAAAATTAATTAAGACCGCAACTAAATTTAAGCTAATATAAGTCCGGTATACAAGCTATATTTGTACCAGTAGCCAGCTCAATATACTAGGGGGCTATTTTTAGTTCGGAACATGCAAGGATTTCAAATGACTTACAAGCTAAGTTAGTATTGTTCTAGAGAAGGACAGTATTTATTCTGCGATGGGTGGTAGATTCCGTGGCTTTCCTTTGGCGGCCAATGCAAAGAACACGGGCGGAACAGTATTATAAGCATACTCCTAAGCCTTCACCTGAGCCTAAACGTAAGCCTAAGCCTTGCCAAGAAAAAAATTGGTCCAAAGCTTAACCTTACTCTTTTCTAGACACACAGAAAAACGTTTCGCCCTGATCTTTACATGGGCCCGTTTGGCTATAGCTTGGCGTCATTGCTTAAGAATTAAATAATAGAAATATTTACTTACGTCTCTTTGGTAAAAACTTTGCTGAAATTGTTGTTGTTGTTGTTGCTGGTGGTGTTGTTGCGCAATTTGTTTTGATTGGTGATCTTTATCATAGACAGCGACAGTGATTGCACCATCTTGAGTGGTACTTTGACCAGACTGACGACTCCAGTAATCATCAAGACTTGGAGAACCAGGATCTAAGTCTTCATCGGCAAAACGCTGCAACAAAATGTTTTTAAAATCAATTATCAAAAATGAAATTGCGGACCAAGTCAAAGTTTTTGAATTCCACCAGAAATAAAATTTAAACCAAAAGTTGACAATTTGATAACATTCGTAGCAAACAAAACAGCAAAATTGTGCGAATTGTAATAACAGTTTGATTCAGTGTTTTATCAAGTACTGGCTGATCAATGGCCAAATATGAGCAGTTTTGATTGGAAACACAATGATGCAATCAGCAAACAACACTTCAAGAGTTAAACTTCTATTTGTAACAATCGTTTCGTATTAAGTTCCAAATGTTTGGTCCAAAAAGTAATGGTACGGTTTGGTTTTAGATCCCAGCTTACAGATAGAATTAATGGACAAAGTGTCAATATCCGCCGTAAAATCGCCACAGATTTAAACCAGGTACAAATTTTAATGCTATAACCAAGAGTCCATGATACAACAGTATACAACTCTTGAGGTTCCGCATGGCGCAAAATGTACCCGGCACGCGTCGCGTTTTTGGCCGACCCTCCCTTGTTTAGCGAGGGGTAAAATCTATGCGAACCATGGCACTGCCTGTGTATCCGGTATCAAAAAATGCTACATTTACTGTTTAAGCGGTATTGCATGTCACGGTGGTATATTTTGTACCATGCGGAACCCCAAGAGTTTCGAACTTTTGTATCATTCACTCTTGATATAACTGAAACCATTTAAGAACTACCAAATAAGTTAAACGGACGCACATCCTCTCCTGTTTAGGATCTAGAAATAACTTGGCCCCCCTTGAAAGTTTTCAACTTTGCTTGTAACTCATTGAAAACCCTTGAATGCCCCTCCTGGAAATTTTTAGCCCCCTTCTAGAAAGATGAGTTCGCTTCGGGCGTGCCCCCTTCAGCACAGTTACAGAGTTCAACAAATTTTAAACGCAACTCTGTTTGAAGGAAGGACAAATTTAAACGTTTTAAATTGTAGGCAGATTATAAATTCATTCTATCACTACACTGTCGAACAGGTTGCGAGCTGTGATTTGTTTCAAGTCTTACTCAAATTAACAAATTACGAAACAATATAAATTTCATGTATACAACAATATTACATAAATAAAATACGAATATTCTTTAATTTACATAAAACTGAAAACAGCACCGCGGCTATCTCTCGGTTCTCCTTTAGCCAGGGTCGTCCGGGCACCTGGAGGTGGTGGCGGCGGAGGTACGCGATCTGAATCTCCTAGCATTTTGATAAAAGTGTTCCATCCTATAGATTTCGAAGAGCTGAATTCAACGGTACCATTTTTATAGCTGCATGACCAACGGTTCGAAAGTTATGACAATCGCAATTGTATTGTAAACACATACAGATTGGAACAGGAAGTATCAATCATTCACATGTTCTTTAAAATATAAGCTTAACCAGGTTTATTCTTTACACAAATTTGATTGCTGTTTGTACATGTTTTTATATGGTAAAAAGTTAAAATTTAAACGGCCATAACTATAGAACCGGAGACCCTGCAGTGCTAAACATGTCACCTTTGAACTCAGCGCGTCAAAATCTGTTGAATAAACTATTTTTTATTGAATTCCTAGGGGGATCCATATTCCGTACCTCCGCCGGTCGTGGCAAAACCGATTCGACTTGATATTTTAAAAAAGTTATGATTTCGCAATAATTCAGATTAAGCATTGCGTTATTAACGGTTATTTGGCTTTTCGCTCGCTTCGTTAGCCACTTTTTGTCCGTAATTATATATTGCGCCTCCATGTACGTGGCCCTGTGTTGAATTTGCTGCCCCGCCCCTGGAAAGTGCTTATTTTACAGTCGATACTCAAACCGTGACACTGACCAAACACGTGGTTTTCATTGGTTAATTGCTTAGCTAATAAAGAAACAAATTGCACGACGAAATGACTCCTACATCCTTTCGACCAATCGCCGTCGCGCTCGCAGTCAACAAATCATCAAGCGCCACAGATGATTCATTATCGTATCCGGTCACCAGTGTTTTCGACGATGTTGCCGTACTACTTGTCGCCGCACTTGTGGCTCCAATTTGTTTTGACTCCGAGCGAAACTCAGGCGCTGTTGAGCTGGCTTGTTTGGTTGAAACAATTGCCGATGATGACCTTTGAACAGTGGACATCTGTGACAGAAAATGTTCGCTTTCCAGACGTTTTTCAATCATTTCTTGAGCGATGCGTCGTTGTTGCTGTATGCCACGGGTTTTCCATTGCTGTTGCCGGTCTATTTTATTGGTTTCTTCTTGTTGTTGTTGTTGTTGTTGTTGTTGTTGTTGTTGTTGTTGTTGTTGTTGTTGTTGTTGTTGTTGTTGTTGTTGTTGTTGTTGTTGTTGTTGTTGTTGCTGCTGCTGCTGCTGTCGTTGTTGCGTCTCTATCTGGTTGATTTTCTGATTATCCGGCATCGCTGAATTTGGCTCCATCGCCTCATGGTTCGTCTCTGGTGGCCCCTGCTTACGCACTTGGCTATAAATCTGTTTGCGTCGGTGTTGTTCTTGCCGTTCTCGTTGCTCCACAAGCAGCTGTTGTTGTTCTATTTCACGAGCGGCACTGTATCTCAGTACCATCGAACTTACTTCTGCCGGGGGTGACGGAGGCGGAGCGCTATGGATAAGTTCTTGTTGTGATACCCCTGATATAACGCCTGCACTTTCGGGAGCAGTGTAATAAGTATACATTGGTGGCTAAAAATAATTTTGTTTCGATCAAAACGGCTACAATCACAGTTAATACAAGCAGAAAACAAGTGAACTCATAACAATAAAATAAAACGTGCTTGTCAAATTGAAAAATTCAGAAAGTTTGCTAAACAGCTACAGTTTCACCTCAAAATATTGATAATTTACATATATTACGTTGCCCGATTCGTGGGCCAATTATACCGCATCAAGCTGCAGATTTCATCTTAAAACGAAAACGATTACAAATTTTGGCCCAAATAAATAAATTTTTAAACCAATTAACTGACTAAATAAGTTAGAATTTTACCAGCAAAATACTCTCGTTCTTCTGTTAAATTAACGAATAAAATGCAAAAAGACAATTTTCTTTGAAAACGTCCGTTACGAGTTCTATTAATGGATCCAAAAATAATATGGACATTTTTTGCTTTAAGTTGTGAGATTTTGCAAAAAAAACCCGCAAAATGTCTATTTCCATTTTGTACGATTTGACAAAATATTAAAAAAATTACATAGCTACCATCCTGTATTAATTACGCATGATTGTAATTATTAATTGAATTGCTTGAGTTGTATTGTCTTAAAACTCACGAACTTAAAAACAGCTGAATTTGCTCGTTTGCACTGTCGGCAATTTTAAGAACTTAATTGTTGAACTCAAAAAGTTTCAAATCTTTTTAACAATCAAAAACTAAACGGGAACGTCAAAAGCAACGATTTTCAAACCCTCTCGAATTAATTTTGAGTCTCTTAAAACAATATTCGTGCACTGTATCAAATTTCTTTCTTAATCTATAGACCACTTTGTACATTTATTTTGTGTATAGATTAGCTTTGAAATATTGAGAAAAATCACGACCAAAACATCATTACAAAATTTATAGAAAAACAACAGTTTGTCAAAATCTATATATTAAAGCTGTAACGACCCACATACGTATATTGGGCAAATTTCCAACATTACTTTGTTTACCAAAATTTCTTAGGACGTACACGTGTTTGATTGTTCTTTGTTCTATGAAAAGAAAAATTGCGGAGAAATGTTTGTGTTTTCGCTAACTTTGCGCATTGTGCAAAGCTTGCAGACTAGTTTTAGTTATTTCTGATAGCTTCGGTGAAATTTTGCTATCATTTTACGAATTACACTTAGGGTTAGGCTATAGTTCAATGGCCTGATCCACATAGTTAACCTGTGGTCATCTGAATAGTCATAATAGAATTAATCATATTAAAAATAGACATGAATAAATTATAAGAATGCTTACATGTGGAATAATATCAAAGCTAAGCGTATCTTCCATTTTGGTCTTCCGCGATAGTATAATCAGAAATTATAATACTTATCTACCACAAACCGTATTAAACATAATAAACAAACAAAAAAGTAAAATACAATATAAAATATACATATCGGATCGCAGCAGCCAATCCAACGTCCACAGAGAGTGGAAACAAAACCCGCCCCCCAAATGTGATCGCATTATACAATAAACGGAACGAATCTTGAAAGCGAAACGATGAAGAGTACAAACGCAATTGTTGCATTCAATTTCAACGCAAAGATTTGATTTTACAAAATCTGGCCGTCCAAAATATTTCAATTCAACCATTGAAGGTTTTGGAGGCATAGCAAAGCTAAACTGAAGTTAAACGCAGCATTGAACGGGTGTTGAAAATTTACAACTCGAGTCGTTAAACCCTCTTGTATTGTTTTATTTACGTTTAAAAGCAACGTTCAAGCTTAGACTTAAGCTTAGGTTCAAGAAAAGGCTTTGGTTTAAGCAAGCCATTTCTACAACCTAATCCTATTAAGCATAAACCTACGGTTGAACGTAAATCTATTAAGCCTGTTTGGGAAAGTGTAAAATAGTTCAAGCAACTGCTCACATAGAGGAACAGCTTGTTAGGATAATCGAGATAAAAGATCGCGAGTGCGAACCCAAACGCACCATTCGAACTAAATCTTAATACAAAATTTTGGTTTTGGTCCTTGTTTGGGATGCGGTGGCTTCACCTGGATGGACCCCTTATTTTTCGCCAGCGGTATAGAAATTGTTTACTCGAATGTCGCTTTTATTTACAAGGATACAGGCTTAAAATACGCCCCAAGTTATGCCGTAACTCACAAACAACACTGGAAACTGCTCTTAAAAGCGGCACAAGAATCTGAAAACTTGATTCGATAGTCTAAGAAGTTTAGTTTGGAAACAAATATTTTTAAGTGTACAGAACGTACGCGCCTTTGGTGCGTTCAAACTGCAACATAATGCAAACAAGTTCTGCACAATTTATTTATTGTTGTTGATGCTGAATGCAACAAAAAATATAATTGCACAAAAGCTAACAAGAATGTTTTACAATATCGCATCTTGATAACTGCGTTTCAGAGAGTTCTTACTAGTAATAGTCTGTTTGGCGTACAGTGATGTATTATACTCGGGGAGAAATAGGATATATTTCCTCTTGCAATTTCTGGAAAGACAAGAAAAAGCACTTTTAACAGGCGATAGGAATCGTAAAGGTCACAAAAATAGGATACACCCTTGGTAACTCAAATCTTGGCTACGCTCATTTTGGCGTAAATCTCTATGTCTACGATCCAGTTTTTTGACGGCTGCGCCAAAAAGGCCGGCAACAGGCCTGAGCACTTATCCAAAATCATTTTAGTCTAGCGAAGGTACGGGCTGCGTATTGGTTAACTATTTGCCAGTTTTATTTTAAACCCAATATTGTAGTCGTTTTTTTATTGCTGGCCTCAACGCTTGGTCATAGTCAGGATTTGATTTCCGCAAGGGATACCCTCGCCTAAAAGCTTTATGCCAGCAAGCGCAACGAGCAACAGTTCATATTTTGACCTCTGCCGGTTAACAAAAATGAAAGTAAGTTTGATTTTTGAGTCGCCAAAAATTTCCGAAAGATATATCCCCTATGTTCACCTTTGGACGTGCCCCTCCTGCCCCGCTAATCTAAATTTCTGTGTACACCAATACATGATTCCTAGCATTTTGGAAAGGGGATCCAAAAACGTTCTATTTTAACTAAATTTTTTTAGTTCAACAGTTATTTTTGACTATGTTTTCTACCAAACGCAATTTGTGGAATAATTTACGTAAATCGCAAGACCGATTTCGCCGGCGCAACGCTTGCACAAATAACTATGACAGCGATTAAAAAATTAATTCAATTACATGTTATAAACTAATTGAAATTAATTGCAACATTTTTCAACGCCAACACTACAGACATATGTAGCACAGTATCAGACTCAGCGGTTTATTAATAAAAATTACTGAAAAACAAAAATTGTTGTATGCCGAAACCATGATCAACCGAACCTAAACACAAAGGAACCCATACAATCCAGTGCCATAGCGATTGCCATAATTTGATCAGACTAGAAACTGCGCTTATTGTAAGCCAAGAAATTCATTTACACATTTGAAACCGGCAATTTCTCACGGAAAAATTTCTAATTCTTTGGTGCGGCACTGAAAAAATACAACAAACACAGAGCAAATCAGGACCGTAGCCAGGTCAACCTGCTGGATAAGACAATATTAAAATAGGCATGCAGTTACAATAACAAGCTTATAAACGCAGCTAAACATTTGATGGGGTTTAGAATTTTTCTAGGAGAGCTGAAACCAACGAGTAACGGACCCGGAGCAAATTTCAAACCTCTGCTCACCTTATCTTGAGGAAGTAAAGATAACGGCAACAGACCGTTTGACACTCGTTCAACTGATCTCCATATTCGTTGAGTTGAAGGTGAACTGGTTATTTCGCCAGGATCTTCGCTGTCCGAGATTGAGTACATTGGGGCTGGACGCCGTTTTGGACCCACAGCATAGCCAGTTGTCTTAAAAATAAATAAAATAAATGAGTGAAAGTTAAGAATACTTGATTGTAAAACTTTTTAACTTTCTCGCATGAATAATTTATATTTCATCTTAGACAATTCTTTCAAGCTAAGATTCTAATTCGGATCTCTCGGGTGGGACGCGTTAACCATCACCGCTCAGTTATTGCACCTTGACTCTGCACAAAGAGGCTGTCACGTCTTGTGGAGATTTTGGTTAGGTTTCGTTGTATAACAGAACTGTAGTAACCAGAATAAGAGGTGGTCCCCATCTTAAGTCCCAATCAATCGGAATCCGTATCGTAATAAGAGTCCGTAAACGGATTGAGACCCTAGTACATAAACGACTACAGGACCAAGTAAAGTTAAGTTCAAAAGTTCTAAGCATACTTAAGTTTTGAAGGTACATTTTTAAGTATAACCTTGTATTATCGCTCAAACTTTTGATACAAGACAAATAACCGTTTAATTCTACGGATAGTTAATGCTAAGACTAAAACAAACACGAGTAGCCAGTATTTCAGAAAAAAATGGTATGTCTGAATAAATTCAGAAGGGGTTTCTTGTGTTATCAACTAAAAATATGCCTAAACAGTAAAAACGTGGACAAAATTCCCAAGTATTTGACGCCCTAAACACCTTCGCCCCCACAGCTACAAAGGTCTAAAATCCAAACCTATTCTACTACCGGAGGCTCCGAAAACTAACATTAGTGATAATATAGCAATTGACGGGACTTACCTGCACTCGGGGAACAGTTCGCCTTGGCAGTGATCGAGAGCGGCGCTGCCATGATCTGTCTCCAGACGGCCGAATGTATTCCTAAAATAATATTATCAGATTACAGCAAAAGTTATAAGCAAAATGTAAAATTCAAGACATTTCAAAAATTCAAATAAACAAATACTACAACCTTTATTCGTTGTTGGTTCAAAAGTTTGCCTGAAACATTAATATCGACCATAAACGGACTACAGAGGCCCATGTATACAACAAGGCCGGAACAGTAGTATAAGCATATTCCTACGCTTAAGCCGAAACCTAAACCTAAACCTAAGCGTATGGATGAGCCTTTTCGTAGCCTAAGCGTAAGCCTAAGCCTAAGCAAAAAATTTGTCTAAAGCTTAAACTGATTCTATTACAGCCCCTCCGGAAAACGATCCGGCCCTGTTCTATACATGGGCAGAAGTTATATATACACGTCCTTAGGTTTAGTATTTTTAGCAGTTGTAAAGGAATTACACGTGCAACACAAACGAACTACGCATAAACGCTAGCCAAAACTACTAACATCAATGTCCAGTTTTTCAGAAATTGCTTCAAACAACACAATTGGTGTCATTTTTATCTTTTACAACTTTCCAAAACTCAAAAGAAATTATTTAAAATTAATAGTTTTTTAGTTCGGTAAAGAAAAATACCATAACCCTTCACAGGGGGCAGTCAGACAGCGGTCTCAAAATGGCCAGTTTTTTAGGATCCGTAAGCTTTTAAACCTCGCGGCCAGGATCAAGCCATGAGTTGAGTCAATGTGAGGTAAACATGATGACTAGGATCAACAGCGAGAGAAAAAACTAACTAATCCGCTTAAGTTAAATTCCGGTTTCAAATAGCCATAACAACTAAAATTGATAATCGATCCTGAAGACCGGTGCAACAGCGCTCGTTCGGCGGCTGATTTTTCGGCCAAATAATTTAGCATCGTTTGAACTCAACTACATTTCCTAAAATTAATTTTATCGTTAATATATTAGGGCAAAAGACTGCAATAAATGATGAGTCAAATTGACTCTCTCCGAAATTGGTTTTTTTTCGGACTACACAAGCTGAGTCAAAATTCAACTCCGCCCAAATACAGTGACAGCC